>CM062809.1:818604680-819086315 GCA_031772625.1 Pinus tabuliformis
TAACATGCATGAGAAAAAAAAAAATATATAATGCATATTTTTTTTCTAGTTAAGACCTAACCTAAGTGCCCACTGGGGATTTGAAACCGTGACCTATTCGCAAGGAGTGCCTTTAACAGCGCACTCATTCACCGTCAATCCAAAGCCCCGTGGGCTATATATAATGCATATTAGTCATGCAAACATTTAACTATTGTCTTGAATGGGAGAAAAACAAGAATGACTAAATATATTTTTTATTTATTTTTTTATAATACAAAATGTACATATAAGTCAAGATTTAATTATTGTAAAAGATTTTGTTTTACTAGTAATTTTGATATCATGTTATTCTCTTTTATATATAATAATTATAAGTAGTCTAATCATTAATTATTGTTATAAAAATGGTTAGATCTAAGACTTTTGTGATCCATAATGTAGATAGATGTCTTTCGGATCAATCACATTATTAAGATTTGGTCGACATTTCAAACCAACTAATATGGTTTCATCCTCAAAACAAAATATATTTAATTTTTTAATAAATTACACATTATAATAATATAAAAATATATTTTAATTACCAAATTAAAATTTAGTTATAAACATAATTCAATATCATGATAATGGATAAGTTAATTATTCATCTTGATATTATATTATAAATTATTCTTAACATATATCTTAAAATTTTAAAATATTACCCATAAACTTTACAAGATGCAATGTCCCGTGACCCTCAGAAATTAATGATTTAAAATGATTGACTTAGAGGAGACCTATACAAAAGTTAAAACACTCTTTGATGTATAAATTAAGCTATGTAAAGCCACGCATACATGGATCATCTAATGGAACAAATTTTGTCATGAAACCATATATGGGAGGGACCCCTTAGGGTGTTGTTAATGCATGCTTGATTGTGCCATTTTTGGGTGTTACTCCTTTGTTTATTCTCCCTTGACTGAGTGAATGGGTCAGAGTATCATTATGTGTTTATTTTCTCCTAAAAGAAGAGAAATAAAACTTATGATACATTGATGCCCACTGTGAAAAATATGAAATTGGACTTTGCTAAAGAATGGCATCCCTATCTAGTCCTATCGAATCAAATCTAAGAGTACCACTTGCTTTGCTCATTTAATATCTTTATTTGGGATATCTAAATTACAAAAATAAAGCTCTCCCTAAGGAGAGAAATTAAAGTATAATGAAAAAAGATAAAATATGAAAACCATGACCATGTGAGGTGCTCTCTCTTTACAAATATTACCAACTAAATCATACGTATACAAATTAAATAATTATATATTTATAAAAGGATTAAAATATGAAAGCCATGACCATGTGAGCTACTTTCTCTTTTTGACCAAGTAAATCATGCATATGCATATACAAATATAAATCCATATAAATAATTAATAAGACTTTGATACTTTTGAAATGGATTCAATTTGAATGACATTAAAAAAGTTCTTCTATCCGAAGTATATTGTAAAGCATTAAAGAAGTCAAAAGAAAGAGGTTAGAGATAACATGAAGTCTTGAAGATGGATTCATGTAGCTTTTGAGAAGTTGCTAGAAGATATCCAAATCACTTATGAGTTTCCTCTTAGATGTAACTGAGAATTAAATACCTAATTTTTTTCAAGTTAGTGTTTTTTTTAATAACATTTTTAATATATTTTTCTAATTTTTTCAAGTTAGTGTTTTTTTAAAACATTTTTAATATTTTTTTCTAATTTTTTCAAGTTATGTTTTTTTTAATAACATTTTTAATATATTTTTCTAGATAATACAATATTTCCTAGTTTTATAAGTGTTTTAATCGTATTGTCTTTAAATTTAGGTGTTTTTTTATTTTTTTTTTTTAACAAATAAAATGAAAATTATACATTTTATTGGGTAAGTTGAATGGTGAACATCATGTACTAGCAAATGTTTACTAATTAATATTGGGGTCTAGACTAGGTGGTTCACCTATCTATTGTGGCTTGCGCGCAGTTGCATTAGGCATAGAAGTATAGGAGCAATCACCCCGACTCTACCCCGAGCCTCCTCCATGATAAGTGGGTGGACTATTGATTCTCATGATACCAAAGAAGAAAAGAAGCAAAGACGCAAAAGATACAATACTTTTTAAAAATGAAAGTCATTATAACTTTTGTAGAGTTTGCTCATGAAGGGTTAATCGAGATGGAATAACCATTGGTTGGTTGGAATAGTTGTTAAAAATAATTTTAAAAAATGAATTATGTAATATGTTGATGTAGTTTAATAATTTGGGATTTGATACCAAAATCCAAATGGAAAGAAAAAGTGTAATAAATTGTGAAAAGAAAGGTTTTTGGAATGTTGTACTCAAAAAGTTTGAAAGCATAACATTGGAAAATCACAATATAAAGGTGTAGATACTAACCAGTTATAATGAGATTCAAAACCTTGAGTTGTGAGTGTTTATGGGTGATGGAAATGTTGCTAATGTAAATTAGCCACAAGTTGGAAAATCGAATAAATAAGCAACACAGTTGTGAAAATGAAAAAGTGTGCATAAAACCAAGGAGAAAAATATTAGTTGAGTATTAGAGGTCATAGAGAAATGAGGTTTAAAGAATCAAATGTTAGAGCCAAAGTGAAATAGTCATTAAATGGTATATGAAAATGTACTAAAATGCATTTATTTAAATATTATCAAAGATCAAGTCAAATTAAGTTTAGTGAGTCTAGTAATTGAATGAAAAGATTTTGAAGAATGTTGTGCCCATCCCCAGACCACCTTCCTTTTAGGAAAGGGATAATTTTTTACATTAAAAGGAGGGGATCTAGCCTAGTTGTATAATTGAAAAGAATATAACAAAAAACATATTTTCTTTTGACAATTCAAATGGACCAAAGCTTTAAAATAATTGCTCAAAAATTGTTTTGTTTTTCTTATCTTATGCTTGCTACCAATCACATGACATGTGTAATGTTGGATAAATTTATCCAACAAACAAGGAGCCATATAAAGCATGACAATTACTGAAAACTACATAGAAGTAGGCCCACTTAGGGATTCTCCATTAACACTGACCTGATATTCCACTTTCATAGTAATTGATTGTTATGTCTTCTCAGTTGGAACTAATGTATTAACGAATCCATAAACAAGATTTTGACTTGGACGCCAAGGGTGTTGAGCCATTGACTAACCCTAAAAGCATTATAGGTTAGATAAGACAAAACTAGTTTATAGAGAAACTTGGGAAGAGGGAAAATGATTGAATAGTCTTTGACGAGAAATGAATGGTGTTAACTATTTTGTATACCAAAGAGTAGAATAGTTTTAATTTAAAGTTCATGAGAGCATATTCATGTTTATGATCTTCCATAAATAACCCAAATTTTTTCTCTTTCACTTTGAGCAAGTGGAATTGAGTAACAGCTTCTCTTTCATGACAATATTAGGTTTGGGATTCCTTGGAGGCATTATATTCTCTCCTGTCTTTCATCCTAAAACAATTATTTTGAGAAAGAAAGAGTTCCACTCTAGTGTCCTTTTGGTCTCTACTAATGCACACTAGATACATTGATTGGGGTAGCATTGACAATATTCCATTTCATTAATCCCTCCTATTCTGGGAAGAAGGCTCTCTAAGGTCACTTGCCATTAAATTTTCTAATTAAGTTGTGTATTACCAAAGGGAGGACCTCAAATGATCTATAAATTTATGTGGATATTCCACTGGATAATTTGTAACAACATATCTAATAAAAATATATTGAAATATGAAATCTACACTATGAGGGTTAATTTATCCTAGATTTCTAGATTTTTTTTTTTTTTTTTTACTAATGCATGTAATAGATAAAATGCAAAAATAGAGAACAATGAAATATAAATATAAAAAAATCACAATGAACACCAAGATATGATAAGGGAAATCCTTTCAGTAGAAAAACCATTTGAAAGGTGAGATTACTATGCTCTCATTTGTTTGAATGGGAATGATGCAAATACACAGGATAAGGAAATCTCTACAGAGTTACCTAAGACCTATGGCCAGTGTGTTGTGCAACAGAACACAACCCCCTCCCACCACCCCCCCACTCGCCCCCCTCTCTCTCTATCTATCTACTTTCAGCTGCTCTACTCTACTATGCAATAAAATGCACTTGAATGGAATGAAACCATTTTCCTCATAGTGGTCTGGATAGAAACACAACCTGATATCCAACTAGGGGTTAAATTTGACCCATTCAACCCTCAACACAGTTATAATGTGACTCTTATAATTTTGTCTACAAAGTCCCCATGTGGCTAGCCCCTTTTCCATGACTAACAAGGACTAATGTGGTATCCTATTCAATTATGGTGGTCAATCACGATTAGTCACTTCTGGGAAGAATCACTTTTGCAGCCACACTACAATTGATGTCTTTCTTAAACTATTAGAAAGGTTTCTTCGTGTAGAATAATTGTCAAGGGGTGTTGCACTTTAGAGATAAATTTTTAACCCCAAAAAACATCAGTTAAGGCCTCAAACCAAGCCTAAAAGGTTTCTAACCCTAATTCTTGAAACATGGTCCCATAGTTAAACTACTATTGTAAGTTGATTTCTTTGATTTTCCACCCAAAAACATTAAGATGGATAACAAACAATATAATGAACCAATCTGAATCATAGCTCCCAATTTTGGAAGATTTCGATTCCCAAAAGATTTTATTGAATGAGGTGAGGACAATTTTCTTCTCCCTTCTCTTGAGAGTACAATTTAGCCTTTCTTATAAGTTATCTTTCAATCCAATTTGCTATAGGTCATATTGCCCCTATCTAGTAGTTATATACCTCTACTATAAAAATATACCCTTTGTTAACTCTGTGTGAGCGTTTGGAGCTAAATCCTTTCTGGAAGGTAGGACTTGCTCCTATTCTTGGTCTAACATGGAATACTTATAGAGCTTCAAATTTTCCACATTCACCATCAAGTAAATGTGCATGTATGTGGGTATACTAAGTATGTAGGCATTATCTCCCACCTTTTCTGGTATCTCTAAAGGACCATATCACAGAGCCTTGATTTTCTTACCAAGACACTATATCCCTTCCTTATTTAAATGTAACCATACTCTATCACCCACTTTGAATAAATTTTTTGTTCTGTGTTGATAATGTCTGGTCTTGTACTTTTCTTGTGACTTCTTCAAATTCTCTTGAACTTGTAGATGGATATGCTTGATCTTCTCATTACATCTCTCTTCCCTTAAGCAATCCCTGGGATATCATCTGAGCTCTCTCGCTCCTCCTGTTGTCCATATGCAATATCCAAAGGTGAAGGTGGAAAATATCCAAAACAAGTTTCAAATGGGGACTTATCGGTAGAAGTGTGGGCTACTCTATTATAAGAGCATTGTATATATACTAGATTTTCATACAAAGACACCTCGATCAAAATAGATAGATAAATCAATCTATTCTCTCCCTCTTCCTTGCTCATATTATCCCTCCCTCTCCATTCCACTTAATCCCAAGCCTTCGAATGCTTCTAATTGTAGCCCCTCAAAAATTGCACCAAAGTCACGTCGACTACTTTTGCTTTCCCATATGTTCATGGATAGAATGTTGTAGACCTCTTAAAAGTCATGTCCATCTTCTCCTACAATGTAGTCCAAAATGCACTAAGAAATCTAGTGTTCCTGTTTGAAATGATGCTCCTTGGTATCACAAAGTGCACCCAAACTTGTCCAAAGAACAATTTCATTGCTTCTTGCCTACTAATGGTCTTTCTACATGGCATGAAAATGCACATCTTATTGAACCTATCAAGTAATAGTTAGTCATGCTCCTTCATTGTTTTTGGTAAAACTCCCACAAATTCCATGGAAATTATTTCATAAGAACAAGTGGGTACACATAAGGGATGGTATAGATCACGTTTCTTGTTACTAGGCTTGTTGGTACAACAAAGCATACATCCTCTTATGAACCTAGCTACATATTTTTTATTTTTGGCTAGTACATTTACCTTTTCAAAATGGAAGCTATCTTCCCTACCCCAAAATTCATTACAACCTTGTAGATTTGAGCCTCTCTAATCAGCTATAGTCACTCACCTTTAGCAACACATAGTTTTTCCATCTTGTATAGTAACCCACTCTGGAGATGATAATCAACTGTCTTTTCTCCACTTTTTGCATGAGTTTGGATCTACAATTACTAGAAAACCTCCTTGAATTCTTCATACTTTGTATATGCCTCTTTGTATGCATCATGGGTGAAAGGCTTCATGTGCATCAAAGTGCCCAAATCTATGATTTTTGATGTGGATGACCTTCAAATAATATTGTTTGATTTGTTTGTGATACCCTTCTTGTACTTAATCGCTAAATGAAATTGTTGTAAAAAAACCCATCTACTTGTAATGCCTATTTTCTTGTAACTTAATTTGGGCATATATGTATTGTAGTGATTTATGATCTATATAGATGAATATCTCCTTATCCATAAGATCATGCTTCCACTTTTTTACATATTGTACCAGGGCATAGAACTCCTTGTCATAGATAGGGTCATTCAGAAACTCCCATGAAAACACTTCATAATGGTAGCATATATCCCTTCCTCTCTACATCAAGACTATTCCCATAGCATACCCACTCCCATCCATCTCCTCTTAGAAGGGCTACTGAAATCTTGGTAATGCAAGAAATGGTGCTTGATTGGTTTTATTCTTCAATTCCTCAAAGGCCTTCTATGGACCCTTCCCCACTGAAAACTCTGTCCACTCATCAATATGACATGGAGTGGTGTGGCTATTGCTAAAAAATTGGCTATGAATTTCCTCAACTACTATGTTGTCCCAATTAAACTCCCACTAGAAGGAAAATACCTTATAGTGGAGGTTTTTGTGGAAGCCCCTATAAAAATAGCCCAAAAATTCGTTTGTAGTGAAGGTCACTAGCAGAGGTGGGCAGGCGGATGTTTTAGCGGATGTTTTTTGGATGGTGTGTATAAAATCTACAAGCACACTTTACTAAACATACAAGCACTGACGCTTCATTTCTTCCTTGTAGTGAAAAGTAAATTATATTTTTTTACTCATTATATTTCTTCCTCATAATAAAAGCTATTTTTTTTTACTTTCCGTTACTTTATATCTCTATATAAAGTTATATAAGATTAAGGTGTAAATTGAAGTATTATAATTATGGCCGACATCAATTTTTTTGGTATTACTAATTTTAATTATTATTTTAATTTTTTATTTTTAAATGTAATGTTACATGGCAACATCTCTCCCATATTGAGTTGTAGAGCTCCTGTGGGCGCAATTAGTTTAGATTTAATATAACTTTAAAATACCTATTTTAATAAAATATAATTGATTACTAAAATTATGAGATTTTCAAGCAATTTAAATTTAATATTTATAGCAACTCTTATCAATTTAAATTAGAAATTTCTCTCTCTAAAAATGAGGATAAAGAAATGTAACATAAGGCTTCATGTGAAGTTACTTGTAATTGGGGATTTGCTCTATAGGCAAGTGGATTTTTTTCTAGTAAAAAAGATATGACATTTTGATGCTATTTTGGTTCTTTATTTGCTATTGTATTGGTTTAAATTTAGCTCTTTTTAATAATAAATATGAGTAAATAATACAGAAATGATAATATAATAGATTTCAACTTTTGACAAATAATATATTTAATTATTTCTTAATGAACAACTCAAAAAATATATTTTTTCCACATATTTTTCAAGAGATAGTCACTAAAATTCATGTTTTTCACATTTCTCCTAGCTAATATTACATCATGTTCACAATGATAAAGACATGTTTACTTTAAATAATTCAGTTATAAATACATTAAAAATAGATATTTATTTCACATAATCTAACGTGAACTTTCTGTACCGATGCTAAAACGTTATACATGCGCACCGGTGCATAAGTGTAACGCACCGCTACAAAAATTTAAATTTGTGAACTAACAATGGTGCGTCAAAGGTATTTTCCATCTTTCAATTCAAATTCAACCTCTTCCAAATTTATGAGTATGCTTTGACTTTAAGGATTAGTAGCATTGTTAATCATACTCTCAACTATTTGTTTTTTTCTTGCATTATTATCAACCTACTCTCAACTATTTGTTTTTTTCTTGAATTATTATCAACCAACCTCATTATACCTCTCAGTAGGCCCTTTCGAAATGTTGATTGTTTTTTTCATGCATTATTATCAACTAACCTCATTGTACCTCTTAGTATGTCCTTTTCCAATGTTTATTCCAATCTCCAAGATAAAAAATTGATTTCTTTTTTATTTGTGAATATGGTGAACAATGTAGAAGGACGTGTTGCTCAATTTCTACCTTCTCATTAACACACTTGACATAACCTTTCTTCACACACTTTTATTTTTTATTTTTCTCGTTTTTCATGTTTCATATGTCAACCTATGTTGATTCATTTTTAATTGTGCTATTATTTGGATATAAATTTTAGGGTCTAATACATTTGAAATTTTGGGATGTAAATCATAAAATGATTTAAATACATTTTAACACAATTGGAAGACAATTTAAATACAATCAAAGCACATATTAATTTAGGAAACAAAAGTAAAATAAATGAAAAAAGAAAATGAAGAATGAATAAGGCATGCACAAAACAAATTAGATTGAATTAGACATATACAAAACAAATTAAATGTAGGGATGTTTATGTCATTGTGTCAGTGTTCTATATAATAATCTTTAAAAACTAGAGACAAGGAGAGAGAGGAGAAAGGATTTAAATTCATAAAACCCATCCTAAAATGTCAAACATGAAGCATTATAATGTGTTATTCCTTGATGATATTGATATTTGTTCCTATGCACCATTTCTTACAAAGGAGGAGAGGGTTGGTGAGAAAGCATATATATAATTTGACAACCATTTAACCATTAACATGCATGAGAAAATATATATATATATATTGTCTTGAATGAGAGAAAAAAGAGAATGACTAAATAGATTTTATTTTATTTTCTATAATACAAAATATACATATAAGTCAAGATTTAATTATTGTAAAAGATTTTGTTTACTAGTAATTTTGATATCATGTTATTCTTTTTTATATATAATAATTATAAGTAATCTAATTATTAATTATTGTTATAAAAATTGTAGATCTAAGACTTTTGTGATCTATAATGTAGATAGATGTCTTTCGGATTAATCACATTATTAAAATTTGGTCGACATTTTGAACCAACTAATATGGTCTATCCTCAAGACATGTATATTTAATTTTTTAATAGATTACACATTATAATAGGTATAAAAATATATTTTAATTACCAAATAAAAATTTAATTATAAACATAATTCAATATCATAATAATAATGGAGAAGCTAATTATTCATCCTCATACTATATTATAAATTATTCTTAACATATATCTTAAATTTTTTAAAATATTACCCATAAACTTTACAATAAACTTTACAAGATGCAATGTCCTGTGACCCTTTAGAAATTAATGATTTAAAATGATTGACTTAGAGGAGACCTATACAAAAGATAAAACGCTCTTTTGATGTATAAATTAAGCTATGTAAATCCACGCATACATGGATCATCTAATGGAACAAATTTTGTCATGAAACCATATATTGCAGGGACCCCTTAGGGTGTTGTGAATATATGCTTGATTTGTACCATTTTTGGGTGTTACTCCTTTGTTTATTCTCCCTTGACTGAGTGAATGGGTCAGAGTATATTTTTGTGTTCATTTTCTCCTAAAAAAGAGAAATAAAATTTATAATACATTGATGCCCACTGTGAATTGGACTTTACTAAACAATGGCATCCCTATGTATTCCCATCGAATCAAATCTAAGAGTACGACTTGCTTTGCTGATTGATTTAATATCTTTATTTGGGATATCTAAATTACAAAAATAAAGCTCTCCCTAAGAAGAGAAAATAAAGTATGATGAAAAAATTAAAATATGAAAACCATGACCATGTGAGGTGCTCTCTCTTTACAAATATTACCAATTAAATCACACATATACAAATTAAGTAATATATATACAAATTAAGTATAGATATTTGTAATTATATATTTATAAAAGGATTAAAATATGAAAACCATGACCATGTGAGCTACTTTCTCTATTTGACCAAGTAAATCATGCATATGCATATACAAATATAAATCCATGTAAATAATTATAATATAAGACTTTGGTACTTTTGAAATGGACTCAATTTGTATGACATTAAAAAAGTTTCTTCTATCCGAAGTATATTGTAAAGCATTAAAGAAGTCAAAAGAAAGAGGTTAGAGATAACATGAAGTCTTGAAGATGGTTTCATGTAGCTTTTGAGAAGTTGCTAGAAGATATCCAAATCACTTATGAGTTTCCTCTAAGATGTAATTGAGAAATAAATACCTAAATTTTTTCAAGTTAGTGTTTTTTTTTTTAATAACATTGTTAATATAATTTTCCAGATAATACAATATTTCATGGGTTTTATAAGTGTTTTAATCGTATGTTGTCTTTTTTAAATTTAGGTGTTTTTTTTATAAGTTTTTTTTCCTTACAAATAAAATAAAAATTATACATTTTATTGGGTAATTGAATAGTGAACATTATGCACTAGCAAATGTTTGCTAATTAATATTGGGGTCTAGACTAGGTTTGAAACTTGGTTCACCTATCTACTGTGGCTTGCGCGTAGTTGCATTAGGCTTAGAAGTATAGGAGCAATCACTTTGACTCTACCTTGAGCCTCTTCTATGATAAGTGGGAGGACTATTGATTCTCATGATACCAAAGAAAAAAAGATGCAAAAGATACAATATATTTTTAAAATGAAAGCCATTATAACTTTTGTAGAGTTTGCTCATGAAGGGTTAATCGAGATGGAATAACCATGGGTTGGTTGGAATAGTTGTTAAAAATAATGAAAAAAAATGAATTATGTAATATGGTGATGTAGTTTAATAATTTTGGATTTGATACCAAAATCCAAATGGAAAGAAAAAGTGTAATAAATTGTGAAAGCAAAAGGTTTTTGGAATGTTGTACTCCAAAAATTTGAAAGCATAACATTGAAAAATCACAATATAAAGGTGTAGATACTAACCAGTTATAATGAGATTCAAAACCTTGAGTTGTGAGTGTTTATGGGTGGTGGAAATGTTGCTAATGTAAATTAGCCACAAGTTGGAAAATTGAATAAATAAGCAACATAGTTGTGAAAATGAAAAAGTGTGCATAAAACCAAGGAGAAAAATATTAGTTGAATGTTAGAGGTCATTGAGAAATGAGGTTTAAAGAATAAAATGTTAGAGCCAAAGTGAAATAGTCATTAAATGGTAAATGAAAACGTACTAAAATGCATTTATTTAAATATTATCAAAGATCAAGTCGAATTAAGTTTAGTGAGTCTAGTAATTGAATGAAAAGATTTTGAAGAATGTTGTCTGGTTGGTTTAGCCCAACCTTAGACCACCTTCCTTTTAGGAAAGGGATAATTTTTTACATTAAAAGGATGGGATATAGCCTAGTTGTATAATTGAAAAGAACATAACAAAAAACATATTTGCTTTTGACAATTCAAAATGGACCAAAGCTTTAAAATAATTGCTAAAAAATTGTTTTGTTTTTCTTATCTTATGCTTGCTACCAATCACATGACATGTGTAATGTTGAATAAATTTATCTAGCAAACAAGGAGCCATATAAAGCATGCCAATTACTGAAAACTACATTGAAGTAGGCCCACTTAGGGCTTCTCCATTAACATTGAATTGATATTCCACTTTCATAGTAATTGATTGTTGTGTCTTCTCAGTTGGAACTAATGTATTAACGACCACAAACAAGATTTTGACTTGGACGCCAAGGGTGTTGAGCCATTGACTAACCCTAAAAACATCATAGGTTAGATAAGACAAAACTAGTTATAGAGAAACTTGGGAAGAGGGAAAAGGATTGAATAGTCTTTGAGAAGAAATGAATGATGTTAACTATTTTGTATACCAAAGAGTAGAATAGTTTTAATTTAGAGTTCATGAGAGCATATTCATGTTTCTGATCTTCCATAAATAACCCAAATTTTTTCTCTTTCATGACAATATTGGGTTTGGGATTCCTTGGAGGCATTGTATTCTCTCTCATCTATCATCCTTAAACAATTATTTTGAGAAAAAAAGAGTTCCACTTTAGTGTCCTTTTGGTCTCTACTAATGCACACTAGATACATTGATTGGGGTAGCATTGACAATATTCCATTTCATTAATCCCTCCTATTTTGGGAAGAAGGCTCTCCAAGGTCACTTGCCATTAAATTTTCTAATTAAGTTGTGTTTTACCAAAGGGAGGACCTTAAATGATCTATAAATTTATGTGGATATTCCACTGGATAATTTGTAACAACATATCTAATAAAAATATATTGAAATATGAGATCTACACTATGAGGGTTAATTTATCCTAGATTTCTAGATTTATTAATTTTTTTTTACTTATGCATGTAATAGATAAAATGCAAAAATAGAGAACAGTGAAATATAAATATATAAAAATCACAATGAACACCAAGATATGATAAGGGAAATCCTTTCAGTAGAAAAATCATTTGAAAGGTGAGGTTACTATGCTCTCATTTGTTTGAATAGGAACGATGCAAATACAAAGGATAAGGAACTCTTTATGGAGTTACCTAAGACCTATGGCCTGTGTGTTGCTACAGAACACAAACCCGCCCCCCTCTCTCTATCTATCTACTTTCAGCTACTCTACTCTACTATGCAACAAAATGCACTTGAATGGAATGAAACCCTTTTTCCTCAGAGTGGTCTAGATATAACACAACCTGATATCCAACTAGGGGTTAAATTTGACATATTCAACCCTCAACATGAGTTATAATGCGACCCTTACAGTTTTGTCTACATAGTCCTATTTTGGGAAGTTTTAGTGTCTACGGATAAACGCTTAAACCCCTAGACTAGTAGCTAAGTTTAGAACAACAATGCAAAGCATTCTCTATAAGAGGTAAAGAAGCCTACCTGTAGCTTTTGCTTACTCCTTATCTCCCTTGACCAATTTTGTCGCTCCTTTCCGTACTTAATCCGCTTGAAGAGTACCTGCACACAGACAGAAGACAAAAACCGATCAAAGCATATGATAATGATCTATTCATTAAACATAGTATGGAATCAAGTACATAGTACACATATGAAAGCATCAATGAATAAAACAAGCATATGGAAAAAGATTTGAACACTTTATTAGTAAAAGGAAGAGTTACAACCCAATTTGCTTGATTCAGCGTCACTCCTCCAATTCAATCCCATCCTCTCCTCATAACAAGCAAGACATTTTAACATCATTACAATACTTGAAATCAACTCAAGTCTCATACTAACAACATCTCCCTATAATTCAATAAGTTCCAGCCCCTAATCACCTAGATGAGTGGTCTTTTTATAGGTGAATGAAGGAAGTTATGCCATAAATGGCGATAATGAATGCCCTCCCAAACTTAGGATTTAGTTCCATGGAGGAAGGGATAAAGGGATTGATGTTCCTTAACTCCCTACCTCATCCAAATTCGAGCTCAAAAAAGTAGATAAACTTGGGAAACTTCTAGATGCATCCAATGGATGAGAATATTCCCAAACCCCAATGCAATTTCGCTCAAATTCACCCAGCACAGGACAAAGAGCTCTCAAGTGCACTGCATAGCACCCTAGCAGTGTACTGGATTGCACTGCAGTGCACCCTAATGAAGGCCTGCCTGCACTGATCTTCTTAGAGGTAGTTTTTGGATGATTTCAGTCATGGAACTTCTTAGGAATCTAGGCATTCTAATGGTCGACTTCTTTAGGGCATGCAACAACTGAATTAGGTTTTGATGGGCCCTAATAGTACCGATCTGTATGTTGGGGTTGATGTGCCCAAATGGATCTGTAACAGTTGCCCCCTAAAGCATGAAGTCGTAAATATGTGTGTCGAGTGAAATGCTTTATCATGTGGAGAGAAGGTTTCGAAGTGGAAGGTGACCTACATCAATTACAATACATATGTCATGATAATTTGATTTTTTCTCATGAAATTGTTGAGGGAAGGCATACCCATGCTAAACTTATAAACTTTCATTACATGTACAAATATACTCGCCTACATATATAGACCCATGAATGGATGACCATGAATGTAAGGCCATTGTACATTTGATTTAGTACTCCTGAAAATATCGCAGCCCGGATGGATAAAACTAGATCCGGGGTCTTCAATCTCGTTCAAACTCTTGCTCAAGTGCAAGTCTAACCATGTGAATAGATGATTTGAAGTCAAACATGGGAAGACATCATCTGATTACCAGCCAATGATGTAAGCCGTTAACAGACGCGAGAGGAATCACCGATAATGATAATGACCCTCAAGGTACTATAGTACATTTTGCATGGTGTGAATAAATGATTTGATGTCAAACACCATACAAAGTATTTTGGTCGAAGGCCAATGATGTCAACCTATCACCGGAAGCGAGAAACTTGCCATTGATGTATGCAAGCCTCAAGGTACTGAAGGGGTGTTTCTAAGTCAACTTCTTGGATAATGTGCTGATGTCGACAAGAAGCGACTCGTCGCAAGAGGGCCTTGATGTATCCCACATCAACGACATGAAATGAGGTAAATGATTTTGGAGATGAAAAATCGACTGATGATAGAAGGTTTAGGAATGGCGGTCATGAAAATGAAGGTTTACGGTATTGCAAAGGATGAAGTTTGAACTGAATGACTTCTCTTGAACATGTCGACGACACTAAGATGAATTGGTAGCATTGACCCAAAATAAAGTAATGGATGGTACGATAGACCAATAGTGTGATAACCATCAAGCTGATAACCCAACCCAAATAGTTTGAATGAATTGGCAGCATTGACCCAAAACAAAAGTGATGGATGGTATGATAGGCAAATGGTGTGATAACCATCAAGCTGAATGACCCAACCCACATAGTCACGGTGATGAGGTGAAAGTGTCATGTTCAAGAGCAACTTGCTACCATAAAGTGTTTTCCCCTTTTCCAATTTCCCCCAGTCATTGCTAACTAGTACCTCTTTATTTTTTATCAAGATTGAGGAGGATAACATATGCTTGTTGTATAATTCCACCCTTCGGGTGAATCCATCGCTATTTGATGCTTTAACGAGTCTAGCGAAGGTGAAACTCGGTCTTGTCTAGATGGACAAGTTTGTCATTTGATGTTTTTAACGAGTTTAACGACAAAGATAACTCGGTCCTTTTCATGTTTGGAGAGTTTGAAAAGGGACGAAAAGGAAACTACAAAAGTTATTTTTCGTAGATTAATCTCTCAAGTCTAAAAAGCATAAAATAATACAAGAGAGATATCATTTCAAATCCATTAAAGAGCCGGAAAGGATAAGCGCTCGATAATCTTTTCATGTTTAGAGAGTCTGAAAAGAGCTTAAAGAGGACTCCATTTTGAAGAAAAAGTGGTGTCTAAGATAGCAATTGGTTTCGGTGATGTTGGAACTTCTCAAAACATGTTGATTGATGTGAAGAGGCTGGCTAATAAGACCACTCATTGCAACTGTTCCTCAAAAAAGGTAAAACAACCAAATGAAAGCATATGATCGGCCAAAGAGATGGTGGTGATGGAATGAAACAACCAAGGATCAAAAGGCTGATAGAATGGCAATCACAAGGGTTAAAATGGAAATGGGTTCATTTTTACACAAGCTTGAACCATAGGGAACTATGCTTGGATTCAGTTTCATGTTTATACAAGCTTGAAACGAAAAACTATGCTTGAATTCAGTTTCATGTTTACACAAGCTTGAAATGAAAAAACTATGCTTGAGATTGGTTTACATGCCCCCAGCATGATGAAAGGGAGAGTCTCCTGTAACCAGATGGAAGTTGCTGTGGTGAAGCAGGATGGTTATCCAACACCTTTTTGGCTTCGTCCAAATAGGGACAAAGGTGAATGGGGTGATTCCCTTCACCTAACCTACAGGGAAACTTAACTTTACTACTAGGTGCATGCCCCCCAAGCTTCATTACATTCACCTAAGTAGACTACTCGTGGCTATTAGGTGGATGGAATGAAGGTTCACTTACGAGATCAAGTGAAAGAATCGATTGGGATTTTACGAGATCTAATCAAAGACTCGAATTGGAACTTTGCTCCAGGGGACCTTGTTTCATTTTTTAATGAGCTTGACACAAGACAAGGAACTATTCTCAAACTCCTTGTTTCAATTTTTAACGAGGTTGACACAGTAAAATAACCATCCTCATGGGCCTGTTTCATTTTTTAACGAGGTTGACATAGAGCTAGGAACTATCCTCATACCATTGGTTTCATTTTTTAACGAGGTTGACACAAGACAAGGAACTATCCTCGTTGTCATGTTTCATTTTTTTTAACGAGGTTGACACAGTAAAGGAACCATCCTCGTATTCCTTGGTTTCATGATCCATACGAGGTCATGAAGGAGAGATCTGGTTCTAATGCCCCCAGTACATGATATACAACATCACTGAATTGATCGTCAGTTGATGTAGGTATGGAACAGGTTGCCACATAATTAACCCGTGGTGGGGATGATACCATTGGTACAAAAGGACCATTTAGAGAAGATGGTTGACTGGGAGCCATATTTGGACTGGTAAATGAAAGATGGTCAACGGTGACAATTCGGCCTTCATGCGGGAAACAAATCACTTGAAAGAGTGTTGAAACAATAGCTCCCATGTCATAAACATAGTCACGCCCAAGAAGTAAATTATAATCTAAAGGGTCTGGGACTACCATCGCATTCAGATAAATGATTTTTCCTCCCAAAGTAATAGGTAACTGAGAGAGGATCCCTAATGGTTGACTGGTTTCTCTGTTAAAACCCAACAGATTCTATGTAACAGGCACAAGCGGCGACGAACCAAGTGCTTGCCAAGCAGTTGAGGAAAGGATGCTCATTGATGCACCTTCATCTATAATAGTGCCAGATACAAACTTGCACTATGATCTAGAAAGGCACATAATAAGGAGGAAGGAATCCAGCCAGTCGATTCCAATCAAAGGAAGTGACTAGACTACTTGGAGGGGGTACCGTAGACACAAAAGAATTAACCCCTTGAGTTACGAGAGCGGGAGGATTGTCCTCCTGTCTTGATGGAACAGGAGGACTACCCCCAAGCTCATTATAATCTGAAGAAACAAAAAGAACTTGAGTGGTATCATATTCACTCTCTTCTGGAAAGGTATGATTAGATGAAGGTGCAATCGGGCCAACTATTACCTCGACTTGTTGATTTGGGTTGGCTATAGACTCATAGGATTCACTTTCAGAGAGAGTGGGTTTGACCGACGGTTGATTTTGGTCAGTCAATTCATCAACTAGTGAAGGATTAAGGGATAGTTTCCTGTATGGAAGTCACTGCGGTGAAGCAGGACGGTTATCCAACACTTTTTTGGCTTCATCTAGATAGGGACAAAGGTGAATGGGGTGATTCCCTTCACATAAACT
The DNA here is from genome assembly GCA_031772625.1 of Pinus tabuliformis. Lineage (NCBI taxonomy): Eukaryota > Viridiplantae > Streptophyta > Pinopsida > Pinales > Pinaceae > Pinus > Pinus tabuliformis. Next base: position 818,622,218 of record CM062809.1, read on the forward strand.
ACATGGAAACTTAACTTTACCCTTATTTCCATGAACTTTACTACCAATAGTTGATGGTGTGTCACCAACATGATCTCCAGAAGTCGATGACACAGGATGATGTCAACGGGAAGACCATTCTTCTAAGATCTGAGGAATATCAAGACAATTTCAAAGAAGATGGTCTCCCGTACAAATTTTGCATGGATATCGAACTTTGTGAGGCTTAATGGACGATTTCTCATCATATGTTGCATTCAAAGCAATGTTTGCTTGATTGCCCTTCTGTTGAATTTGCTTCTTGTTCTTCCCTTTCTTCTTTTTCTTAGCCACCTAGTTACTAGTACCAATACTTTCACCAGGTGAAGAGGAAGAAGGGGAGGAAGAAACAACCGAGGAAGAAGGCAAGGGTTAACTTTAGGATCAACTGGAGGTTGATTTTGTCTAGTTGGAGGGGTACTTGATTGCGGAGAAATCACGACATTTTGAACTAAGGAGGTTGAAAACAACCATACTGGCAAGCCACTGGTAAATCCCAGAAGGGACAATGTAGTCATATATGGAGCACCAATATTTCTGAAAGGAGGAAAAGTACTAGGATTCCCATCAAAAGGAATTCCTTGATCGGTGGACTTCGGATTTGTTGCCATATGTTTCAACCTAAGATCAACTAAGGAGCGAGCGTGGAGGATGTTATCCGCGGTCAATTAATTTATTTTAATCAAAGTAACATAACAAAACAAAAGAGGGATAATCTAGGCAAAAGGTTTACCAAGCAATTGTGAACTGCAGAATACCTCCTGGCGAACCAAGAAGTACGGGCAGGCAATCTCCCCGAATGTTGTGTTCGATGTATCACAGTGTACAAGGCAGTCGACTTGGTTACCTAAGGATGGATAGCAACCTAGTGTTGTCCTCCCATATATACCTGAAAGTACGTGGAGGCCCAATCCGTATAAGCGTTGTCTAATGCAAAACCGCACAGTGAGAGCATTCCCATATACTTTACGTACTGTAACACTGCCCTATATACCCGAAGGTACATGGACGAGCTACGATATACTCACATACGTGGAATGAGGTATCACACTCGGGATGTATTGCAGACAAGTTAGTGACAACTACTTTGTTTTACGACACCAGAACATGTCTCTAGCCTAGACCTCTAAATGTTTTTCGTTAAGTGACAATGCTCCATTAGGTAAATTCAGATAAATTTTAAGTTGATCTTCTTTAGAATTTGCCTTTCAAGTTTCACCATGTGATGTATGTTTGCAATTCCTAAAATGCAACTATCATGATAAGCATTCTTTCCATTCAATTTAACAATGAAAATCCTTAGCTAGTAGGGATAGAGCAATCAGATTCCTTTTGATCAAAGAGCAAAGAGCACAATCTAAATGCAAATTTCCTACCTATTCCGTTCAAGCATTCACAAACTTTTTCAATGCAACATGCATGTATTTCTTTTCGATTTCCCTTAATGTGAATGAACAAAAAGGAAAACTAATGCAAAATCGATCAATAAACTCTTTTCATAAAAATGACGATTTTGCGACAATTTATTTTCAAGGAAAGGAAGAATTTACGACACTTTCGTTTTCAAAGAAATGAGGAATTACGACACTTTCAACGAAAAGAATAATCATATGCACGCTTCAATCAATCGATCTTTCATGAATGAGGACTTTACGACAATTCAATTTTCGAAGGAAAAGACGATTTTAAGACACTTTCATTCGACAAAGATCAATAAACCAAAACACTAACTTTCGACTATAGATTTAAAATGACAAAGTAAATAAATAAGAAACATTTATCAATCCTAGTCTAAGTAAGGCCAGGTAAGGAGATGAAAAACTATTTTCAGAGACAAGACATTATTGACATTCAGCAAATCATTCAAACAGGAGAAAATTGGCAAAAAAATTCAGCTCCTAGATGGGACACTGACCCTCAAGGGATCAGCATAGGCAGCAGTGAGAGACAATACGCTTCAGCGCATTGGATCTACGCGAGAAGTGCATTGCAGCACATTGTGTCCTTCATTAGGCTGCGCTAGTGATAGTAAGCCATTTTGAAGGCAATTTGGCACAGTTTTAACTCAATTTTCAATGAAAGAAGACTGAAATTCAATTAACGACCACAAGTATAGTATGTAGAAATGTCTTAAGAGGCTGATAAGATACTAATATGGATGATTGCTCCCCAGCGGAGTCGCCAATTTGTTTTGGGAAGTTTTAGTGTCTACGGATAAACGCTTAAACCCTTGGACTAGTGGCTAAGTCTAGAACAACAGTGCAAAGCATTCTCTACTTTTTCCATGACCAACAGATTAAATAAGAGGTAAAGAAGCCTACATGTAGCTTTCGATTACTCCTTATCTCCCTTGACCAATTCTGTCACTCCTTTCCGTACTTAATCCGCTTGAAGAGTACCTGCACACAAACAGAAGGCAAAAACTGATCAAAGCATATGATAATGATCTATTGATTAAACATAGTATGGAATCAAGTACATAGTACACATATGAAAGCATCAATGAATAACACAAGCATATGAAAAAAGTTTTGAACACTTTATTAGTAAAAGGAAAAGCTATAACCCAATTTGCTTGATTCAACATCACTCCTCCAGTTCAATGCCATCCTCTCCTCATAACAAGCAAGACATTTTGACATCATTACAATACTTGAAATCAACTCAAGTCTCATACTAACAACATCTCCCTATAATTCAATGATTTCCAACCCTTGATCAATTAGGTGAGTGGTATTTTTATAGGTGAATGAAGGAAGTTATGCCATAAATGGTGATAATGAATGCCCTCCCAAACTTAGGATTTAGTTCCATGGAGGAAGGGATAAAGGGATTGATGTTCCTTAACTCCCTACCTCATCCAAATTCGAGCTCAAAGGAGTAGATAAACTTGGGAAACTTCTAGATGCATCCAATGGATAAGAATATTCCCAAACCCCAATGCAATTTCGCTCAAATTCGCCCAGCGCAGGCCAAAGAGGGCTCAAGTGCGCTGCATAGCACCCTAGCAGTGTACTGGACTGCACTGCAACACACCCTAATGAAGGCCTGCCTGCGCTGATCTTCTTAGAGGCAGTTTTTGGATGATTTTAGTCATGGAACTTCTTAGGAAGCTAGGCATTCTGATGGTTGACTTCTTTAGGGCATGTAACAACTGAATTAGGGTTTGATGGGCCCTAATAGTACTGATCTGTAGGTTGGGGTTGATGTGCCCAAATGGATCTGTAACAATTCCCAATGTGGCTAGCCCCTTTTCCACGACTAACAAGGACTAATGTGGCATCCTATTCAATTATGGTGGTTAATCACGATTAGTCAACTTCTGGGAAGAATTACTTTTGCAGCCACACTACAATTGATGTCTTTCTTAAACTATTATAAAGGTTCCTGTATGTAGAATAATGTCAAGGGGTGTTGCATTTTAGAGATAAGGTTTTAACCCGAAAAAACATCAGTTAAGGCCTCAAACCAAGCCTAAAAGGTTTCTAACCCCAATTCTTGAAACTTGGTCCCATAGTTAAACTACTATTGTAAGTTGATTTCTTTGATTTTCCACCCTAAAAGCATCAAGATGGATAACAAACAATATAATGAACCAATCTGAATCATAGCTCCCAATTTTGGGAAGATTTCTGTTCCCATAAGATTTTATTGAATGAGGTGAGGAGATTTTTCTTCTCCCTTCTCTTGAGAGTACAATTTAGCCTTTCTTATAAGTTATCTTTCAATCCAATCTGCTAAAGGTCATATTGCCCCTATCTAGTAGTTTTATCCTCTTCTATAAAAATATACCCTCGGTCAACTCTGTGTGAGCGTTTGGAGCTAAATCCTTTATGGAAGGTAGGACTTGTTCCTATTCCTAGTCTAACGTGGAAGGCTTATAGAGCTTCAAATTTTCCACATTCACCATCAAGTAAATGTGCATGTATGTGGGTATACTAAGTATGTAGGCATTATCTCCCACCTTTTCTGGTATCTCTAAAGGACCATATCACAAAGCCTTAATTTTCTTACCAAGACACTATATCCCTTCCTTATTTAAATGTAACCATAATCTATCGCTCACTTTGAATAAATTTTTTGTTCTGTGTTGATAATGTCTGGTCTTGTACTTTTCTTGTGACTTCTTCAAAGTATCCTGAACTTGTAGATGGATATGCTTGATCTTCTCATTACATCTCTCTTCCCTTAAGGAATCCCCTGGGATATCCTCTGAGCTCTCTCACTCCTCCTTGTTGTCCATATGCAATATCCAAGGGTTAAGGTGGAAAATTTCCAACACAAGTTTCAAATGGGGACTTATCAGTAGAAGTGTGGGCTACTCTATTATAAGAGGATTGTATATATACTAGATTTTCATACAAAGACACCTCGATCAAAATAGATAGATGAATCAATCTATTTTCTCTCCCTCTTCCTTGCTCATATTATCCCTCCCTCTCCATTCCACTTAATCCCAAGCCTTCGAATTCTTCTAACTGTAGCCCCTCAAAAATTGCACCAAAGTCATGATGACTACTTTTTCTTTCCCATATGTTTATGGATAGAATGTTGTAGACCTCTTAAAAGTCATGTCCATCTTCTCCTACAATGTAGTCCAAAATTCACTAAGAAATCTAGTGTTCTTGTTTGAAATGATGCTCCTTGGTATCACAAAGTGCACCCAAACTTGTCCAAAGAACAATTTCAGTGCTTCTTGCCCACTAATGGTCTTTCTACATGGCATGAAAATGCACATCTTATTGAACCTATCAAGTAATAGTCAGTCATGCTCCTTCATGGTTTTTGGTAAACCTCCCACAAATTCCATGGAAATTATTTCATAAGAACAAGTGGGTACACATAAGGGGTGGTATAGATCACATTTCTTGTTACTAGGCTTGTTGGTACAACAAAGCATACATCCTCTTATGAACCTAGCTACATATTCTTTTATTTTTGGCTAGTACATTTACCTTTGCAAAATGGAAGCCATCTTCCCTACACCAAAATTCATTACAACCTTGTAGGTTTGAGCCTCTCTAATCAGTTATAGTCACTCACCTTTAGCAACACATAGTTTGTCCATCTTGTATAGTAACCCACTCTGGAGATGATAATCAACTGTCTTATCTCCACTTTTTGCATGAGTTTGGATCTACAATTGCTAGAAAACCTCCTTGAATCCTTCATACTTTGTATATGCCTCTTTGTATGCATCATGGGTGAAAGGCTTCATGTGCATAAAAGTGCCCAAATCTATGATTTTTGATGTGGATGACCTTCAAATAATATTGTCTGATTTGTTTGTGATACCCTTCTTGTACTTGATCGCTAAATGAAACTATAGTAAAAAACCCATCTACTTGTAATACCTAGTTTCTTGTAACTTACTTTGGGCATATATGTATTGTAGTGATTTGTGATCTATATGGATGACTATCTCCTTATCCATAAGATAATGTTTCCACTTTCTGACATATTGTACTAGGGCATAAAACTCCTTCTATGGACCCTTCCCCACTGAAAACTCTTTCCACTCATCAATATGACATGGAGTGGTGTGGCTATTGCTAAAAAATTGGCTATGAATTTCCTTAGCTACTATGTTGCCCCAATTAAGCTCCCGCTAGAAGGAAAATACCTTATAGTGAAGGTTTTTGCGGAAGACCCTATAAAAATAGCCAAAAAATTTGTTTGTAGCGAAGGTCACTAGCAGAGGTGGCCAGGCAGATGTTTTAGCGGATGTTTTTTGGATGGTGCGTATAAAATATACAAGCACACTTTACTAAACATACGAGCACCGATGCTTCATTTCTTCCTTGTAGTAAAAAGTAAATTATATTTTTTTACTCATTATATTTCTTCCTCATAATAAAAGCTAAATAATTTTTTTTTACTTTCCGTTACTTTATATCTCTATATAAAGTTATATAAGATTAAGGTGTAAATTGAAGTATTGTAATTATGGCCGACATTAATTTTTTTTGTTATTACTATTTTTAATTTGTTAATTTAAATTATTATTTTACTATTTTTAAATGTAACGTTACATGACAACATCTCTCCCATATTGAGTTGTAGAGCGCCTCTCGACACAATTAATTTAGATTTAATATAACTTAAAAAAACCTATTTTAATAAAATATAATTTATTACTAAAATTATGAAAATTTCAAGCAATTTAAATTTAATATTTATAGCAACTCTTACCAATTTAAATTAGAAATTTCTTTCTCTAAAGATGAGGATAAATAAATGTAACATAAGGCTTCATGTGAAGTTACTTGTAGTTGGGGATTTGCTCTATAGGCAAGTGAATTTTTTTTCTAGTAATAAAGATATAACATTTTGATGCTATTTTGGTTCTTTATTTGCTATTGTATTGGTTTAAATTTAACTCTTTTTAATAATAAATATGAGTTAAATAATACAAAAATGATAATATATTATATTTAAACTTTTGACAAATAATATATTTGATTATTTCTTAATGAACAACTCAAAAAATATTATTTTTTCCACATACTTATCACGAGATAGTCACTAAAATTCATGTTTTTCACATTTCTCCTAGCTAATATTACATCATGTTCACAATGATAAAGACATGTTTACTTTAAATAATTTAGTTATAAATACATAAAAAATAGATATTTATTTCACATAATCTAAATAGGAAAAAATACATCACCAAGTCTATTTGAAAGTCAAACAAATGTCTCTTAATCACCACCACAAATTCGGTGTATTTGATATGTTCATCGTGCGATAATATTTATCAAATGCACCGCACAAATAATATTTAAACATATAGTTATAGCTTGGTGCATTCGATAATGTGAACTTTCTGTACTGATGCTAAAACGTTATACATGCGCACCGGTGCATAAGTGTGACGCACCACTACAAAAATTTAAATTTGTGAACTAACAATGGTGCGTCAAAGGTATTTGTGCACTGATTTTGGTGTGGTTGTGTTTTAAAGCACACTAACTTCGGTGCTTAATTGTGTTTTGGGCACATCGATGATTTTTTTTTAATTGAAATTTATGTTTCCATATTAATAAATACATTTTTCATTTAATAAAAAAATTGTGAATCTTACCAATTATATTATAAAATTCCAACAAGACGAATAAAAAAACAATATAATTAGCGAAATAATGACAACAAAAACATACAACAATAGTATAAATGATGAAATAACACAAGTACATATCACTCTCCATTGTCATCACCCTGATTGTCTTCCTCACTTAGCATGATAAAACTGTTGTTCTCAAAAATATGTTTTGATCTAGGATCGTGTCTTAATACAAACCACGAATCCCTATCCAACACATTTGGGTAAAAAACACCTGGTTGTAGTGTTTTGGGAAAACATAAGGCTCCCTGGCTTCATGCCACATCTTTCTAAAGTTGATCGATATCAGTCCACTAATGCAATCTTCCTTTACAGTATTCTGATCAAAGGTGTCCCACCACTTGCACCTAAAAATAACACATTGGAACGAAGAGAAGTCCACTTGAATTATCTCTTGTATCTTTCCAACGTAACCTAATGTCCCCTTTATTAGGTTTTGATCGCGGTGTCTAGCGCGACTAGATTGGCCGAACTCAACTTTCACTCCACAGTCTTGTGTCATGCATCCATCATTGAAATCCTCTATGCGAAAATGATGTCCATATGCCCACATTGATGGGAAAAAATGCCCCTATAAAAAGGTGAAAAATGACAGTGTCACGTGTCTAATAACCCGAACATAATTAAAAATAAAAAATGTATATAGATGTCACAATTCAAAGTTGTAGTATGAAGTTAAAATTGTACAGAAAGAGAATATTGCTGCACCCAATCCCTATGTTTAGAGCATTCTCTTCAACACTCAGATAACGACCAGATGCACCATAAATCACTCTAAATTGATCAACAACTAATCCAAATTTAAGAAGGAATGCTACAAATTACAGATATAACCATAAACACAGAGACAAAATATAAATAAAACTTCATTTCATTAATATCAAAGAACTGAAATATGCTTACATACAGAATGGAAATAAACTAGCTCGGGCGATGATAGCTTATCTCTGAGGATAGATGTGGTGGATACATGCCTCTGAACTGTGTTACAATGAGGCTTGAAGGCCTATTTATTATTAAGAAACAATGGAAAACCCCAAACATCCAAAAACCTAACCCTAGGAGATGAAACACCAAACTATGGGCCCCGTTGGGGTAAATTGGTACATCAATTTCTCGGGGTCGTAACTTTGGCATATGATATCCGTTTGACGCACATGATACCTCGTTAGAAATATCTGTCCAAGGAATACAACTGCTGACAGTGATTTTTAGGTCACAGGTAATTTTCCCAAACAAAACGTCGTTGAGGGCCTCAAAACGGCTCCGGCAGTCCAAGACCCGAAAACTGCCAAAAATAGTAAATTGTGCTACAACTAAGGAAATTGAAAAACTGAAGGAAATAATGGTCGGGGTCCAAGTGGTATAGGTGGGTGGCCACCAATATCTACCTAGATCATTACCCCCCTCCCCCCCCCCCCCCCCCCCCCTTTAGGAAGCAATGGTCCCCATTGCATTTAGTTCCTCCATGAGATGAGGAAACTTCTGCTAAACTTGGTCCCTGGTGAGCTACTTGCCCTGGTGAAGGAGTTGGCCTGCTTTGACAACTCGATATAGTTGGATCCTTTTCTGTCGCATGTTCTTGATCTATGTGTCCTTGATCTCATCAGTTGTGGCATGTTCCATGCAGTTTGGGTTTAACTTTGTTGGTGTGAGTTGTTCTGCAATGTTGGATGTGTCCAACAATGGTGGAAAGTAGGGTCAGAGGCAGTTCAGATTGAACACTAGGTGCAGACCAAGGAATGGTGGAATACTGAGCTCGAAAGCATTGTATGGCCCATATCAGAGTGGGAAAAGCTTAAGGTGGGGCCCAGCGAGGCGCTCCAACTACAAATGTAGGCAAACTTTGTCGCCCACTTGGAACTTGTGTGGCACCTAATGATGATCACACCGCTGCTTGTACTTAGCATTAGCTTTGTCCAATATGTCATGGACCTGTTGGAAGATGTGCTAAATGTGCTCAATTAATTTTTTTTCCCTTGTTGGCTTCGGGCCAGACATGAGCCGAATATCCCTGAGTAGTTGCAAATGGTATGACCACATCAATGGGACATAGTGGCTGGAATCTCAGGCCCACCTGAAAAGGGTTGTGGCCAGTCAAGTTGTGGAGAGCCTAGTTATAGATGTGTTGGACATAAGGGGGGCTCTCATCCCATGTGCGTGGATTCTTTGAGTTGTACATGCACATAATGTGTGCGATAATCCTATTGATGACCTCTGTCTGGCCATTAGTTTGGGGATGGAAAGTTGTGGAATTAGTGAGCTTGGTGTCCAACATCGACCAAAGGCAGGACCAAAATGTACTGAGGAACCAGATTTCCCGATCTAAGATGATATACTGTGGGATCCCAAACTGTACCCACGCTCGTTCAAAGAAGATTTTAGCAGTGGCTTTTGCTATGATATTCTTCTTGCAGACAACCATAGTGGCCATCTTCGAGAATCTATCGGCGACCACAAAAACATAGTCGTTTCCATGCTTAGTAGAAGGAAGGCCCGAAATGTATTCCATGGAGATGGATTCCCAAGGTCGACTAGGGGTAGGTAGCGGAGTATAGAGGCCTTGCTTCTTGATGGTCAGTTTGGCAATGACACAGGCAGTGCAGGATCTAATGTACTTCTCGACATCTTGTCAAATATTTGACCAATAGAATACTTTTGCAGTACTGCCACTATTTTCTCGACCCTGAAATGCCCAATGACTCGACGGTAGTGTGCTTCCCAAATCATCTTGGCACGATCGCTTGAAGGAACACAAAGGTGTCCTAGGTGGCATAACAATGCATCTTGGAGGTGAAAATCTGGAACTTGCTGACTTCCCAAGAGCGTCTAGTATGTGTGGCCAAATTCTGGGTCACTTTTGTAGAGAAGTGGCAAATCATAAATCTCATTCTCACAAGAGTTGAGCACGATGGTTAATGCCATGATTGGTGGTCATCTGATGTAGTCTGCAACATTATTGGTGTTTCCCTTCTTGTACTTGATATTCAAATGGAACCGTTGCAGGTATGTGGACCACTTATGATGGCAATATTTCTGCAACTTCCCTTGCGTTTGTATGAACTGCAGGGGTCGGTGGTCTATGTGGATGACTGCTTCCTTCCCCAAAATGTAATGCTTCCATTGTCGACAAGCCTGCACAATGGAATACATCTCTTTATCATAAGTGGGGTACTTACGGATTGTGTCTGAAAGTGTCTCATTGTGATATGCCACTGGATGCCCCTGTTGAGTAAGTAATACCCCAACAACATAGTTAGAGGAATCTGTCTCAATATCAAATGGTTGTTACAAGTCTGGTAAGGTGAGCACTGGTGCAAAGCAGAGGCGATGTTTCAACTCTGCGAATGCTTTCTATTGAGATTCAGACCAAAAGAATTTTTCTTTCGCTCCTCCCTTGGTGACTTGACTCAAGGGCTAAGTGATATGAGAGAACCCAAACATGAACCCGCGTTTGAAATTGTCAAGCCCTAGAAAGCTACAAAGCTCTGTCAGAGTGGTTTGGGTTGTCTAATTTTTGAATGACTTGGATTATGAATGGATCCACATGCACCCCCCGTTCATCAATAATTTATCCCAGATACTGAACCTGGGTCATGCCAAAAGTGCATTTCTCCAAATTAGCACACATCTTGTGTTGCCACAATGTTTGGAGAACCTGTCAGATGTGGTGGAGATGCTCTTCCCAAATCTAGATAAAGATCAAGATGTCATCCAAGTATACCACTAGAAATGAGTTGGTGAATGGCCCAAGATGTCATCCATCAGCTTCATGAAGGTTGCAGGAGCATTCTTCAACCTGAAAGGCATAACCCACCATTCGAAAATGCCCTCCTTGGCTTTGAAGGAATTACTCTACACATCGGAGGGTTTGATTGGTACCTGGTGATATCCAGAATTTAAGTCAATCTTGCTGAAATAATTTTCCCCCTTGAGTTGGTCCAGGAGGTCATCAATCCATGGGATCGGGTAACTATTCCAGATAATGATCTTGTTCAGCGTCCGATAGTCAAAACATAGTCTTCAAGTCCCATCCTTATTTTGTAGCAACATGATTAGGCTCCCACAAGGCGATGAAGTTGGCCAGATGTGACCTTTCTGTAGCAGCTCTTGAATCTGCCTCTTGATTTCGTCGTTCTCCAGAACATAGCACCGATAGATTGGTCCATTGGGAAATGACACACCTGGGGTCAGATTGATGGAGTGCTTGACCTGACAGTGTAGAGGCACCCCTGTGGGGGAGGTGAAGATGTCCTCATACTCCTCCACGACCTTGTCCATCTGTTGTTGTCATGCGGAGGGGCCCTGTCTGGAGGTTGTGGCCACTGTCTTCTTCTTTCCCTGAGGGCGTATCATTAGGAAAAAAAATTTCCCGGTTTTGGAAATGATCTTACTGCATTATTTTGTAGTAACCAAAGAGATGGTGGTAGGCAGTGCTACCTCTGGTATCCTATACAACTTATTTCCCAAGGTAACAATAACAACGCGAGGCCTTGACTCAGACACAACATGTAGCTTCTGCAAGTATGGTTGGCCTAATAATAAATCACAAACATCAAGAGGAGCAACATCACATAATACATCATCCGTGAAGGGCTTGATGCTGTATGGAAGGTGACACTGCTAGCTGATGCGAAGATCCCTTCCTTGGTGAAGCCACCCGAGTTCCTCTGGATCTTCGGGTTCCTCCTTCTGGATCTTTAGGTTCCTCCTTCTGGATCTTCGTGGTGGAAACTGTGGCATTGGGCTCTGCATCGATAATCTACTTCCCTTTGTCATTCCCCTTGTCGATTTTTGACTCAGAGTCAGAAAATGCATCTGATTAAGAAGCTTTAAGCTCGGTCACCAGTGACTTCTTGGCCCAACACTCACTTGTGTTGTGAGTGGAGCTCTTATGGAACTCACACCACTTTCCCATGTCCTTCTTTAGCTTTGCAGTGTTGTTCTTTACTTGTGGCTTTGGCGAGTTTTCCTGGGCTGCACCGCCTTGGCTTTGTCCTTTGTTATGCGGTTTTGGGGCACCTTTCCCTTGCTTCAGATTCGCAGATCCAAAGTCTTACTTTTTCTATTTAAGCTTCTACTCAATCTTGACAGCGTATTGGTATGCCATGCATAGCGAGGAGATGTTCAGGAACTCCATCTCATCCTAGATGTACCTGTGTAGGCAGCTGTGGTACTTGAGTACCAAATGTTTATTTGATACCCAACTTCGTGCGAAGGGTATGAAAAACATTGGTAAACTCCAGCATGTCTTGGTCCCTTCCCTGCCGCAGCATGGTCCACTTTATGTATTTATCCTCATAGCTCCCGACAGGGTAGTACTTCTCCTTCATGGAATTCTAGAATGAATTCCAAGTGGGTGCAACTGAAAAAAATGAGGGCATACTTTCATCCTTATGCTCACAATAGGTTTCCCACCAATCCTTGACTTGGGGGGAAACTTTGAGGAGAGAAAAAGTAATCTTTTCTCGGCTGAAAAAAAATGAATAGAAAAATATCATTCTAGCAGATTTAACCGTTTATCTACGACGTCTACATCTATTTGGCCCTCAACTGTGTGAATGTCAAAGTTTACTTGTACCTTAAAATGAGTGGCACCTCCAGAGTGGCTGTTGGCTGTGGATGCGCCGCCAGTAGGCAACCGTTGAAGGATTTGGCAAAGTTATCCATCATTGCATTCCTTTGTTTCTCGAGGGCCTCCTTGAACAATATTTTGATAGGATCTCCTGCTCCCTCGTCCTTTTTTTCTTCCCCCATGGGCGGACGTTGGGGTTTGCGAGGCTGATCTTGCAAAGGTTCAACCAAATCGAGCCCTAACTCCTTATACCCCGACCTCGTTGGGGACATGCAAAGAAGGATTGAGAAAGAGCAGACCGCTCTGATACCACTGATTTGAATTTAAACATGAACGCAACAAATTATAGATATAACCATAAACACAGAGATGCAATAGAAATAGAATTTCGTTTCATTAATATCAAAGAACTGAAATATGCTTACATACAGAATGGAAATAGACTAGCTCGAGCGATGGTAGCTTATCTCTAAGGAGATATGTGGTGGCTACATGCCTCTGAACTATGTTACAATGAGGATTGAAGGCCTATTGATTATTGAGAAACAATGGAAAACCCTAAACATCCAAAAACCTAACCCTAGGAGATGAAACCCCAAAGTATGGGTCCTGTTGGGGTAAATTGGTACACCAATTTCCCGGGGTCATAAATTTGGCATACGATCTCCATTTGACGCACACGATACCTCGTTAGAAATATTATCCGAGGACTACAACTGCTGATAGCGACCCTCATGTCGCCAGTGATTTTTCCAAAAAACGACGTTTAGGGCCTCAAAACGGCTCCGGAAGTTCAGGACCAGAAAAAATGCCAAAAATAGTAAGTTGTGCTACAATTAAGGAAACTGAAAAACTAAAGGAAACAATGGTGGGGGTCCAAGTGGAATAGGCGGGTGGCCACCAATATCCACCTAGATGAACAACCCAAACATTAGGGCATGTCATTGACATATTTTCTTTTAAATGATCATGACAAGGCACACTTCTACCATTCAACCGTTTGAATTTTTTCTTATCACTCTCCCATTTCCTCCCATTCTCTTCGTACAATGCGACCCACAGTTGTGTTGCTTCCATATTGTAAATAATGAATTTATTGAAGTTCAGTGTGAATATTTATTGTGTAGTAATTTGACAAATGATAAGCCCACACTTACTCTTTATCATGCGCCTCTTTCCATTCGTTTCGAGAAGCTCCCCTTCTCTTTTTCTTCATCCATTTTTTCGTCCCAAATCACCACACCTGATGTGTTGTCGATCTGCTTGATGCATAATAGAAAGACTCATAAGATATATATCCCTCTACCATAGACCCCTCGGGTTTTGCTATTTTTCAAAGAAAAAAACCTTCCAATTTCTTCATGTACCTCTCTAATAAGAACATCCAATGACAAGAAACGACCCCAACTAATTCAACCTCATCTACTAGGTGAATTAGAAGATGAATCAACAAGTCCATGAAACTTGCTGACAACTCCTCAAATATACAAAAAATCTCAGCTATCTCTTGATGCCACCATGGAATGCTAGCCATATGAATATCCTTTCATGTGATCCAATGTACAAATGAAAATAAGTTAATTATGGCACATTGTAGGTCTTGGGGGAAGTCATGGTTCACACATCCACACACTAGCAAAGGATAATGACACTACACAGTAAATAGTACCTTATACAAAAATTAATTATAAAATACCCCATTACATAAAAAAAATAATAAAATCATGTTTTTGACATACATACTCTTATAAGGTTCAAATGGTCATGCAATTTCAACCTTGATAAACGATCTTCCATAGCGAAGCAACGCTATAGTGAAGACCCATATAAAGAAAGCACCCTCACACTCATTATAGCTTCCTTTGCCAAAGAAAGATCATCTTTATTTAAAATTCATGGGACATCACCTTCTTTGAAAGACTAAGAGGGACCAACCTCTCCTCTAGTTTCTTGTCCTGGATAATGTTTCCTTTTAGTTTTTGAAGAAATAATATATCTCTTAACAACTAATGTGTCACTTTCTTTAGATTATATGAGGCTCCATAAAGAAGATGATTTTTTTTTTAAATATATGCATAGGATCTAGTAAGTGGGAAATCTTAAGATGCTCCTAATATGGAAGCTCATAAAAGACAGATTTCCTTTTCATTCCATTGAGAAATTTCTCAACATAAGTGCCAAATAATTCTAGGTCATCAAACATAGGCTCCCTATTCGAATTGAACAAATCTAGAAACGCCTTCTCCTTCTCTCTCTCATATGCTATAATCCATTTAGCTAGTGTCATTATTGTAGGCCCTTGGGTTCTCACTGGTTTACCATTGAAAGTGGATGTTTCTCTTCTGTAAGGGTGTTCTTCTAGGAGGAATACCCTGGAGCAATCAAACACTAGCTTCCTTAGGTGGTTGGATCACCCAACCTTTAGAGAAGGTCCACAACATTTATATCCATGATACCATTTTGTTCTAAGATTTGAAAAATTATTGTATAAAGGTCGACACGTTAGCAACCTTGAAGATCTGAACAACTGCAATGAATTAAATCAATATGTGAAACAATATTGTTACTAAGCAAATCAATAAGAATATAATTTAGTAGAGAAAAATCCTAAGCCTGGATAATCATGTATGGTGTAAGCACATATGCCATACAACATAAAACTCCTCTATGTTGTGATGGGTCTTGATACATCGTACACATGTATCCCTTCCCATAATTCCTTCAATTCATGTCCCAGTGGTTGTAAGTAGACATCCATATTCTTGACTTGTCTTCTACCAGGGACTATGAGAGCCAACATAATATGTTCATTCTTCACGGACAAACATGGGGGGGTATTGTTATTGATCACTACTACAAAAAAAACAAAATAGTTGGTGTTTTAGAGGATGTTATCACTTAAGAAAAATTTTAAATTCTGAGCATCATTTTTTTTAAAAGAGTGGTGTCAGTCTTGGTCTGGTTTTTCCGTGATGTTTTAGAGTCTAAGATTTTGAATAAGAGTCTTGTTGGTATGTCAAAAGGGGTCAATTCTATGTTCTTGTATATTATTGGTCTCATATCTCACATTAACTCCACATGTCAAAGCTTGTTTCAAGGTTCTTATGCGCTACGAAACAGTCTAGGAGTTTTCGTAGTGCAAAAAACCCAGTCTAGGTGTTTTCGTAGCGCAAAACCCAGATTTTGCACTAGCTGCGCTACGAAATCGGGGATTCGTGCAGATCCGTAGCAAATCTCACCCAGCTGTCAAATCTATCAAAATCCGTTATCTTGACATCATCAATGGTCAGTCCATACACTTTTCCCATCACATTCAACCGCTTATCCTCATCATTAGGGTCGTTAAATGTCTTGGTACGCTCAGGTTACAAGTTTCAAAAAGAGGCTAAATACTCACAGTCATAATTATGTTTGAGTTCATGCATGAGGAGTAACTTGGCAAGCATCCAGTTTGAATTCCTTGAAGATCAAGCGAGGCAGTTTTCAAGCGAGGCAACTTTCAAGCGAGGCAGTAATTGAAGATTGAGACAGTGCCAGTTTTTCAAATTTTCATTCTGCTGGAATTTCATGGAGGGGTCTGCAGAAAGAAAGGATCATAGGTCAGGAAAATGTCTGAGGAATGAACCTGAGGGTTTAGATATCCTCCTAAAGAACGATGAAGTCAAACAAGCCTTCAAACAGGTTGGCTGTTGGAGGTTTTGCGAAAAACTTCAAGGAGGCCATATGCAAGTCACCAAGGAATTTGCTTTAAATTTCACAGGACTGAATTCGAAAGTTGGGGTGCTTGAATTTCCAATCTCTCCAGAAGTTATATCTATAGTCACTGAGATTCCAAGGGGACAGGAAAGATGGTTTAAAAATTTCAAGTTTGATATGACCCCCTGCAAAGAATTTCTGAAGCCGGAGTTCATCGATTCAGACTTAAACAAGTCTGTGCCCAGGAGTTTTGTCAAGGACTCATATGCCAATTTACTTACCTGCATACAGAGGTACTTCACCTGCGAGGGGAGGTATCATAAGGTGTATTCATATCACTTCAAGCTTCTGCTGCATTTCACAGGAAAGATATCTCTTGATTTGCCTTTCTACTTGTTTCGTAGCCTAGGCAAAATGTGTGACAAAGTTTAGTTAAAGAAGGAAGCCTGTGAGACCTCATTGTTTCATCACGGCTTAGTCAAATTGATCGTTTTGCATGAGCTCCAAAAAGTAGATAGGGAATGGTCCATGTTCATGTTTATGTCTGGTTTCAAAAATGAAACTGGCCTCAGCCCTCAGGCTACGAAGAGTTCTCCACCGGCAGTTAGTCATCGTGCAGAAACAAGATCGAGGAGATTCGTAAAATTGAAGGCTAGGAAACAGGTAAAGGAGCCCACCAGACCATTAGTAATTCAAGACACACCTCTACAGTCACAGAAAGAGAAAGCTCAAAGCAAAGAGGGTGTACACGAGCAGTCTACAGGTGAAGCAGTTCAGAGAAGAATAACCAGGAGCCAGTTAGCTAAAGAAAAAGGCAAGACAGTGGTGACTGAGGAAAGCCCGGTTTCAAAGGGAAGTCTGAATGACTTGCTTCAAGCTATTGATATTGAGGAGTCTCCTCTGGTTCGAGCAGACTTGATAGAATCAGGTAAAGACAAAACCCAGAAGACCAAAGCCTCTAAAAAGCTCAAATTTGATGATCAGGTTTCTAAATTTGTCTTTAAGCCAAGAAGACCTGTGACGAGGCGTTCAAAAGAGGTACAACCAGAGTCAAGTGAAATAGAGGAGGTAGCAAAAACCCATGAAGAACCTGTGACTACATCAGAAACACTATCTCAGCTGCATAAAAACGATAAAGGTAAGGCAGTTATCCCTCAGGAGGAATATAGTGTTGAAGAGTTGAAAAAGAAGTTGAAATTAGCAAACCTTGAAATTGCTAAACTGAAGAAAGCCTCAAGGAAACATGCAATGCTCTGTGGGAAGACAAAACAATTTCAATACCCGAGGTGGTCGACTGTCATGCTCAATACTACACCTGGTCAGTCCCTGCAATAAAGGAAGCAAAATTCATCAGAAAGGTTAATATGAGACTGAGAGTTGGGATCAGAATTATGAAGAGGAAAATCGAGGATTTGAAGATACAACTAAGCCAGCGGGAAGGATTTCGACTTAACCTTACTTGCTTTGTGATTTTCCTTAGCTAAGGAAAATCACACAGCAAGTAAGGTTAAGTCCTAAATTTTGATGATTTACCTTTTTGAAGTTTTCCTTGAAGAATGGTGCCTCTACATTCAGTTTTGAACAGTTTCAGGGTAGATGAAAAGGACATTTCAAGATAAAGAAGCTCAAGACAGTCAAATTTTGGCATTAAACTGTGTTTTTGAAATTACACAGCAGTTTCGTAGCGCGCTACGAAACTGCTGTAGGTGATGCCTAATGCACAGCAGTTTCGTAGCACGCTACGAAACTGCTGTAGCTGCATATTATAATTCGGTTGACCAATTGCGAGTGACAAAGGGAAAATCTTTTTGAAAGGAAGTTTATGAAGAGGATCATTAACAAAGTGTGAGCATCCAGCAATGGCAAAACAAGCAGAGAAAGGACATATATGAACTCTAAAGCTATGTGTTATAAAAATGGTCATTATTCATAGCTAGTTTTGTTCATGATGCTTCAGGCAACATTAAAGAGGTTTTGTCTTCACACGTATACATGGGCCAGGTCTACAGTGCATGAAAAATAGGATGGCTCAATACATTTTTGTGTAATCAAGAAGAACAACAGGGATAATTAATTTCGAAGATCCTTGTGGAGACCAAAGACAAAAAAGTAGGAGCAGTTTCCTAATTTCCAGGAGCAATTAAGGCATGGGGCATCAAGGGCCAACAAGGAGTTTCAAACAACCACCAAAGCTAAACTGAAGATGGCCATCTGTCAGAGAACGAATTTGGATTGTATTAAATGCTACTACCAACATGATAAGGAGTTAGACTCCTAGTTGTTTTATGTCTCTCAAACTGCTAGTTAGCAGTTAGTTGTATTTAATAGTTAGTTAAAGTGTCAATAGGTGTCATAGTAGGGAGAATTCGAGTTCCCCTCATGCAGGAGGAGGAATCTCAGTTATGTAAAAAGCTCTATATATAGGAGAAAATGAGATGTACAAAGGGTTGAAGATTTTTCAGAGAAACTCTCATATTGAGCTTTGTGTAATACTCTGTTTTCAGTAATACAGTACTTGGCTTTGCTTCTCAGGAATCAGAAGGAATTCAATGTTCGGAATGTCTTGTATTGTTCTCTTCCTATTATCTATAGTGGTATGAATGTGTGATTACTTAGAAATCACTAACAGTGCTCTAATTTCCTTCATGCATTTGTAAACTGTGTTGGTCCTATGTGTTTCTGATAAATTCTCTCTACGTTGAATTCTTATGCCCTGACTTCTATGTAAAGTTAGCATTATTGACAATACTGAAGCATGTTTGACTCCATAAGCCCAATGGATATTTTCTAAATTGTGTTTCAACCTTCTACAGTTTTCATTTGTTTCGTAGAGTTATCCATCTTATTCATTATCAAAAATCTTTAATTTTGTGAGAGAGCCCTCTCAGGTTGGGGAGGCTAAGCCTCAGCCTAAAGTAGGTTTGAAACATTTCTCAAGGTCTTCCTGGCCAGCAGCCTTCCAGGGTTTTATTTTGAGATAACGGAGGGAATATGGGTTAATGCCATTCATGGCTATGTTGATTCGTAGACTTCATACTTCATCCTTGAATTTTTTAGGCCATGTATCCTCTATATGCTTCATGGCTATTGAATCTGTTGGGATTCACATAACTCCTGACTCACTTATGTGTGAGGCATGCCATCCTTGCAACATAGCTAATTCTTTGCAATGAAAGAGTCTTTGAATCCTTGGGATTATAGGCATGTGCCTCAATATCTTATGAAGAGGACCATGTGATTTACCAGTTTTTTTTTAATTACAGTACCTGTCATTCCCACATTTCAGACATATCTATTTGTCTGCATATTCTCCTCTATATAGAATACAATCATTTGGACATGCATGATATGATATGTACTCAACGTGATGCAAGAGAATTAGAGCTTCTAAGTCATCACATTTGTTTTTGGCAAAGCAGGTTTCAACATGGAAAATTAATTTTATTTCCTCATTATAAATAATTTAATTTCATTATTTCTAAAACATCTATGGATAGAGATAACACATAATAGATAAGCTTTTAGTGTGAGAATCCGCCTTTTGAGGCATGAGAGATTTAGGAGATAAATTATGGTAGATTTAGGGAAAAATCATGGAGTGATTTTAGGCTTTCAAGAAAAACTTCTTTGTTCCAAAACTAATGTTATTTATTATTGTAAGTCTATAGGCAAAGAGGAGAGGCGAAGAAAATGTATAATGAGGCCAATTGAGGAACAATAATATTAGCTCGTGTATGTGCAAAATAGTTGAATGAAATGGAATTTCATATTATGAATTGTCTCTGTGTATTTCATTCAGTGTTGAATCTAGAAATGATTGTGTTTGATCAGTTGGAATTTTCTTGAATGATTTCTACAATGGCATTATGTTGGGTGATAATTTCCAGTAGTTAATATGTGGAATTGAATACTGTACCTTAGCTGAAAGCTGTGGAATTCAAAAATTCCAAAATTGCAGGTGTTGGTAATAGAATCGATCCCTTGTAGATGAAAATTCATTCCAATTTGTTAAATTATGAGAATTCATGGAGATGTGTCCATTTTGGAAGGGATAGTGCATCCTCATTTCGTTGCTTGATTGGAAGTGCGTTGGAAGTGTGATCTCGTTCTTGTAATTTTGAAATCAAACTATGTGCGAGGATTGAGAATCTCATTAGTTGAGGTTCTACAATTAATTTTTGCCTTGGAGATTTTCTGTTTTCCATTTATCTCTCACGAATTTAGGTGACATGTCATCCAAGTGTGTCGTAGAATAAAAAATGATTGAGCAAGGAATGGAACCATTGAGATTCAAGGACGGTTTTGACTTGTGCCTTTCTAAATACTCCACCCTTTACACATGGAAGAAGTTTAAGGGGCCTTTTTTTTTTTGTTTTATGAATCACGAAGCATATTTCTCCATGAAAAATAATGATTTATATTTTAACATGGAATTTCCAGTCGACCCTGCATGGATTTCGGCTAATTAAGGATTGTTGCATGCACAAACACAAGTTGTAACTTTTGCATGTTCTTCAATATGAGAAGTGACAATACAAGCTTGAAAATATGGGACGTTGAGATGTTATGGTAACAAACTTGTGCATGTGTTTTGAAGGAATGCAGAGGAATTTCTGCAAACATATTCATAGAAAAATGAGGACTTTGAACTGAAACTTTTGGTAGATGTTGTTGGGTTTTTTGTGCTAGTGGAACTTTGTACGAAATTTGAATTTTCGCTACATCAAGTGGTATCATAGTGAGATAATTTTCTCAAATGTGTTTGCAGATAGTAGCAATGAAAGAGTTGTCAACAACAATGATATGAGAATTGTGGCAAAGAAATTCTAATAGATAGTGCAATTGTGATGGAGGAAGAAGAGTGTCTGCAACAACTTGAAGAGAAAGGAGTGCTCGAAATGGGTTCCAGAGGAGGGAATGATGTTGGCTTAGGGGGTCTTGACCTAGGTTCAGAGTTAGTTGTGCCAACCAACAAATCCCTACGCTACTGGCCCTTTCGGCAACGACCCGCATAGCACAGGCTGCAGTCTCAACCGAAGCAGTATGGGGGGATGTAAGAACCAAGTTTTTGCATCTTCAGACTAGTGTGATGTCTTTTAGTGCCCCATATGTTCCTTCGCGTAGATCAATACTCTCTTAGGGCACACTGCTGCAACTCTGTCAAAATGGCCTTCAGACCTTCGCGAAGGTCTATGATCCATCTTTGCGGACCTTTAACAGTCAATCTATCTACTTACGCACATCAGAGAGCAGTCCTAAATGAGGGTTCACACAGATTTACATAAGTTATTAATAAGCATCAAAGAATTCATCAGACTTTGCACGAAAGTACTTAAACATGCATTGTGTACATCATTAACAATTATTCAATAGAATCGCGCAACATTCAATCAATATTACATAAAACACATCATTCATTGACAACATATATCATAAACATAAGTAAACAACAATACGTAATAATTCCTCGGAAAATGTCTTTATTGATCTTCAATTCAGGATTACAGACTCAAAACTACCTTGCGCACTCAGCTGCAGGGGTCCGCGCACTCAGCTGCAAACTCTACCTAGGCCTCTGCGCATTCAGCTACAGAGCCTTTCTTCTCCTATCTGCCCCACTTCTCTTCACTAGCAGTTCTTATATCTACCCATTTCTCATCAATTATTGCCTTAGACTCTCTAAGACACACCTATTTATATCCTTTTACATACAATGCCATGGTTCATGGACCATGGGTGGATCTCAAAACCGACTCAAACTTTACATAAAACAAGGGGCTAAACCCCTTTGAATCCTATTCATCTATGCGCTCCACATCCAAAAATCGCAGAGACTTTACATTAATTACAAAAATGTATCAAAACTTGGGTTATCTTAACCCCAAAACTGACCCAGGGGACCCCATCCCAACAGGCCCCCAACATAAAGATCATGACTCACCCTCGAGTCACTCGGCTGGTGCTGCGATCTTACTGCAAAGACCTCCCAGCACCACTTGGATAACTGTGACTTCGACAGCTCTCTGGGTTGCTGCCTGCTTGAATTCCTTGACGGATTTTTCTGTGGTTGGTCCTTCTACGACCAGCCTCATCATCCACTGTGTGCTCTGCAAGCCGCTAAGCTTATCCTAAATGGTAGTCATGACTTGATAAGCTTCCTCCAACCATGGCTGCAACCTGGCCTTTAGCAAGGCCTCCTTTTTCTGTGCTTCCTCCACCTGTGCTAGGAGTTTCTTTCCTTCCTGTAATTTAGCAAGGTGTTGCGCTGGTGCTATGGAGCACACAGTCACCCTGACTTCATCATATTGTTGCTGCAGCTCCCTTACTTCTGTATTCAACGTCTGTAGGTTTGGATCCTCCTGCAGATTGGTCACTAACTCCATTGCTTGCTCAAACAATGTCGTACAATCAGCAACTGTGGCATCCAGGGTAGCCATTCCTTCCTTTATCGTGGCTCCGCGCTGCTCCTGAACCTCAGGCGATGTCCTGGGCTGCAACTTTAATTACAACTCTGTGATCTTCATGTTAAGCTCAAACTGGACTCGTTTAACCTCCGCTTTAGCTTCGTGCACACCAACGACTAGTTTTCTGATCTTTGCTTCTGGCTGTGCATCCTCCGGGATGTGAAGCTTAGGCACTGTCTTGCATGCCTCTGCGACTGCAGGCTCTAGTCGTGAACTATGTGCCTGTAAAGTCTCCTTTTCCTTAAGAGCTTGTGTCTTTTCAGTGAACATCTGCTCATTGTTCACTCTGTACTCGCCGATTGTTGAAAATAGCAACATGAAATGCTAAAAATAGAAGTGCTAAAAATAACACTACAATAAATAGCATTTTAGGATACATTCCAATTTTAGTTAGTCCCTAAACTAAAATTGAGAATTAAAATTTGAATTTGATCTTAGCAGCTGTTTGTAAAATAATTAATTAATTCACCTTGAGTTAATTAGTTGTAGAAAATCAAACATGAAGTCTATGTGAAGACATGCAACAGTTTCCCCTTTGATTGAGGAAGTTATCCCTTGATTAAGGAGATCATGATGAGTTGTACTTTGAGTTGTAATTAGTTAGCTCAGTTAACTGAGTTAAGTCTAGTTAGATTAGTTCCAACAATTTTTTGAATTGATTGTGAGTTTAGTTAGTTAATGCATGCATGCATGTAACTACTGCACTTTAGATAACTGAATATTCTCTCATAAATAACTCATGCATGTCAGTTTAGTCAGAGACCCAGTTGAGATCAGATGATGGGACAATGTACTATTAGTTGTAGGAATATTCCATTGAGGATATCTCTTGCATGCAGAAGGAATTCATTCCTTGAGGATTGTGCAGTTATTTCTGAGTTTTGATGAGTGTGTGATGTGGGAATTCACATAGGTGGCAACGTTGAACCCCAGGAGAAACTGTGCAGGGAAATAGGAGGCGTGGAGGACTAGAGGAAGGCATATGTTGTGTCTATTCAGTCTGTGAGCTGGATTGAGGGATTGTACTGAGAGCTGGATAGCTTGTGAGCTAAAGCTTTATGTAATCTGGACATATTTCCACTTGTATGATAATATAGAGATCGCGATTTTTAGCTATGGCTTTCCCCAGAGTATTCTTCTGTGTTCATGTGTGATTGATTTCTCATTCTATGTTATATGCGTTCTATTTGATCTTGCTCAAAATCGATTAAGCTTCCGCAAGTTTGTTTGTAGAAGTAGATCAAGTATTTTGCTTTAGTATATTGCATTATCTGGTGATCTACAGTGGAAAATTCTACATTGATGAGGTTGAAGGTGCGCTGCTCCTGGGCTCTCAATTCATCTGTCACCCCTACATGCAGTGCATGGAGTGTCTCATTGGAGAGCGCCGCTATATTCAGTACGATGTTCTTGATAGTACTCAGGATAATGCGATCATCGGTGGACTCTGCGCAAAGGGACCCATCTGGCAATGCTATGTTCTTGAGGTCAAGGGTCCTTACTAACTCAGCTGCTTGGATTGTCCTAGGTGCCAGTATTGATTGCTCCGTGCTCACTTGTCTAGTGTCCACCCGTATTCTTCTTTCTTGGATCTACAACTTGCGCAGATCCTTTTGGACGCTCCCCAACATCTGCATGTATTGCTGCTCAAACTGCAGCAACACTTTGGTTGTGGTATCCTTGATTTTATCCCAGATCTCGTTGATATCACCTTTTGTTAACACCATGGGATCCACCTGTGATTTATCCGCTTTCTGCTTCTTCCTTGTACCTTCCTGTTGCTCCTTGCCACGTTTCTTCAGAATGAATGGGGTGCTCTGCCCCTCATCTCCTACTCGTCCTTATCTTGAAAGTTCTTCCTCCTCTGTGTGTAGTGAAGGTGACTTGTCACCTTTTTGTGACTCGCACTGGTCCTGTTCCTCCTGCTCCTTGGAAACACACTCTTGCTCCACACGGGCCTTTTTAGGGCTTCCTTCTTTTTCTGGGCTGCCAAGTTACGCACAACCTGCTTAGTTGCCTCCTTCATTTTTTGCGCAGCAGAACTCTCCGCACCCTTGCTTGGTCCCACAGCTAAGTCTGACAGGGCGCGCCATTCTGCAGGCCACTTTGCGATGACCTCCTGCACATTTGTTTCTATGACCAAATATGGCAATTCGTGCCATTTCTGCTCTGGATCCTTCAGCACTTGAATGTATACTCTGTGGAAGTCATCCTTGAATGACTCGTAGGTTAACAACTGCGTGAACAAGGTTGGGGACAACCTCAGATGCTGGTTAATGGCCATGTGGAGACTCATTTCGATAAGGACACAAAATATCTTTGTTTTTGTAATTCCTGCGGGATCCTTTGTAGCCCATAAGGAGGCGAATTGCGCTGCCTCTGACAATCCTTCTTCAAGCGGAGGAAATTGGCTGTCCTCCGACAATTCCCATGCAACAAGCACAATCGACAGCAACAACCAAGCATAGTGGAATGACTTGGTTTCATCTTGGGCCTCTTGGTAGTTCGTTAGGAACTCCTGACAGAGGTATCTTGACCAATTAAATTATACGCCCTTCGCGCACTGTGTAACTAGGGAAACTACAGGCACCGGAACTTCATCTGCGTGGCATTTCCTCATCAGTTTCCCTACTAAGATCGAGGTGGCTAATTGAATTGTTGGGTCTGTTATGGACAAAATTGAATACCCTCGTGACTTCTTCACAAGGCCATAATCTCTCTTCATTATTTCTGCGAGGTCCTTTTCCCCCGTCTTTCTGCCAAAATCCTTGGTCGGGTTTGTATCCTTATAAGGTAGGTGCATGAATATGTGAATAAGAACATCTGTGATTGGTATAGGTCTTCCTAGCCATAGACACCCATCGTGCACCAATATGAGCAGCTGGCGCACACAGATTGTGTTAATAGGGGTGCGGTGATAATGGGGTACCTAGAGTAGATTGAGTAACCCCAACTGCTCCACACCATGGACCCATTCCTCTGTCTCTAATGTTTTCACACCTGATTATGCGTAATACACGCACTTCATATACCTATCTGTTGCCAAGTGTGGAAACCTAGCATGATCTGCGAGGTCCCAATCCTCCATTTTCAACAGTGGGATCCGCGCGAGCCGTGGACCTTCAAAAGGGACTTGCTCCTATAGCAGGGGCATGGAAATGGTGAACTTCTCAGAATCTGGGTCCTTTGGGACGTTCACCTTTCTCTTCATTAGAGGGATATACTCGGGTAGACTGGTTATGGGTTCTATTCCTTCAGCATCAATGTCTTATGTTCCCTGGCCTTCTTCCGCCTCCAGGTCGACTACCTTCTCTGGTTTCTTATCTTTCTTCGGCTTCTGTGTTTCAAAATGATTTTTTTGGGAGGTGCGCACTGGCACCGGTTTCTTCTGCTTGTCCTTCTTCGATTTGGCTAGTTGGGTTTCTCTGGTAGGTGTAGGCTTTGGCCTAGGTGACCTCGGCGCCATAGGCATAGGAGCCGGAGCTTCCATACTTAAAAATTCTAGGGCAGCTGCCTTAGAGGCAACATCACCAGTACTCATAGTTTCAGCAGGACTGGGGCCAAGCATTTTCTCTAGAATAAACTTTTGGTTCAGCTCAGACAACTTAGCAAATGCAGGGCTCACGACTAAATCTTCCCAAGCCGATCGGTTCATAGGCAACAGACAACAAATTTCACTAACAATTATGAGAGCGCAAAGTGTTCTTTATTGGACCGGAACACATAATTTATAGGGAGTTTTGAATTCAAATATACCATTCCCCCAAGTTCTGACCATAAATGCTATTTTGGCTGCAAAACTTCAAATATTTTTGCCTTAAATGTCGCCATCCCGCTCCTCTTAACCATCTTCTGGTCATCAAGTCATGAATAATGACTCCAACGGTCACTTTTCTGCTATGCTGCACGACACTTCCCTCCATGGTGCAACTTCATGTGCGCAGCTTCATAGGTTCCAACGTCGTCACTTTTTGCGTAGCCTGCTTGCTGCGTTGTCCTCCAAACCTGGTAGTGTAGTTTATAGTCCTGCGCTCCCTTGTAACTGCCTGGAGCACTAAGACTATCCTGCCACCATATAGTCATTGCGCAGGATCCCCTGTATACAACTTCAATATGCTCCCATTCACTCTTCTCGGAAAAGGTTCCCCATTCAGCTTTGCGAGCTGAACTGCGCCTCCATCTGTAATTTCTTTGATAATATATGGCCCTAGCCAATGCATTTGAAATTTCCCTGGAAACTTAATGAATTTACTATCATATAACAGGACAAGATCATTTACCTTGAATGTGCGAAGCTTGATGTGGCGATCGTGCCATGCTTTTTTACGTTCCTTCTGTACTTGCTGATGAAATATTGCCAAAAGTTGATCCTCTTCGAGCTCCATTAGTTGCGCAAGCCATTCCTCCAAGGCCTCGGGATCCACCATACCTGTGAGAGTTGCTACGCGCAAACTAGGCACAATATATTCCATCGGCGTTACCGCTTTTACACCATATACTAGTCTGAACGACATCTTCCCTATTAGCTTCTTGCAAGTAGTCTTATGAGCCCATAGTACTGCAGGTATGCATACATCCTAGTGATTCTGCTACACATTGCAGATCTTCCTCAGTGCGTTCTCCAAAATCTTGTTGAAGGATTCAACAGTTCCATTGGCTTGTGGGTGATACAGTGTACTCTTTTGATGATATACCTGGAATTCTTCAGTCAATGCGTTGATCGTTTCGTTCAGAAAGTGTGTACCTCTGTCGCTCATCAAAACTTTTAGGCAACCAAATCTGGTTAAGACATAATCAAGCAAAAAATTTGCTGTGGTAGCCGCTGTACAATTCTTAACTGGTTGTGCTTTCGCCCATCTAGTTAGATATTCCGTCATGGTGATGATATAGCACACACCTATTTTCTTTCCTGGGGGCTGAATTGGCCCAACGAAATCAATCACCCATTTCTCAAATGGATGCAAACATGCTTGAGGATGTAATGTAAATTCATCCCTTCACAATGGTCTGAACGTTCTTTGACATGCATCGCGCGTTTTACAATATGCCTTGGAATCCTTGTGCAGCGTTGGCCACCATAGATCTGCGCGCAAAATCTTCTGCGGAGTTGCCTTTCCTGCATATTGACCTCCCGCAACCCCCCATGAGCTTCAATGAGAATGCTATCCCTCTCAAAATTCAGCACATATCTTCACAAAATTTCATCTGCACCCATCTTATACAGATGTTCCACAATGACTGAAAAATCTGCTGTGCGCACTACTAATTCCTTCTTTTGTTGGATTGTATACCCTTCCGGTGCCATACTCATAGTCAAGAAGTGAATAATGTCTGCAAAATGATTATCTGCTATGCGCACCACAAAGAGTTGCACGTCTGGCAACCCTTCCTCTAGATTATTGGGCTCCTCTCCTGTTTCAATTTGCAACATATGGTTAGGTCCTGCATTTAACCTCCCTGGCTTTACAATTACTTCAAAGTCATACTCTTGGAATAGTAGCAACCATCTGCAGATCTCCCCCCCCAACACAGGATTATTGACCAAGTATTTCAAGGCAGAATGATCTATGTACATTTTGAAATGCCCTCCTAATAGATAGTGCCTGAATTTCTGCAGTGCGTACACCATGGCCAATCCTTCGCGCTCAGTCATTGAGTAATTCTTCTCGGCCTTCGATAATTTCCTACTCGCAAAGGCTATAGGATGGTCCATTTCTCCTTCACCGACCTGTGTTAGCACTACACCCAACACAATGCAAGAGGCATCCACATGTATGTGAAACTCCTTTTTCCAATCAGGGAATACCAAGATTAGCGCGGTGACCATCTTTTCTTTCAATACATCTAGGTTGCGCTGACATTCTTCGTCCCAATAGAATGTTGCATCCTTCTTCAGCAGTTTCTCAATGGGCGTGGTAATCTGAACATATGCTTCGATAAGTTTTCTATAATATCCCGTATGTCCTAGTGTCGCGCGCAACTGCTTAACGTTCCTCGGGGCCTCCAAATTCACAATTACTGCAATCTTTGTAGGGTCCACCATCAACCCTTGCTTGCACACCACGTGACCCAACAAGATCCCAAAGGGAACACAAAAGATGTATTTCTTCAAATTCAGCGCGATCTAGTATCTCTGATACGTATCCAACATCAGGCACAGACTCGCTACATGGAACTTTACTAATTTGAACATCGTCCAATTGTCAAAGTATACTTCCAGGAACTTATGGATGAAATCCTTGAACGCTGCGATGACTACGCGAAAAAATATTGCTGGCGCATTCTTGAGTCCAAACGACATCACAGTGTACTGAAAACAACCACACTCCATCGCGAAGGCCATTTTGCTCCTATGCATGGGCGCAATCTTAATTTGATGATACCCAGAGAACCCATCAGTGAAGGAATAGGCCTCCTGCCCTCCCACATTGTCTAATACTTTATCGGTAAATGGTGTTGGGAATGGGTCATGGACACATGCATCATTAAGCTTCCGTAAATGTATGAAAATAATTATTTCACCCTTTTGTTTCTTCTCCTGAACCACCATCGGACTCACCCAATCAGATTCTTTAACCAGTTCTATGATGCGTGCTTCCAGCATCTTATCCAGCTCTAGGTGAACCTTTTCCTTGTATTTTGGATTAAGGCGATATAACCTTTGTTTAATTGGCTTCGCATCCGGATTTAGAATGATCTTCATAACGCAAAAATCTCCTACTCTGCCCTTCAAATTCGAGAACTTGGTAGGGAATAGATCCTGGTATTCGCAGATTAACTCAACAACTTTATCCACAATAGCGTTATCTAAATAATCTCCAATATTTGTAAACTTCGGTTCTGCTTTAGTACCAATGTTTACTTGCTTTGTCTTCAACGGTGCGGTGATGTCTGGGTTGTCTATTTGTGGGCCTTCGACTTCGCGATGCCCTTCTGCCTCAGGAATATTAATGTTTCTTGGATCTTCATCTTCCTATGCAGCGGTCACATTATAACATTCTAACGCATGGTGCATCTTGGTGCTACAGTCTGGTTAGATCCATTCCATAGGTTCTTGTGACGTCCTGAAGATAACTGCCTTAATCTCCTGTAGTGCTTCGTCGATTCTTGTAAAGTGATATTCAAAGCTGAAGGTTAATAAGAATCCTTCCCTCAATATATTCCACTCCGCGGTGCCATGGCAGAACTCCGTTTCCAGATACTAGTTCATGGGAATTGTATCCAAAGTATGGCAAAATATGTGTACCCACTCTGGCTGTAGCTCTGTTCCCCATGCTTTAGTCCATTTCGCTAAGTGATCATGCGAATCATCCTTCCCATTATATTTCTCAGTTAATATAGTGTTAGGATGCCCAAACCGTAACCTCATCATTCTTCTGTAATCTCGCCATCCATCAAATCTATCTTTATGCATACCCCACCATCGTGCAGGTGTAGCGCGCAGGGCCAAGTCTAATGCTTAGAAGCGGTGATCCTCAGGGACTTCACGCTCATATGCATCTAGAAACTTATCTATGTTAGTTAACCCATCATAATAGGGTAGTTTGCTTACCTTCGATGAAACACAACACAACGAATTTGTCATCATATTGCATCGCAGTGTAGATACTTCATGCAAACGATTTTGCCAATGCTCCAACTCTTCGTCTAAATTAGAGGTGCAGGATTTCTCTCAGTCCCATGTAATCCATCCATCTACCATTGGATTGATCTAGTCTTGGTCTTGCACTATTATTTTGTATATTTGATGCAGTTCATTGTCACTTTCTTCATAATCGCGGACTGGTTCAGTATAGTGTGCCCCTTCTGCAGGGTCCAATGGTACTACAACTCGAAGCGATTTCCTTTCAAATGACATTGTCCTCTTCTTCAAATTGATGACTCCTTTCATATCAATGGCTCACTCAATTCCCAAGAGCGCAGGGTATGGATTATTGTCATCATTGATCTCTATAACCTCAAAGTCGACCATCGCGCTCGCACCTTTTATATCAACGGTTACTCCATATAATCGTCCCATGGGGATGATTTTCTATTGGTTTGCCATTCTGAGTTGAATCGAAGACCATTGCAGTGCAAGTTTCCCCATTCTTTCCCATGTTTGTTTTGGCAAAACGTTCGCATTGGACCCCAGATCCAAAATGACCCGGTCCATCTCGTAATCACCTATCTACGCGGTGAGCCTAATCTTGCGTCCTGTTCTTGCCTTATGTTTTCCAATTTTTCTGACCACCTGGTGTCCATCAGGGACCTTCTCCTTGCGGCGCATTTGTTTATTAATTCCTGCAGGCATTCCACAACTTTTCTATCGTGCAGCAGCTTTATGTAGGTCTCCACAAATGTAGCAAGCACAGAGGGATCATCCTTTGCAGGCGTGTTAGTTTCTTGCACCTTTTCCTGGCTTCCTGAGGTGGAGGCCTCAACGAAGGTCTTATTGGCTTCCATGAAGGTTTCCTTAGCGTGATTTAGATCAAAACCTACTTCCTTCTCTGGGGCCTTGCGGACCCATCCGTCCTCTTCAGGCTATTTACCCTTATCATCGCCAGTCATTATTCCACTTCTCAACACTATATTCATGCTTTGATCTTCCTCACGGGGCTCAACTCTCATCATCTGTAAGTTCTACGTAGGCTGCTGAGGCTGCACTTTATTCTCTTGCATTTTAGCTATCAACACTGAGAATTCTTCTATAGTATGGTCAAACTTAGTGCAATATTGACATGATGGGCTTGTCTGATTTTGAAATTCTCACACGTAGTGCCCTGGCTGTCCGCAGTTGTAGCATATCATTTGACCACGGCCTCTACCAGGCCCTCCTCCTCCTCGACCCGTCCTTGTCCCTGATAACCTCCACACGCTCCTCTGGTGCCATGCTCTAGAGGTCGAGTTTATACCTGCATCCAGTATGTAGGTGTTCTTTCCATCATCAGCTCATAGTTGCGACATTGGTACTTATCATGGCCCACCAATTTACAGAAGTTACATAACAACTGCTGAGGTGTGTGGACGAACTTTTGAAGTAAATGACAGTTATCCGTCGCATGTTGTCCAACAACTTGACAAATACGCACCATAGCACATCCCCCACGCTCGGCCATGCTGGGGCTTTTGTCTTCAAGGGAATTGGTCCCCCTCCTGTAATATAATTCGAGTACATGAGACAGTGGTCTTTATCATGCCCTTGGCTCTTGCACTTCAGACACCAGACTTCTGCACGCACCTCTGGTTTAGTCTCCTTGTCTTTCTTCAAGCTTTGCAGTTCTAAGTGTAAGCTCTATAACTGAGAGTGGATCTATTGTACCCCCAAGGTTGCATCCTGAATAGGCATTGCATGCAACCTCATCATGATTTCCAAGGCTTCTGCTTGTGTTCCTATCTTCTGTTGTGACAGAGCAATTCTCAGGTGGGGCAGAAGTGAAGCTATAAACCACTCGTGATGCTGACTATTTGTGAGCTACATGTTAGCTTCTCAAATCTGACACTTCAACCTTTGATCTAATTCCCAAGGCATCTCATCGACCCTCATCATGATTTCCTTGAATCCAATTACTGACTGTGAGTCAGACTTAGGCTTACTAAACTCCTTGTTTAAAGCCGCCTTAGTCTCTGCTAGCGATGCAAGAGGATTATCAGAACAATACTTAATATACCAAGTTAGCGCGTGATCCTGCAAAGCGGTAACCAATTGTGACTTCTTTATATTGTCATCAGTAATCTGCTACACAGTTCAAACAAAATTCACAACGAACCAGAACTTCTCTGTATCTTCACTCCCGATGCCCTTGAAAATCGGTAGCTTCATTGTGTTAGGTCTAAGACTTTTGTGATCCATAATGTAGATATCAGTATGTCGGATTAATCACATCGTTAGGATTTGGTCGATGATTTGAACCAACTAATGTGGTTCATCCTTAGGACAAGGTGAGAAATCAACTGATCTGAAGGAATAAATAGCATGGATGCATCATTGCCCAGAGTTAGTCGTTGGTTATTTTGTTACTGAGGAAAAAAATGTTTAATATTTAGTTAAAAACTAGCTCTTTTGTAATAATTAAATATTTTATTTCGATATTATAAATATATTATTTAATGATATCAAATTTTATAATTAATTTTTATAATATAATTTGTGTTCGCCATGTTGAATGGTGGTGGTGGAGGTGGAGGTGGAGTGGATGGATGATGTGTTCACCGAAAACCTTGCGTTATCAGCTGGACAAAACTTCGTGGTGAAGCCTGCATCGCTCCTTCGTCGTTGCTTGAGGGAGGCCCGATTAACGGACTATATTTAGTACATGACCTTTCTCGATCTCTGAAGAGTCTTCCGCTTCGCGTAGCTCCGAACATCAAGGTAATGGAATCACCCATTTTTCACATAACAACATTTTAATCCAAGTATTCTATGATCTTAAATACTTACCTCTCGATCCTTTGAAAAATTGTCGCTCTGCTTGGCTATAGCTGACTGAGGTGTCGACTGCAAATTTTGTAACAAATCCTCCCAGAATCCGATCAAGCTGTTATCACTTAAAGAAGCAATTTCTAAAATGTTCACATCAGTTTGTTTGTGAAGGTTAGGTGTTAGTCCAAAGTTCAGTTTTTCCATGTTTACTTTAGTGTCAAAGTCTTAGTGTCTTGAGAGTCTTGGTAGAATGGTTAAATAAAAGTCAATAGTCCATTCTCATTCACCATTGGTCCCATAACTTACATAGAATATCTGTATCAAGCTCGTTGTAAAGGTTCTTAAGTGTTATGAAATGCTTTAGGTGTTTTCGTAGCGCAGCGCAGTTTAGGTGATTTCGTAGCGCATAACCCAGATTTTACACTGGCTGCGCTACGAAATCGGAGATTCGTGCAATCCGTAGCAAATCTTTCTTAGCTGTCATATCTGTCAAGTTCAGTTATGGTTGCATCATCCACTGTCAGCTTATACACTTCACATATCATGTCCAACCGCTTATCTTCATTATTACAGTCATTAGGTACCTTGGTACACTCGGATTGCAAGTTTCAAGAAGAGCCAAACATTCACTGTCATAATTATGATTGTATTCATGGCATGAGGAACAAATCTACAAGCGTTCAATTTGAATGCATTGTACATCAAGCGAGGCAGTTATCAGGTGAGGCAGCCATCAAGCGAGGTAGGGATCGAAGATTGAGCAGTGCCAGTATTTCAAACCTTCATTACGCTGAAGTCTCATGGAAGGATCTCCAGAAAGAAAAGAGCACAGGTCAGGTAGATGTTTGAGGAATGAACCTGAAGGGGTAGACATTATCTTGAGGAACAGAGAAGTTGAGCATGCATTCAAGCAGGTTGGATGTTGGAATTTTTGCGAGAAACTCCAGGGAGGTCATGCGCAAATCACCAAGGAATTTGCCTTGAATTTCACAGGACTGAATTCAAAGGTTGGGATGCTTGAATTGCAAATCTCACCAGAGGTAATATCCACAGTTACTGAGATTCCAAGGGGACAAGAAAGTTGGTTTAAAAATTTTAAATTTGATATGACCCCCTGCAAAGAATTTCTGAAGCCGGAGTTCATTGACTCAGATTTAAACAAGTCTGTGCCTAGAAATTATGTCAAGGACTCATATGCTAATCTGCTTACCTGCATACAGAGGTACCTTACCTGTGAAGGGAGATATAACAAGGTGTATTCATATCATTTCAAGCTTCTGCTACATTTCACAGGAAAGATATCTCTTGATTTACCTTTCTACTTATTTCGTAGCCTAAGCAAAATGTGTGACAAGGTGCAGCTAAGGAAAGAAGCCTGTGAGACCTCATTGTTTCACCATGGCTTAGTTAAGTTGATCGTTCTGCATGAACTCCAGAGAGTAGGTAGGGACTAGCCCACGTTTATGTTTATGTCTGGCTTTAAAAATGAAACTGGTCTCAGCCCCCAAGCTGTGAAAAATTCTCCACCAACAACTGGTCATCATACAAAAACAAGATCCAAGAGATTCACAAAATTGAAAGCTAGGAAACAAGTAAGGGAGCTTTCCAGATCAATGGTTATCCAAGACACACCCTAGCAGTCCCTGAAAAAGAAAACTCAGATTGAAGAAGGTAGACGTGAATCATCTACAGGAGAAGTAGTCCAGAGAAGAATGACTAGGAGTCAATTAGCTAAGGAAAAAGGCAAGAAGGTGGTTGCTGAGGAAAACCCTGTTTCAAAGGGAAAATTGAATGACTTACTGCAAGCCATTGATATTGAAGAATCTCCCCTGGTTCAAGAAGATTTGATAGCATCAGGTAAAGACAAGACTAAAAGAACCAAAACCTCGAAAAAGCTCAAGTTTGATGATCAGGTTGCTCAATTTGTTTTTAAGCCAAGAAGATCCATGACGAGGAATTTAAAACAGATACAGGAGATGATGTGAGAAACAGGTGAAATAGAGGAGATCACAAAAAATCATGACAGATCTGTGACTTCATTACAATCATCATCACAGTTGCATAAAGAAGATAGGGGAAAGGAAATCATCCCGCAAGAGGAATATAGTGTTGAAGAATTGAAAAATAAGTTGAGGTTAGCTAATCTTGAAATTTCTAGATTGAAGAAAGCCTCTAGGAAGCATGCAATCAGGGAAGCTCATTTTGACAAAATGCAAGCTCTGTGGGAAGACAAAACAATTCAAATACCCGAGGTGGTCAACTATAATGCACAATATTACACCTGGTCAATCCCTGCAATAAAGGAAGCAATGTTCATCAGAAGAGTTAATATGAAACTTAGAGGAGGGAACAGGGTTATGAAGAGACAAATTGAAGAGTTGAAGCTACAGCTAAGCTAACGGGAAAGATCTCCTTAAGGAAACCACACAGCAAGTAAGGTTATATTCAAAATTTTGATGATTTACCTTGTTACAGTTTCTTGAAGAATGATACATCTCTACTCAGTTTTGATAGCTTCAGGACAGTTGAAAGGGATATGTCAAGATAAAAGAGGCTCAAGTCAGTTAGATTTTGGTGTTAAACTGTGTTTTGTGATTACACAGCAGTTTCGTAGCGCGCTACGAAACTGCTGAAAAGAACGCATAATGCACAACAGTTTCGTAGCGCGCTACGAAACTGCTGTAGCTGCATAATTAAAGCTCAGTCGACCAAATTTTGAGGGACCAAGGGGACATTTTTGAAAGGAAATCTCAGAAAAGATCATTTACAATATGCAAGCAACCAGCCACGGGAAAACAAGCGGAAAGAAGTTATATGAATTTTAAACTTTTTGTTATACAAATGATAGTATTGTAAATGACTTTTCAATCAGCTTTAAAAAGGGTTTTGTCATCACACATGTATATGGGTCAGGCTTACAGCACATGAAGAACGTGGCACTCAAATAGATGGTTGGGTAATTAAAGAAGATCAACATGGTTAATTGGTTCCGAATATCTTTGAGGAAACCAAAAGCATAAAAACAGGGCAGTTTCCTACTTCTCAGCAGCAGTAAAGGGATAAGACATTAAGGACCAGTAAGGAGCTTCGAACATCCACCACAGCTAAATTGAAGGAGACCACTTGTCAGAGAATGAGATTTGATTGTAATTAATGTTATTATCAGCATGATGTGGAGTTAGACTCCTAATTGTCTTAGGTTTCTAAAACGTCTAGTTAGCAGTTTGTTGCATTTAATAAGTAGTTAAAGTTTGAATAGGTGTCATAGCAAGCAGACTTCGAGTTCCCCTCATGCTGGAGGAGGAATCTCAGCCTTGTAAAGAATTCTATATATAGCAGAAACAACAATGTACTAGAGGTTGGAAAATTTCAGAGAAATTGGAACTATTGTGCTATGTATATGACTCTGTTTTAGTAATACAAGACTTGGCTTTACTTCTCAGGAATCAGAAGGAGTTTACTGTTCAGAATGTTGTGTATTATCTTCTCTTCAATATTTGCAGTGGTATAGATGTGTGATTACTTAGAAATCACTGATTGTGCTCTAATTTCCTTCACATATTTATAAACTGTGTTGCCCTATATGTTTCTGGTGTGTTCTGAATGGTAGAAATCTAAATGCCTTGACTTCTATGTAAGGTTGATATCATTGTTATACTGAAACGATTGTGACTCCATAAGCCCAATGGATACCTTTTAATTTTGTTTCAACCACTCTCATTTTTTTATCTTTGTTTCACAAGAGTTAGCCATCTTAATCATATTCAAAAACATTAATCCTTTGAGAGAGCCCTCTCAGGTTGGGGAGGCTAAGCCTCAGCCTAGAGTAGGTTTGAAATAGTTACTTAAGGTCTTCCTGGTTAGCAGCCTTCCAGGGTATGATTTTGAGATAACACAAGCCAATGATCAATAGCCCGCACAATCTTGTTTTTAGAGGCTTCTAATCGTCACACTAATTCAGGGGTCCACACTATAGGACTATCAAGCTTCCACCTTCCTTGACTGTCTGTTAATTTAGCCAACCATTCATACAACTCAATGGGGAAGGTGCAGAAGAAGATCTCATGTATCTCTGTATACAGATACCTATTCAACTACTCTTCTTTTGACAGGCGTGGGTTTCTGTTTTCCTGCGTTGCAAACTCGTGAATCTTCTGATCCAGCCACTTTTCAATTTCCTTCTTGGTCGGATTCCAATGATGTGACACCACACATATCTTTCAAGTAGATCCTGGTCCTGACAACGGAACCATTTTTTGGATTAGGGGGTCGTGACCTAGGTTCAGAGTTAGTTGCGCCAACCAACAAATCCCTACACTACTAGCCCTTTCGGCAACAACCTGCGTAGCACGGGCTGCAGTCTTACCTGAAGCAGTATGGGGGATGCAAGAACCAAGTTTCTGCATCTAGAGACTAGTGTGATGTCTTTTAGCGCCCCATATCTGCCTTCGCGTACATCAATACGCTCTTAGGGCACACTGCTGCAACTCTGTCAAAATGGATTTTAGACCTTCGCGAAGGTCTATGATCCATCTTTGCAGACCTTTAACAGTCAATCTATCTACTTACGCGCATCAGAGAGTAGTCCTAAGTGAGGGTTCGCGCAGATTTACTTAAGTTATTAATAAGCATCAAAGAATTCATCAGAGTCTGCACGAAAGTACTTAAACATGCATTGTGTACATCATTAACAATTATTCAATAGAATCGCACAACATTCAATCAATATTCCATAAAACAAATCATTCATTGACAACATATATCATAAACAGAAGTAAGAAACAATACATAATAATTCTTCGGAAACTGTCTTTATTGATCTTTAATTCAGGATTACAGAATCAAAACTACCCTGCACACTCAGCTGTGGACTTTACCTAGGCCTCTGCACACTCAGATGCAGAGCCTTTCTTCTCCTATCTAACCCACTTCTCTTTGCTAGCACTTCTTCTATCTACCCATTGCTCATCAATTCTTGCCTTAGACTCTCTAAGACACACCTATTTATAACCTTTTGCATACAATGCCATGGTCTGTGGACCATGGGTGGATCTGAAAAATGTCTCAAACTTTACATAAAACAAGGGGCTAAAATTCTTTGAATCCTATTCATCAATGGGCTCTGCATCCACAAATCGAAGAGACTTTACATTAATTACAAAAATCTATCAAAACTTGGGTTATCTTAACCCCAAA
Source organism: Pinus tabuliformis (assembly GCA_031772625.1). Lineage (NCBI taxonomy): Eukaryota > Viridiplantae > Streptophyta > Pinopsida > Pinales > Pinaceae > Pinus > Pinus tabuliformis. The sequence goes on from CM062809.1 coordinate 818,660,695, forward strand.
ACTAACCCAGGGGACCCCATCCCAACAAATGAGGAATGCCAAAAGACCATGTACAAGTGGGAATATTGGTGAGGCCTGTGTAATATGAAGTGACTTGTTAACATAAATTTTATTTGCAGTTCATAGTGGGCAATGGAAAGATCACAAACGAAGAGGAGTAGATGAATATGACTATGTACAGTCATTTTAAGAATTCAGAGGGAAGCCTTAGAGATGCCAAAGCAGTTGGCATAAGGAAAATGAGTGATGAAGAATATGAGAGGGAACTCATGAATTAACAACACAACTGAGTGTGCTTACATAGTTTCTATAATAGAATGAGGAGAACCATAAGTATGGGTGGAACCCGAGGAAAAGGGTTAGGTGGCCTATTGAAATATTATAGGTGATTAGGTGCTCAAAATTAGGCTAAAAAATAAAAGTGTCAAAATCTTGATAAACTTAGATTTAGATTGAAGAGCTCATCATTCTGATTCCAATGATGTGAACGACACTCAAATCCGAGCTTGTATGCAGAGGTTATAACAAGTCAAATTTCAGGTATGACTTGCTCGCATGGCGGGATTGGATGATGTGGCAAGGTCCTTCAAAGAATGAGGAGGCTCCAAGTGGAAAGTCGCCATTGGCCCCCACATGTCGCAAATTGAGATCGCAGGTAGTTCGGTGATAAAAATCGGCCCCCGAGTAGGGAAGGGTTGCGATGCGATAAGGCAAATGGGAATGAATTCAAGAACCAACTGGAGGCGCGATGTGATGGATCTCAATCGCACATCAGTGAAGGGAGGTGTTATAGAATCAGCCCTCGATAGGTACCGGGTTGTGATGCGACATCGCAATCGCAAACCGCAACACGATGCAGAGTCCTGATTTATGATTGCCACCGGTTCTCCTATCGATGGCGAAATGCGATAGGTTCCTCAGATGCGATGTGACTATAGGCTGTAGTTTAATGGTCTGTTGGGTACGTCATATCGCAATCACACATTTCCCACCTTTTTCACAGACCATAGGCCCACAGACTTCACCAATTGCGATGGATAATCGGTTCCGACAAATTATGGCCCACGGTGTGGAAAAATTCTCGTTTGGTTAGCGGATTTTTGGAGCGAATATTTGGGTTCCTGTCGGATGTGGAGCAATCTGTGGAACGAATAGTGGGAGAACTAGGAGAAGTCATAACTTCTTTAGTTTTCCACCAAATTGGATGAAAAAAGAGGCTAGATGGCCATTTTTGAACATTCTGGACTCATTGGAGCAGGTTTTAGAATTATTTGAGCATTGCAAGCATGTATTTTTACACTTTTGAGCATAATAGAGAGGCCCAAGCCATTTGAAGATGGACAAAGGAGACATATCCCAGGAGGGGTGAACTCCTTTATCATGTGCTTGTTGTAATGTGTTTTTGATGATGTTCTGTACATGTTTATGATGTTGTTCAATTTATGGTTAAAACCCAAAAGAGGTGTAGGAAATATGGTTGGAAGCCTTGAAGTTGGGTCACGGGAAGGAGAGAAAGGTTGCCACAATCTCCAACACCAGTTCAACATCAAGTTTCAGTTGAGACTCCAGAGATAATGTCTCATGAAGGAGAAACTACAAACATGACAAAATATGAAAAGACCTTCATAAAGGCTTGCTTTGATATGACAAAGATGGTGAAGGTCCTCTATGAAGAGAGGAATAACATGTTGCAAGGAGAAAGTTCCAAACCTCTAAAAGGAGAAGGCTCTTCAGGAGGAGGTAATGGAAAAGGAGGTAATGGGAATGGAGATAAAGCTCCACCCTCTCCACCATATTCTTCATCTTCTTCTTCACACTCTTCCACTAATACAACCCTTACTCATACTCATCATCATTCTTCAAATGGAGCTGGTAAATAACCTTTTTTAAAACTTGATGTTAAATTTGAGTTGCCCATGTATAATGATGAAGTGAATGCAGAGAAGCTTGATAATTGGATTCGTCAGTTGGAGGTCTATTGCAGGATTCAAAACCTTCAAGAGGATGAAATAAATATTTAGTTAGCTTCCTTGAGAATGGAGGTTGGAACACTAGTATGGTGGGAATCAAAGACAAAAGAGGAGATTAAAAAACATGGTAAGATATCTATTTCTTGGAATGATTTCATCGCTGCAATCAAAAGACAATTCTACCCTCTATCTTATATGAAGAAAGACATCATGAATTGGCATAACTTTAGACAGCTTAAAGGTAAAAATGTGCAAGATTACACCCAATAATTTAGAAAAAGGTCTCTGATGTTAGTTGTAGATTTGCAATCACAGGACACATTGATGAAATACATAGGGGGTTTACATAGTTACCTTAGGCATACTATCTTAATGTTTAATCTCAGTAATTTAGATAATGTGTGTGTGCAAGCCACTCATCTTGACGCAAGAGGGAAAAACATCTCAGAAGAAGGTAGTAAAAAGACGTTTATGGGTGAAGAGAAAGAAAAAGGTTTCAAGGGAAAGAAAATGTATCCATTAAAAAGGAAGGAGAGAAAACAATCTGTAAACATTATTCCATAGAGGGTCATGATGAAGCTCACTGTTAGAAGCTTCATCCCCAAATGAAACCAAATAGATTCGACAACAAAGGAAAAGAAAAGACAACTGCAATCACTCGAGATGAGGATTTGGGATCCGAATCGGGCGATGAAACAAAAATCACAACCATGGGGTTTCAAGGAAAGGAACCCATTTCCAGCACTAGTTCTTCAAACTCGCAAAATGAAACTCCAAGTGAAAAGAGGAGAATAGAACTGTTTCACATAAGGGTGATATCGAAACATAACAAGATTGATACGTTGTTTGATAGCGGATCTCAAGCCAATCTGATCTCAGAAAACATTGTCAAGAATTTAAATCTGGAAACTATTCCACATCATAAACTGTATCCACTTGGATGGGTATGTGACAATGCACAATTTCAGGTTATGAGAAAGTGTAAACTGAAATTCACAATCACTACAAAATTCATAATGAAGTGGAGCTTGATGTTGTGCCGTTAGATATCTTTGGGATTGTTTTGGGAAGCCCATACCTTTAGGACAAAAAAACCATCTTCCATCGACATGAATGAAAATATCACATATTAAAAAATGGAGTAGAATATATTGTGAGAGCTCACAACAAAAAAACAAATCTTTCGATTATCAATGAAAGGCAGATGAAAAGATTGGTGAATTCGAGCAAGAATTTTATGCTTCTCATGATCAAACTCGAGAATGATATTGATTATGAAGCATTTGATGGTTGTAATTTGAATTTGAAAACTGATTTGGTTGACATTGTTAACTAATCTAATGAAATGTTTTAGGAATCAAAGGGATTACTTCCCAAGAGGGGAATCCAACCTGAGTTACAGTTGCAACAAAAGTGTCTTCTTCCTAACATTGGCATGTACATGATGTTAGTGATGGAAAGTGCATAAATTAAGATGAAAATCCAGGGATTGTTGAATAAAAGGATCATTCGGCCTACTCCTTTACCGTGTGGTGCACCTCTTGTTTTGGCGCCCAAGAAGAATGGTAAGCATTTCCTTGAATGGGATTCAAGAAGTGGTTTTCATCAAAGTAGAGTTGTTGAAGGAGATATAGGGAAGATGAAATTCAAAACCAAGCAAGGTTTGTTTGAATGGCTTGTTATGATTTTCGGTCTTTGCCATGCTCTTACTACTTTTACGCATATGGAGAAAGATGCGTTGAATCCATTTCTAGACAAGATGGTCTATTTGGATGACATTTTCATTTTTAGAAAATTTCATTATGGACATGTCATGTATGAGAACAAAAATACTTAATGTCGTATGTCAAGAACTTTTGTTTCTGAAGATGTCAAAGTATATATTGGATAAAACTTCTTTGATTAACTTGAGCCGTGGAATTGGTTCTTCCAAGCATGTTTAGGTTCCCAAAGGCTTTTTGGCAGTTTGCATGGGATGTGTAGAAGGTGAGCTGAAGTTAGACCTCTCCAATATTGGTGCCATAACAATCTGTGGTGGTATTGACTCCATTCCTGCAGACACAGGTGAAGTAATCATACATCCCTGTGAAGCCGCAGATGCCTTTTCTCTACTTGTAATTTACATAGGCAGGCTTAAGATAGTCATTTGGATAAGAGGTTTTTTGGGAGCAGCCCAATGTTGGAGGAGAAATATTGTTAATTTTTCTTCTATTGTAGTTCATTTGCATTTGTTGGAAGTTGTGCAAAAGGTATTCCGGTGGGGAGGCAAACAACGAGAGGCATTTGACGCTTTAAAACAAAATATCAGTACATCTCCAGTACTTGATTTTCTACATTTAAGACAGTCATTTAAGTTTCAGGTTGTTGTATGTGACTATGCCATGGGCGCAGTCTTTTTTGCAATGTGGTAAGCCCATTTCTTTTCATTCATAAATTTCAATGATAAAGTGTTTAAGTTTCAGCAAAAAAGGCACTTCCATTGGAGGGTTTTCTTTTACTATTCCACTCGGTAAAAAGGTATAAGAAAGGTATAAGTGACAAGTTTTTTGTTTTACAGGTTTTCTTTTACTATTCCACACGGTCAAAAGGTATAAGAAAGGTATAAGTGACAATTTTTTTGTTGTGCTTTCTAGGCCTATAGTCTGTATAACTACTTTCCTCAAGCATCATTTTGTTTTACATGAAAGTTATGTTTAGAAAAATACATACTTTCAAGATGTATATTCAAGCTTGAGTCAAAGGAATCAAATGGAGGAATTTGTTTACCATTTGCATCATAATGTATTGTATCATCTTGGTAAGAAGGATGTTGCTACTGATAGTAACATGTCCAAGGCCAAAGAGTTCATTGAACGACTCCAAATGGTACATCAAACATTGCAAGAAAAACTTGAAAAGGTTAAAGGCAAGGACACAGAAAGGCATGACAATAATTGTGGAGATCACAAGTTCCAATTTAGTGATGAATGGATCGAAATTGGAAAGGTGATGGAACCGTACCCTCACTTGTTGGTCAATTGAAAGTGATCTTTTGGGGTCCAAAAGACTTCCAGTGGGGAGGAGTGATCAGGTGCTCAAAAATCAAAGTGTCATAATCTCAATAAACTCAGATTTAGATCGAAGAGCTCGTCATTCTGATTCCAGTGGTGCAAACAACACTCAAATCCGAGCTCATATGCAGAAGTTATAGCAAGTAAAAGTTTAGGTTTAACATGCTCGCATGACAGGATTGGATGATGTGGCAAGGTCCTTCAGCGAATGAGGAGGCGCCAAGTGGTAAGCCGCCATTAGCCCCTGCATGTTGTAAATCACAATCGCAAGCAGGTCGGCGTTAAAAATTGGCCCTCGAGTAGGGAAGGGTTGCGATGCGATAAGGTAGGTGGGAAGGCATTCAAGAATCAGTTGGAGGTGCGATGTGATGGATTGCAATCGCACATCGGCGAAGGGAGGTGTTACAGAATCGTCCCCAACAGGTACTAGGTTGCGATGCGATATCACAACATGGCGCAGAGTCCTGATTTGTGATTGCCGCCGGTTCTCCATCAATGGCGAAATGTGATAGGTTCCTCGTGTGCGATGCGACGATGGCGAAATGTAATAGGTTCCTCGGGTGCGATGCGACTATAGGTTGTAGTTTAATGGTCCATCGGGTACGCCGTATCGCAATCGCACATTGCCCGCCTTGTTCAAAGACCATAAGCCCACATACTTCACGAATTGCGATGGGCAGTCGGTGCCAACGGATTATGGCCCACCATGCGGCAAAATTCTCGTTTAGTTAGTGGATTTTTGGAGCGAAATTATGGGTTCCTGTCGGATGTGGGGCAATTTGGGGAACGAATAGTGGGAGAACTAGGAGAAGTCATAACTTCTTCAATTTTCCACCAAATTGGATGCAAAAAGAGGCTAGATGGCCATTTTTGAACATTCTGGACTCATTGGTGTAGGTTTCAAAAGAATTTGAGCATTTTAAACACAAATTTTTACACTTTTGAGCATAATAGAGAGGCCCAAGCCATTGGGGGCTGGACCAAGGAGACGTAGCCCAGAAGGGATGAAATCTTTTATCATGTGCTTGTTTTAATGTGTTTTTGATGATGTTTTGTACATGTTTATGCTGCTGATCAGTTTATGGTTTATGTTAAATTTCTCATAAAATTAACATAAAAACTCTTCATTTTACTTGCAAAAATTGATGAATCCTTAAGCACATTGAAATCATTTTGTTTATAATTTGAGGAAGGTCTTAGCACTGCAAATTAATATTCTAAATCAGATCAATAGGCCAAGAAGCAGAGACAAAAGTTGAGACACATGTTGAAGGAAGAACTCAAAGCTATCGAGTGTGAGGAAGTAGTTCAAAGAGGTGAACCTTAGCAAGGAGAAATCCTTGAAGAGGATGGTGACAAGGTCGATGGATATCTGATGTTTGAGACATCAAATAAGGTTACAAAGCCTTATATTTTGTTTGATGATTCATTTATGGTTGCAGGTGTTTTGCAGATGATGGGCAATATTTTGAAATTGTCATGAAGAAAGAGGAAGATTGAGTAGAACTGAGTTCAAATTTTTGTTCTTAGTAGAGAAGAGGAGCAATACTTGAATGGGATGCTCATAGGGAATGTTGAGCCAAAGGTAGAGACAACTTTCAGTCTTCAAACTGATTATGTGCATGTAGGTGTGGCATAAGTGATTATTAGTTATCAAATTGATGCAAGTGTAACAAAAAATGAGGGTGAACAACTTGCAGACGTTGTTGTGAACGATGATGCAACAAAGTCAAAAGAGGAATATTTTCTTGGCACAATGGAGATAGAGCTCAATAAAAATATTGAATTCAGATAGAGAGTTCAGAGAGAAAATTTACAAGCATGGAATGAGGTTGAAAGTATTCTTTGATGGTTGTATATTTTGGCAACTATGGTTGAAACTATTCTTTGATGGAGTAGTGAGCAACAAGATGGTAAAAACTATAGGTTTCCAACAGGGAAGGAAAAAAACAAAATTATAGTGGAATTCAATATGCAGCAGCAACAATACAGGAGCATGATGAAGCTGATGATCAACAACAAAAAAATGTATGGGATCTGTTATCGCTCCAATATTTCTCAGGAGTTGATTAGAAAGAAATGATTAGAGGTAACCACAAACCTACTTTGGAGATTAGGATCTAGCCTTCCTAATTCTCAGAGAGGGCTCTCTCTTTATGATTTAACTTTGTTTAGTTATTTGATTTTAGGCTAGTTATTATTGTACTTGGGTTTTGATTTGGATTTGGTGGTGGGATCACTTAGATGAAAAGAGGGGTGTATTTTACCATTGGGATATGGGGTCAAATATCAGGCAAACAAGACTGGATCAAGTTCTAAAAATAGTGTCTACAGGGCAAGATAACAGAGTTACTTCAGATCTCAAGGCTGGATGGTGAAGTGGTTTTCAATCGGATCCAAAGAGAAATTAAGGGTTCCTTAGGCCGGATTATGAAGAAAGTGAAAGAGGTCAACCGGGATGGGAGAGCAATTAAGGATTCTCAGATCCAGATATCAGAAGAAAACATGTAAATGATAAACTGTTCAAAATAGAGTGTACTTAAACAAATTATGAGATAAATTTCCAGTTAATTCATTCAACTTTAGATAACATTCAAGTTTGTGAAAAACATAAGAAAATAACAAATTTGATAAAGAAAATACTTCACTGTAATAGCTCAACACATGAATCCTGTAATGTAATCTCTTTATTACTTGGTCCAGTCTGCTGACTTGAAAAATTGGTACAATAACCCTTAGGTTTATGATCAAAATAACTCTACAAATGTATAACAATCCACCCTCAATACTTCGAATTATGAAGTATTTATACAAAAATAATTTACAAAATATCCCAAACTGTCTTGGGAATTAATCTAGGAGAAAGAAATATATGCATGCAAGAAGATAGAGACAACTATTCAACTGCTGTTTGCTATCCCTGTTTATTAGGTTGTGTTGTCTTTAAGCTCTGATATTTTTCCTTTTAATCTCTGCTTTGCTGTTGGTCTTCATGCTGAATGCTCTTTTTACTCTGATCTTTCAACTGATACACTTTTATCTGATACTCTTTCATCTGGCTGGCCTGTTATTATCCTTTTACTGTGCCTTTTACCCTTACTATACATTTTTACATTTTGACTGTGTATTAAGTCATTGAATATCTCCCATGTTTCTACATCTGGTAATTGGATATTTATCATTTTCCTATAAATCTCATCTCCCTTCATGTACTTGGCAAAAGTGGGCTTATTCACAAAAAGGTGTTTTACCTCATGTCGGAGGTAAAACAAGTTCTCAAAAGTTTGGTATAGGACCTTGCCAGTTCACATCCCCTTCATAGATGAAGTGTTCACTTGATCCCTGAACACTTCTCTAATTCTTCTATTGTAGTCCTCTTGTGTCATTAACTTATCATTTATTACCAAGGGATTGGGCAGACCCTTTTGCCTCAAAACTTCAAATTTAACCATGAACCTATCTATAGCTAGTTGCATGGTTTGGCACTTATCTTAAAGGTTTAGCATTAAATTCCTCTTGGTGAGGACCCTTTTTACTTCCAGTATTATATTTGTCCTGTTAGGTATCTCTAATTCCTACAATTCATACTTATTTTTGGAGTTAAGGAAGTGAATGATCCTTGTTGCTTCCTCTGGCATATCTTCCAATTCTTTTTTTACTCTCTGTATGGCTTCTATAGCCTGCCTCACTAAGTCAATCTGTTCAAAAATTACTTGAATGGATGGCCAAATATCATTGACATAGTCAATGATATTGGCCCATAATTGTTCCTTAGCCTGTCCAAGGGGTTTTTTTAAAGTCAATTCCTTCTCCAAGTTATTAATTCTTTCATTCATCCTGGTTGCTTTTTGCACTTCTTCTTTGTGCAAGCTTATATTCAGTCTCTAGATTGGTTACCTTTTACTTGAGCTTGTTGATTTCAGTGGTCTAAATGGACATGTCTTCTATTACCTTAACCAATCTACTAGCCTCATCACCTGGCTGAGCTGCTACTATTGACCTTGTTGCTGATGTAGATGCTGTAGAAGCTGGCAGTTTTGTAGCCATTGGAGCTAATGATGCTGCCAAAGTGGAAGGTACTGCTATAGTAATTGTTGGGATAACAGTGGCAGGGGCAGTCTCCAGACTAGCTTGTTTTACTTGTATCAAGCTATCTAACTCCTTTTCCATTTCCTTTAGTTGATCATTCAGTTGTAGAACCAGGTCCATCATCTCCTCCTGATGTGTTTGGCTCTCCAGGACCTCTTTTGTTTGTGGGTGCTCTGAATGAGGAAGTTTCAGTTGTTTTTTAAGAGCTGCAATGTCCTCATTCTTCTTCTTGATCAATTTCTCAACAACTTTGATGTCATTGGGATCATGTCCCAACTCAATTACCAAGTCCTCCAATGACTTGATCCTGTTGTCCTTGGCCTGTGAGGAGGCCTTTTCCAATTTATATTGGGCTGTAATGTTATCCAAGGAGCTTTGCAACTTATGTGCAGCCATGGCCTTTCCTGTCAAAGTGGAGTAGATCATCTCTCTTTCTTGCTTTTGGAATTCAATCTGGTCAATGGGATGAACATCCCTGGCCAACACCTCAAAGTCAATTTTTTTGTAGTCAGCTGATGTTTTTGGCTACTAAACAGTAGGTTGCATGAAGGACACCTGCATTTTTCCTGCTTTGATGTCAAAAGCTGACATCAACCTACTCTGATTTGCTGGTGTGTGCTTGAAGTATTGGGCATATGTTTCAGCCTTCAACTTCTCATTTCTCAACTTGATGTCCTTGTACCTATCCTTGATATATTTTTCCTTATCTGCTGACTTGGTGAAAGAAGAAACCTCAACACTGAGCTTTCTCTCAATCAGTTGAGTGTTAGATGTTGAGGGCTGCTGTGTTTCTCCTGAAGCTGCTGTACCTTTGCTTCTTTCCACCATTGTATCGGTGTCAGTTATTTCCACTGATTCAATGGTGTCCTCCTGTTCAGTTACAGGATTCAGCTTGGGCCTTTTTCTGAGCTCAAAGTGCTCATCTATGGTTTCCATAGCAGAACTGGAACCCTCCTCCCTGTTTCTCTTTGGGTTTCTCTCCTCATTTGTCAGGGTCTGTAAAACAAGAGGAATATTCATGGGTTCCCCTAGTTCTGGAACCTGCAGGAAAGAACTTTCATCAATTTGTTTCTCTACATCAATTAGTGTATTTTCTACATCCACTACTGTGCTATCCATGTCAATTAGAGTGTTTTCCAACCATTCTGATTGGTTGGCAAACCTCTCAATGTCTGGTATGGGATGATGGATGAAAGGTCCCAATTTGACCTTGATCCTCAACTTATTTATGACCCCATAAGGGTCATACTGCCACATAAAGTTGTTTCTGAATTTCATTTGTTGCAGAATCTTATCTGCCTCTAGTCCAACTTCTCTGTTATTACAAATGAAGGGGCCCAATTGATTTTTCATTTTAAATTGGGTTTTCTTCCTAGCTGCTAGGAAGTTGACTTCATTAGAATTGATGATCTGCCTAAAATATTCCAGTGCAAATATCCTCATAGGGAGGTATTTGGGCAATTTGTAAGGGGCAAGTTGGCATCCATAAATTCTAATCTTTGTGTGGTTTTGGTACATATACCAGTCTCCCACTTTGCTATTCTTGGCCAACTGTAAGACCCTCTTTATCTCTTGGCCGATTCTGGGTTGAGAACTACTGGTTAGCATGTTCATGACTCGATGGACAAATGAATCAATGAAGTCATTATAGGTGAATGTTGTGGAGTATTTATGGATCAAGGGTGTCCAATAAATAACTGACCTTGGATTTCCTTTGGTATCCATCTTTTGGATACTGATAGGGAATTTATCTGATTGATAATATAAAAACATTTGAAATAATACAGAAGAATACTTGAAAACTCTCTTAGTTGGTAGTCTAGTGAACTGTTCATGCATCTTGTCTGCAATGAACTGAGCATAGTTATAAATAACAACAGGAGGCTTTCCTGGGCTAAATATGGAAAGAAAGGCCAGGACAACCTCATCCACATGCTCATCTGTGGTATATCCTAAGATGCAAGAGAGCATGGTAATAATCTGTCTGCCCCTTTCTGAAAAAATGGTGGCAGCATAAGGGGGACTATCTGTGGGAGTATGGCATTCCTCTATGATGAAAGTTTTGAAAATTTGGGCTATTTTGGCCAGGTCTAACTTGACATATAGGTCTAGCAAGTCTCCAATAGACAGTGGGGTCTCATTAGGGCTTGGTTGGACCTGAAGCATTTGGTTGATAGATTCTGCAGTGATGGTAAACAATACTTGCTAGTTAGAGGTGACAATGGCCCTTTGGCTAGGAATGTAGCAAGCATGACAAAAGAGGTTAATGTCTGGGAATGGGTGTAATTTTGGAAACAAATATTTGGGCAAATTAGATTCCCAAAGGTGGATGTCATCGTTCTGGTTTAAGAATCTGTCCTTACTCTAGCAGTGGAGCTTTAGAAGGTAAGCAGGGGAAGCAATATCCTTTATTTGAAAATCTTTGTCTGCTAATGCAAGGTGGTCGATGTCTAGGTGAGGAGTTTGCAGAGGTCTCACATCTAGAGAGGTTTGGGAAGCCATAATTGGGTGTAGAGATATGAATTAGGCTTGTAGTGGTTGTAGAAGTGAGGTTTGGAAGCCTTGGAACAATGGGAGGGTAATTACAGTTTACAAATAGGGTTTGGGACGTAGAAATAAATTTCTCCTCAATTCAGGCACGTTTCTTAATTAATTTTAATTAATTAACGGTTCAATTAAACTGTGCGTTTTCAAATTGAGAGGGTCGTTCTGGTTTTTCTCAAGAATACCTGGAATTTGGCGGTCTAGCTTGCAAACTGGGTTCAATGGTGAATGCAGAGGGTACGGTGGCTTCAACTGTGAACTGGTTGCTTGAATTAGGTGTCTGGAGCTTCTTCAGGCGACAGACGGTGGTCAATTTGGTCGCAGAGGTTCAGGGTGTCGCAAAATGGCTTGAGTAGCAGTTGCAGTAAAAAACGAGTGAAAAGAGTGAATTGGGGCTTTTCTGGCTTTTTAATAGGTAACGGTCACATTTTGGCGCAGAAAATATAAATGAATAGTGGGCAATTTTTTGGCTTGGGCGGGGAGGTGGTTTTCTGGGCCATCACATCGCTTTTGGAGGGCAGGCTCTATTTTTTGCGAGCACGTGATCTAGCCTGGGGCCACCAGGTAGCAGAACAATGCCCAGGCAACCTGCGAATCTTGCATGCTCTCGGGCTGCTATCGGTCGAACGGTGAACCCGCGCGATATGGATGCGCAACGTTGGATATGGGGGTAGGAGATTGGATTGCTGTCGTGTGGTTTAGCTGCACAGAGGGAATCGGGAAAGGGATTTGCGGGGCCCAGGGTTTAATTACAGCAAATTGTAATTAATTAGTGTATAAGGTCGAGATTAAATATAAGTAGTGGGTTAATAAAGTGGGACCAAGGGTTATGTGGCGGGGTTTTTTAACCGTACCAAGGGTTGGTGGGTTAAAAAAGGGTTTGTCGGGGAAATATAAAGCGGGGAAATTAATTAGATAATTCGGGGGGGGGGGGGGGGGGGGGTAAAAACTTAGGATAAGGGAGTTTTTATGGGTTTTTGAATTGAAACAGGGAAATTAATAAGGGGGGAAGGTAATATTTGCAATGGGAAATGGGTTTCACACTAGGGAAAAGGGGTTTTGGGTAGGGGGATGATTTTTGAAGGGTAATTACTAGGGAAATGTGTGAAACCAAGGGGTAAGGGTCAAAATGAAAGGAAAAGGGGATTTATAACTGATAAAGGGATAATGGGGAAATTAACAAATAAGCATGTGGGGGCATAGTGAAATGAGGGGAAATTAGTTAAACCAGCTTGTGAACATATTTTCTCTCATAAATGCTCCTGCACATGAAACATAGGATTAAGCATGATAAATGTGCTTTTGACTCAGCAACCTTGTACATTTGCAACCTTTCTTCTACCTACCCTTTATTTATCCTAACATTTTTTCTTCATTTTATTGGGTGCATTTGAGCTTGCTGACCCTTTATTTCCTTTTCTTTTGATAAGAAAACTATCTAATTCTAACCTTATAACTTCCAATGGCTTAGATTAAGCTGATGAGCTCATTTTTATTCTCTACCTAACTATTGATCTGCCAAGGTTAAACAGTTTGGCTAGATCTTTATTCTCTATCTATCAACATAAAATTTAAAGCATGAATAAGTCAAGATTAAGCTATTTGACCATCATGGATTGTGGCATTTCTGACAAGCTGCACACAACCTTATTTTGCATAAAAAGGTAAAAAATAATGGCATTTGAATTTGCACACTTTCATGATCTGGTTTATTTCTTTTTGTCCTTTGATTATTCTTTTAGGACATACCCTCTTTACATTTTTTAATTTTTAATATGGAAAACATTTTTCAGAAAGCAAAAGTATGTACAATATTACAAGACTAACCATAACCAATTCAAAATTATGAATCCTATTATTATAGGACCCTAACAGGATCTAGGAGGACGTCAACAACAATAACTCAAGGTCAGGAGACCATGAAAATTTTCTACCTCGGGAGTCTGATACAAGAGAATTAGAGCTTCCAAGTCATCAAGCTTTTTTGAGACAAAGCGTGCTTCAACATGGAAAAGGAATTTTATTTCCTTATTGTAAATAATTTTAATTTCTTTATTTCTAAAATAATTATGGATAGAGATAAGACATAATAGATAAGATTTTAGTGTGAGAATATGCCTTTTGAGGCATGAGAGATTTAGGAGATAAATTATGGTAGATTTAGGGAAAAATCATGGAGTGATTTTAGGCTTTCAAGAAAAGCTTCTTTGTTCCAAAACTAATGTTATTTATTATTGTAAGACTACAGGTAAAGAGGAGAGGCCAAGAAATTGTATAATGAGGCCAATTGAGGAACGAGGATATTAGCGTGTGTATGTGAAAAATAGTTGAAGGAAATGGAATTTCATATTATGAATTGCTTGTGTGTATTTCATTCAATGTTGAATCTAGAAATGATTGTGTTTGATCAGTTAGAATTTGCATGAATGATTTCTATAATGGTATTATGTTGGGTAGGAATTTCAAGTAGTTAACATGTGGAATTGAAGATTGTACCTTAGTTGAAAGTTGTGGAATTCAAAAAATCCAAAATTGCAGGTGTTGGTAAGAGAATCAATCCCTTGCAGACAAAAATTTGTTCCAATTTGTTAAATTATGAGAATTCATGGAGATGTGTCCAACTTGAAAGGGACATTGTGTCATTTCTTTGCTTGATTGGAAGTACGTTGGAAGTGTGACCTTGTTCTTGTAATTTTGAAATAAAAATAGGTGAAAGGATTGAGAATCTCATTAGTTGAGGTTCTGCAGTTAATTTTTTCCTTATATATTTGTTATTTTCCATTTATCTCTAATGAGTTCAAGTGACGCGTCATCCAAGTGCGTATCAGAATAAAAAATAATTGACCAAGGAGTGGAACCATTGAGATTAAAGGATGGTTTTGACTTGTTCCTTGTGAAATACCCCACTCTTTTGATCCGTTACCTGTCATGGATATTCCATTGGAAAATTCGTCACAATAGATCTGACAATATTATATCAAAAATGCAAAAATTATACACTATTACAATTTTATTTAATTTCTAGATTTGTAGTTTTACTGTAATTAGTACATGCATGTGAATGGAAATTATGCAGAAAAGTAGAGAACAAAAATATAAATTCTCTCACACACACATAAGAAACAAGATATGCTCTTTGGTAATTCCTTTCGGGAGAAAAACCAGTTGGAAGGTGAGACTGCTTCGCTCTTTTTCTCTGTCTAGAAATATGGCTATAGGTGCAAAGAAGTAATGTATGTGGCTCGTGGGCTGCTATAGTGCACAGATCCTCCCTGTGTTATCTATGCCCTATCTCTTCTGGCTATCTTTTCTCAACTATTGAACAAAATTATGTCGAAAGAATGGAATCCCTCTTCCTCCAAGTGGCATGGTTATAACACAACCTGATAGCCTACTAGTGGTTAATTTTGACTACATCAACTCTTAACTAGAGTTACAATAAAGACTCTTCTAGAGTGTTTTTCATCATAATAATGTGTGGTTATCTCATTTTCCATGAATAATGGGGGTTGATGTGGCATCCTCCTGAACTATAGGTGTGAAAACAAGAAGGTCAACTTCTGAGTGGCATACCATTTTCATACGGACTCTGATTGACATGCTTCTCTCATCATTGGAAATATCTCTTTTTTTTATAATAAAATGAAATGGAGCAACACTAGAGCAACAAATGTTTACCCCCAAAAAATGTTGTTTGATGCCTCAAAGTGCTCCTGGAAGATTTCAAACCTCGTTTTTCCAAACTGGGTCTTGCCGGTAAAAATGGTTTGTGAGTTTATTCCTCCTCTTTTTCCACTCCAAATGCATTGAGATGGATGAAAAACAATATAGTGATCCAATCTATATCACACTTCCCCATTTTGGGAGGCTTTTGGTCCCCAAAAGCTTCTCTCTGGTGTACCATTTAACTTTTCCTGGAAGTTGTCCCTTCAATCTAATCCACCAAAGGTCATGCTGCCCTTGTCTTGTAGTTCTGGAACTCTTCTGCAAAATTGTATCTTTTGTCAACTCTGCCTTTGAATTTGGTTCAAAATCCTCCACAAAAGGTAAGACTTGTTCCTTGTCCTGATCTAGCATGGAAGGCTCATAGACTTTCAAATTCTCTATATTCATAATTGAGTAAATGCACATATATGGTGGTAAACTGAGTTGATCTGCATTTTCACCCACCTTTTCCAATATCTCAAAGGGATCGTACCTCAAAGCCTTGATTTTCTTACCAGGGCCCTGCAACCTCTCCTTGTTTAACTGTAACCATACTCTGTCTCCCACCTTGAGGGATCTCTCTATTATGTGTTGATCATGTTTGGCATTATACTTCTGTTATGACTTCTGCAATGTTTCTTGTACCTGTAGATGGATTTGCCTAATATTCTCTATAATTTTTTTAGCCTCCAAATCATCTCTTGTAAGATATTCCCTCAATCCTCCTTGTTTTCCATATTTAATATCCAAATGTGAATGTGGAAAATATCCAAAATAAGTCTCAAATGGGGACTTTCCTATAGAAGTATGGACTGCTCTATTGCAAGAATGTTGTATATATACCATATTTTCATCGCAGGTCTTCGAATTCTTATGATTGTATCCCATGAGAAGCTACCCCAAAGTCCTGCTGACTATTTTTGTCTTCCCATTTGTCTCTGGATGGAATGTTTTAGATATCTTCAACTGTGTGTCCATATTCTCCCACAATGTAGTCCAGAATGCACTGAGAAATTTTGTATCTTTGTCTGAAATGATGCTCCTTGGTATCCCAAAGTTCACCCATACCTGTCCAATGAACAAGTTTCCTACTTCTTTCCCACTGATGATATTTTTACAGGGCATCAAAACACACATCTTGTTAAACTTGTCAACTACCACGAATAGGTAGTCATGTCCCTTCCTGGTTGTTGGTAAACCTCCCGTAAAGTCCATGGAATTTTTTTCCTAAGGACGAGTGGGTACAGGTAAGGGATGATATAGATCATGTTACTTATTGCTAGGCTTGCTGGTACAACAACTCATGCATCCTCTTATGAACCTAGCAACCCACTCTTACATCTTGGGCCAATACACATACCTCTGCAAGTTTTCCATGGTCTTCCCTACATCAAAGTTCCCTGCAAACTTGGAGGTGTGAGCCTCTCTAATCAGCTGTAGTCACTCACCTTTAGGAACACACAATTTATCCAGCCTGTAGAGTAACCCATCCTGGAGATGGTAGCCAATGTTTTTGTCACCATCATGCACATAACTCTGACTCTGCAATTACTGATACACCTCCTTGAAGTCCTCATCCTATGAATATGCCTCTATGTATGCATCATGATTGAATGACTCCATGTGCATAAGAGTCCACAAAGTTGTGATCTTTGATGTGGGTGGCCTTGAAAGCATGTTGGCCAACTTGTTTGTGCTACCCTTCTTATACTTGATTACCAAATGAAACTGATGTAAAAAGCCCATCCACTTGTAATGCCTGGTCTGTTGAGCTTACTCTAGGCCTGTAAGAACTATAACAAGTGGTGATATTTGTGGATTACTGTCTCATTTCCCATTAGATAGTGCTTCCACTTCTTCATAGCTTTCACAATGGCATAAAGCTCCTTGTCATAGGTAGGGTAGTTAAGGATTTCCCTATGAAATACTTCATAATGGTAGAAATACAAGCCTTCCTCCTTGCATCAAGACAACTCCCATAGCATACCCACTCGCATTTGTCTCCACTGTTGGCATTATGATACATGTGTTTTCCTTGATGGCAACTCACATAGATGACAGTTCATAGTGCAATAGGTTAACAGCAAATGATTACATATCAGACTCCAGAGACTGAAGAAAGAGAAGTACACGCTGGTTCACTTTGTCAAAGCTACGTATACACGCGGGTCCAAAGAACAAAAAGAGTGTATACATATACACGCACTCTCACAAGAGGAAAAGCGCGTACATGATGGAAAATCAAGGTTTTGGTCCAAGGTATTGGTCTGAGGTATTTGGTTTGAGGTATTGGTCTGAGGTATTTGGTCCGAGGTATTGGTCCTAAGTGGTTTTGGTTCGAGGTATTGAGAAAGGCCTAAAACTATATAAGGAGGAGAAGATCATTAGGCCAAGGTGTGCAAGTAATGAATATCTTATGAAGAGTGAGATCAAAAGAAAATATGCATGTTATGGGTTTCTGGTGCTTTGCTTGATCTGAACTAAGGATGAACCTTAGTGGTTGATGAGGGATGAGATCTAATGATGGATCAGGATCATAAGACCTGAAATGAATTATCATTATGTGGTCTGATCATGGATAGTCTAGATCTGAATACTAACGCATGATTTACATTGTAAATGTTTTGATCTGGGTATGACTGAAGTCTGGAATAGTTGTGATGTTTTAAGTTAGTATTTGCAGATCTGTACGCTGGTTCGCTTTGATAAAAGCACGTATACACACTGGTTTGGCACATCGAAGTAGCGTATACATTATGAAATATGATGTTTGAAGTTACAGTTGGTTCTGGTGGTTGATGTAGAGTTCTGGGTTTTGCTTTGTGTTCTAGTGATAGTGTTCTGAATGTTCAGATTGATTTATTGTGATTTGCTTTAGTGATGATGGGTTTTCAGTGAATGATTGATTCAGATATTTCTGATTGAGTTTCAGTGATTGGTTGATGTAGATGTATTTGATGGTTGTATTGCAGTGGTGATTAATTTTGAGCTTCAATGTTGCTGATTGGTCCAGTATGAAAATTTTATGAAACATGGCCTTCAGAGTGTAGGGTTGTGTTCCAGGAGTATCTAGTTTGAAAATTTATGAAATGTGGTCCCTGGAGGAAGAGAGAAGGTCGCAACCTTCTGTAGGCCAGCGGCTACGGACTGGTAAACATATCGGCCAGTACAAGAGCCAAGGGGTTGGAGCTCCCTTCCAGTAGCAGCTGGAAAATGAGTGAAGGTTGGAGCCTTCTGTAGGCCGGCGCCTACGTACTAGTAAATGGATTGGCTAGTACAAGAGCCAGGGGGTTGGAGCTCCCTTCCAGTAGCAGCTGGAAAACGAGTGAAGGTTGGAGCCTTCTATAGGTCGATGCCTACGTACTAGTAAACAAATTGGCTAGTACAAGAGCTAGGGGGTTGTAGCTCCCTTCCAGTAGAAGCTGGAGAACGAGAGAAGGTTGTAGCCTTCTGCAGGTGGGTGCTTGTGTACTGGTATGAGTCTACACTAGTACAATATTGTAAATAGGTTTTTCTTATATTAAAAGAAGACAACAATAGGTGGTTTTTGTCCCGCATTGGGTTTCCACCTTAGATCTTGGTGTTCATGTGTGTTTCTTATGTGTGATGGTTTATTTTGTTATTGCTGCACATGGTCACTGTTTATATGGTTAATGAAGTATTGATGCACTGATTAAAGATCAACACATGATAAATTAGCTAAATCACAAGTTCTCTAGCTATACACTGGTTTCTCTAATCACAGTAGCATGTACACACTAGTTCACTTCACAGAAATAGCGTATATAAATCTGTTTGGGAAATGAAAAATGATTGATATGATAATACCAATTCACCCCCCCTCTTAGTATTATTTCCAACAATTAGTATCGGAGTAGGTCCTTTGGCAGAAACTTGATCGCTTGAAGGAGATCCGTAGAAACAATGGGAAATAAGCTAAAGAAGAAAGCACCTCAGAAGAAGAAGACATCTCAAAGGAACAGTGACAATAAGAGAGACAATGGGCCATTAGGTGGAAGCAAGTATTCAGATTTAGAATCACATCAGATTGAAGATGAACAAGCAAAAGAAGTATCAGGTACAAATTTTTGGTCTTTTGGTGATACTTTTCTCTGTTCATGCAATGTTGAAGATATTGAAAGTGATAGTGAAAGAAATATAGAGGTAGAAGTTAAAAGACTCACAGATAAAATTAGAGATCAAGAAGATCTATTTAACAAAAGGGAGTGTGCCTTCAAAGAAGAAGCTACCAGGTTAAGAGCTCAACTGGAGGAAGGAAACAAAGTAAGGAAGCAATACAAGGAAAAGGAAGATCAATGTCAAAAGTTGTAGGATGAAGTGACATCATTATGAAATGAAGTAAATGAAAGGAGTACAACAATCAAGAGACTTAAAGATATATCCAGTTACTATGAAAGTCTTGAAGCTAAGATCCTCTCTTTAGAAGGAGATCTTGAAAAATCAAATAAGCAGATTGAAGAACTACCTCAAGAAGATGAAGAACAAGAAAAAGAGATTCTGAAATTAAGGCAACAAGTGGAAGAAGGACGAAAGGTTGAAGAAATCATGAAGAAGAAATATATGGAAAAGGAAGAGCAATATCAGGTTGAGGTAAATATCTTAAAAGGTAAATTAGAAGAAAATGATAAACTGTTATGATTTCAAGACAATACTAAGATTTTGGATAATATTCTTAGTAGTCAAAGGTCTCCTACCATCAAAACTGGTCTTGGATTTCATGAATATTTTGAAGGTGAATATAGCTCTCAAGATGAGGCAAGAAACTCTAATGGAAAATCTGAAATGCTCAACAAGTAGATGAGTAGTCAACCCCATCAACAACCAAGGAAAGAAAGTCTTCAAAGAAAATATTTTGCTCCTAACTATGGAAGTGATAGTTGGTTATTTCCTTCAATGAATAATGTTGAATGTTTTATATGTCATTATTTTGGACATGTTGCATCCAGATGCAAAAGTAGAATGGTTCAAGCTAATAACCGTCACACAGAAAGATCATTATCTTCTAGGTACTTTAAGGGATATTGTTTTTCTTGCAATATATTTGGTCACAAAGCCATTGACTGCTATAGAAGGAATATGAAACATATAAGATGTTATGCTTGTAACAAGTTTGGGAACATAGCAAAAGAATGAAGGAGAAAATTTCGGCCAACATACCAAAAGGAGAAAACATCATCACACTCCACGGTATGGAAGAAGAAGGAAGTACAACAAGAAAGATGTGGCATAGCACAATATACATACATAACAGATTCAGGGGGAGCTGAAAGTATGAAACTTCAGTTTTCTAAATCTCATACGCAGTTATCATGAAGACAAGTAGCGTATATACACGAGTTCAAAGATGCACATTCGCGTATATGTTGGTTTGAGCAAAAAGCAGTGGGATAGACTTAGGAAAAGGGGTCTGATATGGTTTAGACAATTATCAATTATCTATTCTATTTTGATTGATGATGGTTACAGTCTACTGATGATATGTGGAAGTGTTTTTGGCCCTCATAAGCTATTAATAAGTTGATGAATAATTAATTGATGATGATGCCTTGATGATTCTTACTAACAAATGCAATGATCAGATCTGATAATGAACATTTGGCACAGGTTCAGGAGGAGCACATGTTTCTAATAATGCATTGTTGGCATTATGTTAGAAGATCTTGGCACATGAAGATGTTTATAGTTGTTTTGATTCAGGTGACTCTTTTGATGATGGACACATACAGGATGTTGATCGTGATGTTGCTAATAGAAACTTATGATGCAGATCATATATGGTGTATGATAGTTGCTGATGACTATCATGGTATTGTTTAGATTGTTGGTCCTTGTTATAAATGTCATGTATATCATTTGATGTATAGTTCATGAAAGACCTAATTTGTAACCCCACTATGCATGGGAAGAATGATGTAATAATTAGTCATGTATAAACATTTGGTATATCCTCACTTGGTTGGGTGGATGAGTCAAACTCGGTGTATCTCCACTTGGTTGGGATATTGATGTATGTATGAGTCATTGGTGATAGGAAGGTCATACTCACATAGTTTAGTTATAGAGTCATGTTATTCTTTTGGAAAATATTTTTGCAGACTTTGCATGTGCTGAGGGGGAGCAAGGACGGTATAGTGCATCTCAGCATGTACAAAGGGGGGGTTTAATTAGAGAATTCAACATGTGCCTAGGGGGAGCATGATCAATGTTCATATTCAGTTGTTTAGATATGGAAGTCTTCATTTTGGTTAACCCTTTGCCCTTGATCTCAAAAGGGGAGAATATCTTGGTTCACCCTTTGCCCTTGATGTCAAAGGGGGAGAGTGTCTTGGTGTTGTTGTTGCCATCAAGTCCAAAGGGGGAGATTGTTGGAATTATGATACAAGTGTTGTCCTTGATGGCAACTCACATAGATGACAATTCACAATGCAATAGGTTAACATCAAAGGATTACATATCATACTCCAGAGATTGAAGAAAGAGAAGTATACACTGGTTCACTTTGTCAAAGCTACGCATACACATGGGTCCAGAGAGAAAAAAGCGCGTATACATATACACACACTCTCACAAGAAGAAAAGCACGTACATGATGGAAAATCAAGGTTTTGGTCCAAGGTATTGATCTGAAGTATTTGGTCCGAGGTATTGGTCCTAAGTGGTTTTGGTCCGAGGTATTGAGAAAGGTCTAAAACTATATCAAGAGGAGAATATCATTAGGCCAAGGTGTGCAAGTAATGAATATCTTATGAAGAGTGAGGTCAAAAGCAAATATGCATGTTATGGGTTTCTGGTGCTTTGCTTGATCTGAACTAAGGATGAACCTTAGTGGTTGATGAGGGATGAGATCTAATGATGGATCAAGATCATAAGACCTGAAATAAATTATCATTATGTGGTCCGATCATGGATAGTCTAGATCTGAATACTAACACATGATTTACACTGTAAATTTTCTGATCTGGGTAGACTGAAGTTTGGAATAGTTGTGATGTTTTAAGTTAGTATTTGCAGATATGTACACTGGTTCACTTTGATAAAAGAACGTATACACGCTGGTTTGGCACATCGAAGTAGCGTATACATTATGAAATATGATTCTTGAATTTGCAGTTGGTTCTAGTGGTTGATGCAGAGTTATGGGTTCTGCTTTGTGTTCTAGTGACAATGTTCAGATTTATTGATTGTGATTTGCTTCAGTGATGATGTGTTTTCAGTGATTGATTGATTCAGTTGTGGTTGATTCAGAGATTGATGATTGAGTTTCAGTGATTGGTTGATGCAGATGTATTTTATGGTTGTATTGTAGTGGTGATTAATTTTGAGCTTTAATGTTGTTGATGGGTCCAGTATGAAAATTTGACGAAACATGGCCTTCAGAGTGTAGTGTTGTGTTCTAGGAGTATCTAGTCTGAAAATTTATGAAAAGTGGTCCTTGGAGGAAGAGAGAAGGTCGTAGCCTTCTATAGGCCGGTGGCTATGAACTGGTAAACATATCGGCCAATACAAGAGCCAGGGGGTTGGAGCTCCCTTCAAGTAGTAGTTGGAAAATGAGTGAAGGTTGGAGCCTTCTGTAGGTTGGCACCTACGTACTAGTAAATGGATCGGCTAGTACAAGAGCTAGGGGGTTGGAGCTCCCTTCCAGTAGTAGCTGGAAAACGAGTGAAGGTTGGAGCCTTTTGTAGGCCAATGCCTATGTACTAGTAAATGGATCGGCTAGTACAAGAGCTAGGGGGTTGTAGCTCCCTTCCAGTAGAAGCTGGAGAATGAGAGAAGGTTGTAGCCTTCTGCAGGTGGGTGCCTGCGAATTGGTATGAGTTAGCACTAGTACAAGATTGTAAACAAGTTTTTCTTATATTAAAAGAAGACAACAATAGGTGGTTTTTGTCCCGCATTGGTTTCCACCTTAAATCTTGGTGTTCATGTGTGTTTCTTATGTGTGATGGTTTATTTTGTTATTGCTACACATGGTTACTATTTATATGGTTAATGAAGTATTGATGCACTGATTAAAGATGAACACATGATAAATTAGCTAAATCACAAGTTTTTCTGGGTATACGCTGGTTTCTCTAATCACAATAGCGTGTACATGCTAGTTCACTTCACAGAAGTAGCGTATATAAATCTGTTTGGGAAATGAAAAGTTATTGATCTGATAATACTGATTCACCCCCCCTCTTAGTATTATTTCCAACATCCACTTCAAAGGGCCAATGCAAGTTTGGTAATGCCAACATTGGTGCTTGATTGATCTTCTTCATTAACTCCTCGAAAGCCCTATGTTGACCTTTTCCCCACTGGAAACTCTTGCCACTTGCTATTATGGCATGGAGCGATGCTGCTACCACTAAAAATGAGGTTATGAATTTCCTCAAGTATTGTGCTGCCCCAATGAAACTTCTCCTCCACCGATCACATACCCCAGATACACCAAAGACTATTGTGCAAACTCGCACTTCTTGAGATTTGTTAGCCGTTGGTGCTTCTTCAATATTTCCAGCACCTGTGTAGAATGTGAAATATGCTCCTCCCAGGTAGCACTATATACTTGTATATCATCAAAATAGATAATAACAAATGAATCTATAAAAGGGAATATTAAACCATGCATTAATCTTCTAAATGTAGTTGGTGGATTACGTAGGCAAAATAACATAACTAACCACTCATACAAACCTTTCCTAGCTTTGAAGGTGGTCTTCCATGTATATTCTTCTTTGACTTGAACCTGGTGATATCCATAATTCAAGTCCAACTTGGTGAAGTAATTTTCTTGTTGCAACTGATCTAGTAGATCATCTATCCTTCACATCGGGTATTTGTTCTTGAGCGTGATTTTATTCAATGCCCTGTAATCTATACACATCCGCCAAGTCCCATCCTTCTTTGACACAATGATGATGGGTGACCCACATGGTGATGTACTTGGTCAAATGACACCCTGTTCCAATAATTGTTGCAATTGCTTCTTCACATCACGTGTTTTTATAATAGACTACTTGTACAACCCAATATTTGACCTATAAATTTATATAGAAGAGTTTGGTCATTTATGAAAAAAACATGATTGCAATCACATTTTTTATGAATTTCTCATTTTTCATGTAGCAGGGACCATCAAAAGTATGTAACATGGGTACTCCTTGGATGAGGAATTAAATTATGCATCCAACAATTCCTCCTGCTCAAAATTTGAGTAAAACTGTAGGGCGATAAGTTGAAAATACGAGTTGAAAATGTAGTTTTCCCTTTTTCCCTCTAAAATTTGATGATGTAATCTAATCTTATGTTATTATGTCAACTATTATTTTATAATATTCCTTATGAGGCCCATTTTAGACCTCAAAATTTATATAATGTGGACAATGTATTTGCTATGTGAGTGTATATATATTAATCTTATGAAGCAACATTCTCACAATGTGTTCACTCCTTAATCCATACAACGTTCACTCCTTTGATGTATACAATGTTTAGTCATTTGGTGTATCTACAACGTTGGTGCTCTATATGATTTGAATATATATCACATTCTCCTTTTCTATATGTATATTGCATTTGTCACTGTTCATGTTGCGTTGAATATATATTTCAACTTCCTCATAATTGCAACATTGCATAAATTAATGTTTTCAGTGCAGAATAGTTAATTGCTATTACCATCGCTCACATAATGATTGGACTATACATTCTTTCTAATTAATTCTTTCATTACATAATAGTTAATGGCTATTGCCAGCGTACATTCATTCTAATTGAAAATTTTGGACAATGTTGATATTCCGTTTGCATGGAGTTGCATTGTTAATTTTTTACTGAATCCGTTGTTTTGGAGTTTTGTGTCCTAATTAGGTTTCTAGATCAACTACACTGCTATTGACAATGTTGGATCAATGCAACATTGTTTCCTCCACCATGTGATGTAACTCGTTAAGCAAAAAACCTAGAAGCGTTGGATATAGTGGTAAAAGGCATGTGTTATTCAAAAGAGTTGGATAACTTTTAAAAGCATTGGATAAAGTTTAAACCCATGCGATATTCAAAACCACAGTGTTAAAATCCATGCATTGGCTATAATTTATATTGGCATACATTAGTTTACACACAACACAAACATGCATTGGACATGATGTTAAAGCCACTTGATATAGTGGTAAAAGCCATGTGTTGGATATACTGTTAAAATACATGCATTTGATATAATTTATATTGGCATACATTAGTTTATATACATCATAGAATTTGTTTGTTTGACAACTATTATTGCTACGATGAATACCCTCCAAAATTTCGCTCACACTTGAATTTTGGAGCCTATTGAGGACCTTACTATCTTTTGATCTATGGTTACTCCATGGTCATTTGATTTTTTAAAAATCATTTAAGTCTTCAAGTCA
This sequence comes from Pinus tabuliformis, assembly GCA_031772625.1. Lineage (NCBI taxonomy): Eukaryota > Viridiplantae > Streptophyta > Pinopsida > Pinales > Pinaceae > Pinus > Pinus tabuliformis. Next base: position 818,686,471 of record CM062809.1, read on the forward strand.
CTTTCACTCACATGCACAGTGTTTAATGAGTCCGTGAGAACACTTCATTTATGTGAGCTTGAATAGGCATAGCACCATCCATCAAGATAGTGCCTGTGCTATGTTTAACTCATGATGACAGTCAGTGTGCACTTCCGTCGGCAGTCTCCCTCACTTTGTTCATGTTGTACTTTTATTATGAAGAGTTTTCTCAACTATCGCTTTCACACACTTTAGCTTTCACATCTGTGGTTGTTGATTTTGCTTGTTTTCATTTTAATAAGTGGCATTTTCATGTTATTTTTTCTCTGGCATGTGTCGATTTCATGGTTGTTTGCATTTTGCAAGTGTCGTCTTATGTTTTCCTCATGTCGGAGGTGTCACTTTTGTGATTTTCACTCCTGTATGTGTCACACCTTTGCACATCAGAGAAGTCATTTCTAGTGAACTCTTCTACATTAGAGGATCTTACATTTCATTATAATATGCATTAGACACATTCCTACAATTTAGCACACCTTTTGGTCATAGTTGTCACAATTGTCGTAGCTTGTGTTCTAAGTGTCGTAATGTGTCATTTCAACTGTCATACTTAGAAATAAGTGTTTCTTTGCTGTAATTGTGAGGTGTGATTATTTTTCATGATTCCCATGATGGTTCTATGTGTGTGATCTAAGATTGAGTAATGTCTAGATGCATTTTCCTCTTTTATTCTGTCGATCCCACACTTAGCCATTTTGTGTTGAGATTGCAACAAGATGATGGAGCTTAGTGAAAAGAGTCGCCTTCACTAAGTGGGTCCGCAGGCAAATTATGGCGCAAGTTTTATTTTTGATCATAGTGTGGATGATCACAATGTGGGTGACCACAGTGTGAGTGATCACAGTGTGAGTGATCACAATGTGGGTGACCAAAATGTGGGTGACCAAAGTGTGGGTGACCACAGTGTGGGTGATCAAAGTCTATTTTTAGACTGGCTGTCAAAAATAGAAAAGTCAAATATTATTGTCTCATAATAATATTTGGACTATAAACTTGATCTTATTCTCTTGGAGCACTTCAGTTTGAGCTACAGATGTGGCCCATGCAGCTGTCAGAAGGAAGTACGCTTTTCTTATGAGTCAGTTGAGTTGTTGCATGCATGACTTCAGTTAGAACTCAATCAGTTGAGTTTGGTGGAGTTGATTGTGGAGTTGATGGAGTTGTGTTCAGTTTGACTTGGTTAAACTAGTTGTAGTTAGTCTAACTGCAAATAGAATAATGATGAGTTGTTAAACTAATTATTAACTCATAATACAACTATAGAATGCATCAGTTAACTCAGTTGCATGTCAGTGCATGTTCAGTTCAACAGGGACAGGTGTTAGAGAATCAGATTGCTATCAGTTGCGACTATAGTTGTGCATCAGATCTTGCACAATCAAGGGATTGAGTATGCCAATGAGTTTGCTCATGTATTTGCCCAGTTTGTAGCTTCTGCTCACGTCTTACACATTGTGAGTGATTCTTTGGAGGTGAAATACGAGTTTGGTAGACCATTCTCATTAATTCTTGAGCAGGTATTGAGCAGTGGAGGCAGGCAAGCAGTGGAATAGATTGGGAGATCAGATCTTAGCTGTATTGTGTGTAACAGGTGGAGCTGGTACTGGATTGCTTGTGATAAGCATTGTACTTTGTAATGTTACATGGTCTCAATCATTAATATACAGATAGTGTGGGGTTTTTAGCGAGATGCTTTCCCCTGGTTACATACTCTGTTAATGTGTGAATGCTCTTGATGTTTTATTGTTATTGATGCTGCTATATTGATGATCAACGTAGAGGAGCTTATGTATTGTGTATGTATTCTGCAATAGTACATGATCAAGATAATCTCCATTGAATATGTGTTAAATTATTCAAAATTTCTACATGGTATCAGAGCTAGATGATTTGTAGAAAAAGTTTCTACATGGTATCGGAGCTGTTGATCATCATATCTACTATTCAGGAAGTGTTTACATTCTATTTCTTCAGGCAGAGTCTGTAATAGGGCCAGGTAGCCTCTGGATTCATCCTTCCTTTGGAAGGTGAGATATCCGGTGAATGCCCATACAGTCAATCTCTGTACGAGAAATATTGTGTTCTCACGAATTCTAGATCGGAAGCGGTTGAGTTGGAGCTAGTGGAAATTCGAATTTGCAGCAGTATTGTTGAAAATGTCTTTCAATGGATTGCAAATGTTATTCCAAAGCAAGAGCAACCTGGCGCTCAAGGATAAACTCAGAAACAATAAAGGTGAGAATGGATCTTCATCAAAGGTATCTGATGAAGAGAATTGCGCTTTGGCTGCCAAAGCAAAGAAGGGGAAGAACAAGAAAGCTTCTCAGTCTGGTGCGAAAGGCAAGAAGCAGGACATGTCCAAGGTGAAGTGTTTTCACTGTCACCAGCACGGACACTATGCCACTAATTGTCCGCAGAAGAAGAAGAACAAGTAGGCTGCTGGATCTTCAGCAGGAGAGGCTCTAGCCTCACAGTTTGAGCTTGATTTTTCATTGATCGCATGCTTGGTTTCAAGTGTGATGGGATCAGTGTGGTTCTTGGACAGTGGTGCGTCTTTTCGCATGACGGGAGATAGAGATTTGTTCTCTGATCTGGAGGACAAAGATCTTGGAGTGCACATCGAGATGGGCGATGATGGTAGATACAGTGCGACCGGTATCGATACCATTTCCTTTGAGAGGGAGTCTGGTAAACCCTTCGTATTGAAGGAAGTCATGCATGTTCCAGGATTGATGAAGAATCTCATCTCAGTGGCGATGTTAGAAGACAAGGGGTATGATGTTGTTTTCAGCGAGGGAAAGGCTTTCCTGCGCAGCAAGACAACTGGTGAGACCCGGAAGATAGGGGTTCGAGTGAGGAACCTTTATCAGTTGCATGTAGATGGATGCGCAGCAATGGCGGGCAAGGCAGAAGGATTGGTGAGCCGGGATGATGGCGAGTTGTGGCACAGGAGATTGGGTCACCTTCACCATGGAGCCTTGAAGATACTACAGCAGATCACTACAGGGCTTCCTAAAGGCACACTTGCGCAGTCAGATCAGTGCAAGGGGTGTACTTTGGGGAAGTTTGTGAAAGCCACCTTTCACGAGAAGGATAGTCGCGCCACGACGATCCTTGAGAGAATTCACACAGACGTGTGTGGACCTTTCTTAGTTGCTTCGACAGCAAAACACAGGTATTATGTGATTTTTGTTGATGATTTCTCTCGTAAGTGCTGGATCTTCTTCATGCAGAAGAAGAGCGAGACATATTCAAAGTTCTGTGAATTCAAAGCACTGGTCGAGAAGGAGTCGGGGAAGAAGGTGAAGGCTCTTAGGAGCGATAATGGTGGTGAATACATCTCGGACGAGTTCAAGGATTTCTGCAAGGCATAAGGGATTTGTAGAGAGCTCATAGCTCCCCATAACCCACAGCAGAATGGGGTAGATGAGCGGAAAAACAGAATGATTGTGGGTGCTGCACGGGAAATGTTGCATGATCAGGGCCTACCCCTTCACTTGTGGGCGGAAGCATGCAATACAACAGTTTATGTGCAGAACCGTTGTCCTCATAGGATACTTGGCATGAGTACACCTGAGGAGACTTATTCTGGTAAGAAGCCTGATCTTTCTCATTTGAGGATTTTTGGTGCTAACGTTTACATGCATGTGACGAAGGATGCCAGGAAGAAGTTGGAGCCGACCGCAGAGGTTGGGATATTTGTGGGGTACACTGATACGCCCCACAACTATCGTGTGTATTTGCCAGACAGTGGTAAAACTGTTGTGCGACGGGATATAAAATTTCAGGAGGAGAAAGCCATGAAGTGTTCGCTTGAGAGGGAGCTACACTTGCATGCAGATGAGGAGCTATTAGTTCCTAAGGATGAGCTTCAGGACGTGGATCAGCCACAGGACAAGGTTCATGGAGTGGAAGAGACCACTCATGCAGCGCCAACCATCAAAGGGCGAAAGCGCTTGACAGAAGCTGAGCGACTGGCTGAAGATGCAGAGAAAGTTGTAGGACCACCTACAGCCCAACGCAGGCAGAGACAGTCACCTGATCGGTACACTGGATACATGGCTCTGATGAGCAAGTGTGTTGTGACTGAGCCATCCTCTTACAAGGAAGCTGTGGAGGATCCCGCATGGGTAGACGCCATGGTGGAAGAGTATGATTCTATTGTTAGAAACAGTGCATGGGAGATTGTTCCTAGACCGAAAGGGAAATCAGTGGTGGGTTCGAGATGGATCTACAGGGTCAAGCAGGCAGCTGACGGGAGTGTGGAGAAGTACAAGGCAAGATTTGTTGCCCGAGGCTTTTCACAGATAGAGGGGATCGATTATGAGGAGACCTTTGCACCTGTCGCAAGGTATTCTTCCATACGAACGATTCTTGCTCTCTCAGCGCAGATGGGATGGCACATTCATCAGATGGATGTGAAGACTGCGTTCCTCAATGGAGTCATTGAGGAGGAGGTGTACATTGAGCAGCCCGAAGGCTTTGAGGTCTTCAGCAGCGAGTCGCATGTGTGTAGGCTCAAGAGAGCGCTGTATGGGTTGAAGCAAGCACCACGTGCTTGGTACACACGGATAGACAACTATTTCACAGGACTTGGATTCTCCAAGAGCGAGGCGGATCTTAACCTATACCAGATTGTGGTGGACGGTAAGTTGCTTATCATTGTATTGTATGTTGATGATTTGATTCTAACAAGTGATGAGCGGTTGATACTGTCATGCAAGAAGGATCTTGCTACAGAGTTTGAGATGAAGGACTTGGGCCTCCTTCACTATTTCCTAGGATTGGAAATATGGCAGTGCAATGGTGGACTGTTTGTTTCTCAGGGCAAGTATGCTCGGGAGATACTGGAGAAGTTCAACATGCATGGCTGCAAGCCTGTTGATACTCCTCTTCTTGGAGGTTGGAGGAAGGAGGATGCCACTTCGGGAGAAGAAGTGGATGCCACTGTTTATCGACAGTTGGTGGGGTCGCTGATGTATTTGGTCAATACATAACCTGATATATGCTATGCAGTTAACCAGCTTTCACAAGCTATGGTTAAGCCTACCAAGCTCTTCTGGAAGGCGGGAAAGCATGTATTGCGCTACTTGAGAGGCACATCGGGATATGGTTTGTGGTACAGGCAGGAGGATGAGGTGAAGCTATGTGGCTTCACGGATGCAGATTGGGCAGGGAGACCAACGGACAGAAAGAGCACATCAGGAGGGGTCTTCAGTATTGGATCGACAACAGTTTCTTGGTACAACAGGAAGCAGAGATCCGTGGCACTCAGTTCAGCGGAGGCCGAGTATATGGCAGCAAGTTTGGCTGCATGCGAGGCTATATGGATGAGGAAGATCCTGGTTGGTTTGTTCGGTTCTCATTTGGATCCTACTGTGATTTACTGTGATAACCAGAGTTGCATTAAACTCTCAGCTAATCCTATATTTCATGATAGATCTAAGTATATTGACATCAGGTACCATCATATCAGAGATTGTGTGTAGCGGAGGATCGTGTTGCTTTCATACATTCCAACGGAGAATCAGGATGCTGATATTCTGACGAAGGCTCTCACCAGGAGCAAATTCGAGTACCACCGAGGCATGATAGGGGTTGCTGATAATCCATATCTTGTCGAGAGGGAGTGTTGAGATTGCAACAAGATGATGGAGCTTAGTGAAAAGAGTCGCCTTCACTAAGTGGGCCCGCAGGCAAATTATGGCGCAAGTTCTATTTTTGATCACAGTGTGGATGATCACAGTGTGGGTGACCACAGTGTGAGTGATCACAGTGTGAGTGATCACAATTTTGGTGACCAAAATGTGGGTGACCAAAGTGTGGGTGACCACAGTGTGGGTGATCAAAGTCTATTTTTAGACTGGCTGTCAAAAATAGAAAAGTCAAATATTATTGTCTCATAATAATATTTGGACTATAAACTTGATCTTATTATCTTGGAGCACTTCAGTTTAAGCTACAGATGTGGCCCATGCAGCTGTCAGAAGGAAGTATGCTTTTCTTATGAGTCAGTTGAGTTGTTGCATGCATGACTTCAGTTAGAACTCAATCAGTTGAGTTTGGTGGAGTTGATTGTGGAGTTGATGGAGTTGTGTTCAGTTTGACTTGGTTAAACTAGTTGTAGTTAGTCTAACTGCAAACAGACTAATGATGAGTTGTTAAACTAATTATTAACTCATAATACAACTATAGAATACATCAGTTAACTCAGTTGCATGTCAGTGCATGTTCAGTTCAACAGGGACAGGTGTTAGAGAATCAGATTGCTATCAGTTGTGACTATAGTTGTGCATCAGATCTTGCACAATCAAGGGATTGAGTATGCCAATGAGTTTGCTTATGTATTTGCCCAGTTTGTAGCTTCTGCTCACGTCTTACACATTGTGAGTGATTCTTTGGAGGTGAAATACGAGTTTGGTAGACCATTCTCATTAATTCTTGAGCAGGTATTGAGCAGTGGAGGCAGGCAAGCAGTGGAATAGATTTGGAGATCAGATCTTAGCTGTATTGTGTGTAACAGGTGGAGCTGGTACTGGATTTCTTGTGATAAGCATTGTACTTTTTAATGTTACATGGTCTCAATCATTAATATACAGATAGTGTGGGGTTTTTAGCGAGATGATTTCCCCGGGTTACATACTATGTTAATGTGTGAATGCTCTTGATGTTTTATTGTTATTGATGCTGCTATATTGATGATCAACGTAGAGGAGCTTATGTATTGTGTATGTATTCCACAATAGTACATGATCAGGATAATCTCCATTGAATATGTATTAAATTATTCAAAATTTCTACATTTTGGAGCTCTTCTTGGTTCTTCTTCCTAGGGAAAGTTTTGAGGGAATTAGAAATCTTATCAAGTGCAGAGGTAAACCTATCCATGGAAATTGATGATGCAATCCTACTCCAAAATATTGCTGCACTAAGTCCCTCTCGAGATCACCCAAATCTGCTACATATTATGAAACTCCCGAGGGAAGTCACTTGATCCTTTTACTTATACTGACTCATTACACTAAGTTTTGGCTACCTCTTCCGTGCATGGTATAAAGAGAACTCCTAGCTAACAACATATACCTCTTCCACCCTTTTGTAGAGGAAAAACATCCAATGCAAAGATCCACATGTCCTTCCAGTGCAGTGAAAACCATTCTAGGCGAAGTGGCTTCACTCCTATTGCCTTCCTCATTGAAAATAACACTTAAAATCATTAAGCACCCACTGTTGGCTCAAAATACACTAGCTTAGGATGAAAATATCATTCCAAAGTAACAATGATCCCTTGCTGAGAAAAGTTGAGCCTTCTTTCAAGTGTTTCTTCCTTTGAGCGCATGGCACACTCCCAAAGGTTGAAGCCTCATCCTTCCCCCTTCTCCAATTTGCTCTTTGCCCAAGCCTTTCCTAGCCTCTTCCTCTAAAGAAAATGGAATAGTAAGTAAGGTTGAAGGAATCCTCCTCTCTACCTTTGACCAACCAAATTTTCCTCTCTTAGAAGTCTCATTTCCCTTTGAGTGCATAGCGCAGTTCTGAAGGCCGAACCTTTCAATTTCCTCCTTTCCCAATATGCTCATGCACTCTAGCCTTCCTTAGACACTTCCTTTGAGCATATGGAGCAATATGGAAGGTTTAAGGATGTCTCCTTGATGAGCACTAGTATTGTAGCAAGGATGCTGCAACTCCTTGGGCTACCGACTTTACTTCATCAACTTGGGGTTCGTACAAACTTGGAGGTGACAGTGTTGTATACACAAATAGATGTAATTGGTATGCTCTTTGTCACTGCTGGGCTGCGGAGATAGAACACTAGGCTTTCTAAAACTAGCCTTCTATTGAATAGATGAATTCTGATTACCAACTAGAGAGGGGAAATTTACTCAAATTGGGAGAAAATAAATGCTACCTATTGCAAGAATGTAAGACTGAAAAAATGCATGCAAGATAACATGAAATCCTCTATCTACTTGCTAACAAACTTGGCTTGCAAAATAATACTACTTTACACCATGTGAGGTTTTAACTAATCTAAGCATGAAATCTGATCTAGAGATTACTAACTGCTGTGTACATGAATAAATATAAAAAGACTCTTTTTCTTTATCTTTTTTCTTGAAAAATGTAAATGCTGATCTTTCTTTGTTATTTGGCAGGGGATATAGGTGTGTAGGAAGAGGAGTACAATGGCTCTGATGGCTTGGGGGTCAAGTAGGGGCCTAATCTTGGCTTTAGTGATGATTTTTCTCATTTTGGGCTCAAAACAGGCTGCTATAAATTTTTCTATAAGATGTACTAGTTCACCTACATGATCCCTTGTTTTACTACATGAACATGCCAAAAGCGTAGGGAGTGGTCTAGAAGGTGGGATGGAGCTTGGAAAAGGTGAATAAGGGGGGAATATGGCATGGGAGTGGTAGGCACTTACTTATAATTCAAACCAAAGTTTTAAGATGGTTGGATTTTCTCAACGGAAGTGACAAGTTTTCCTCATAAAACAAGAATTCGAATTGAGACCTTATTGACTTTTGGCAATCATGGGTGGATATGGCTTGGATGAGGCTGATGAGATGAGGTCTCCCTGCAATGTAGAAACTCCTGCAACAACACACATTATTGTTGGCATTTATACATAAATTCATCAAAAACAAGAAGAGTTTACTCAAAATAGAAGAAAATAGAGTTGTCACCATTTATGTGCTAAGTTCATGCATGGAAGTGCTTGAAACCAATACAAAAGCAATATGAAATCAGTTAAAATCCTAAGGGATAAAAAATACCAATTGCAACTTATCCTATGAAACTGAAAGAAAATGACCTAATTACAAGAAACCCTAGATTACGCAAAAAGTAAGAATTCTGTCTTTTTGGGCTATATGGGAAGTGTTCCTCAAACCATGATCCTTGAAAGGGAGAGATGAGGTGAAAAATAGTTATTGTCAGCATTTTTGGAATATCTTCTTGTCACTAGATGCTACTATTAGAACTATCCACAAATGGAAGCAAACTAATTAACCCTACCACTATTTGCAAATTAACAACACCAAAATCAGTTTCACAACTAACTATGAGTATAACCTAAGAATACATATACAACAAGAGGAACCTACGCTGCTAAGGTTGGGCCCTAACACAAGAGCTTCAACCCTATGAGTCAACTCAGTGCTAGATCAAGGGAATGCTGCTCATTTTCATTAAAATATCAGAAATACATAAGAGTGCTTGTTTACAACGCCTCAACTCGAAAATGTTTCCTAGCTATATTGAAAAAAAATCTGAATTCTAATGAGACTCTAGGCCTCTTGATTCATAAAACTTAAGTTACCAACACCTTAAATTTAGGGAGGCTTGTCTCCAAATCACAAGATAAACTGGTCTTCAACTGTCACTGGCTTGTCTGCTAATGGACTTCATGAATTGGCTGCTTGCAACTCCGAGCTGACGAGATTTGATTAAGGAATCTTCGAGTGAGTGTGGAGTTAAGGAGGGAGATCATGTCTCCTAGAATCCCACTTGCTTGTCTTCATTTGAGTTCCTTCACTTTAATTAGCCAAAATTTGCTCCAAAACCGACAATCAATGCACATTAGACCATTAGACATGACATCTCATCTTTACTCTCCTCATTAAGCAAAATATAATCAAAACATATAAATAATTATGAGAAAAGTTGATTTTAGTAAGCTGGACGTGCATTAAGGTCCATATAATTTACCCATTGATGAGCCTCATCACTCCTCTCACCCTTGAATAGTCAAATTACGCTTTCAAGCCTTCCTCTCTATTCTTTAAAGCACAAGGTGCAACCTTGATGCATGAAGCCTTCCACCTTGTCCCTTTAGCTTGCCCCACTGCGCTGGACCAACGAGAGCTCCTATTCATAGTGTATGGTGCAATAAAAATGAACAATGGATCCTTCCTAAGCCACTAATTATTTTTACCGCACCTTCTCAATTAAGCCTACTTCTTTTAACCCTCTCATAGACCTATCATGAGCAGATCATTCCATAAGCTAGGTAGTGATAGAAGAGATGTTTTTAATACTAATATTTCCTCATCATGAATGCTTTTCATTAGTAGGAGTACCTTGCTAGCATGAAAAGGTGATGCTCAAGATTAGACAACATGGAGAAAACATAAATAAACACTTGTGGAGAAGATGAACAAAAGAGAGATATCACAGAGACATGAAGCAGATCATGGATCGAGACAAAAATAAGACATTTCATGATGACTCAGAGGATTTCAATATTGATCAAAGGCCCTTTGGAGGGTGGAACAAAGAAAAAAAGAGGATCTTTCATGAATATGAAGGATAAATCAAATATACCATGAAGAATGCAAGATGAAGCAGCAAGCAAGACAACTTGGCATTTGCACCTCATCATGAAGTACATGTCATCATTGTCAAGTTGTAAATTGTACAAGTGTCATCATAATGGTCAATATGTGCCCATGTGTCATGCCACATCATCATGTGGAATGTAATGATGTATATTCAAAGAAAAAGACAAAATGTAATGTGTGGAAGTCTAAGAGTCATATGTGGAATATGAAAATTCACTTAGTCATATATGGAAAAAATGTCTTGTAGAGAAGTCCAAAAGTCACATAGATAAGTTCGAAGGTCATTCATAAGTCCAAGAGTTGTTTAGAATTCCAAAGGACATAGTGGAAGATAAAGAGTCATGAGGAGAGTCCAAGATCTATGAGGATATGAAATTTCATTCCTCTTGTTATAAAAGCAACCTCATAACTCAAGTAAAGGGATTTTTGGAGGCTTAAGATTTGGAGAGCTAGTCTTGGCTTCTCTACTTGGCATAGGAGAGAATAAATATTCTTTGTAAGAAGAAACAAGTGGCTTAAAGTTTCACTATTGGAATTATTGCCTCACCATTATGACTATGTACTTGGATCTTTCACCTTATAACTAAAGCTTGATGAGCCAACACATTTTCATGCATGTATTGTGAATGTCTGAGGACTATTCTTTAGATGTTTGTTATATATGTTTCATTCATATTTACTAAGGAAATTGAACTATTTCAGTGGCCTTGGTACTTATCTTGTTGAAGGTTCGTTGTATGTGGATTAATGATCGTTGTGTCTATGTGAAATATTTCGCTATATAACTAACAAATCTTTCTTTTCTCATGTGTCTCTCTTAGGTTAGTACTATTACTTCCTTCTAGAAGCTCACTTTTGTCTCCCCCTTCTGAATTTATCCTTTATACATTACAATTGGTGTTTCACAATGTCAACTTACTTGCTTGTCCAAGGGTTATGTGTATAATATCTTATGTGATTCATTGAAACCAAGGTGAATCTTATAGTTATGGTGGTTGGGCCAATACTCCGGATGGGATCCTACTCCAAAAAGTGTGAGGTCTAATTGGGATTTCACATCAGGGAGACCCCCTGTATGTTGGTGGTATCCAACACCGTCAACAACATCGTAGACATCATACATTCATGGATTAACGTAGGCATATATCATTTTTTTTAATTCATTAGAGAAACATTCTTCCTAGAGAAACATTATTCTTCTTGGAGGAACGTTATCTTTTTGTGCTACTTATTCTTCTTGGAGAAACACAATTCTTCTTGGAGCAAAGTTATCTTTGTGTGCAATGTTATCTTATTCTTCTTGGAGCAATGTTTTTTTTGCGTGCAAAGTTATTCTTTGTGGAGAAATTTCATTCTTCTTGGAGCAATGCCATTCGTTTTGGAGAAATATTATATTTATGTGCAACTTATTTTAATAAAGTTATCATTTATTCATGATTATAGCAGCTTCAATGTGTAGGGAGCGTTCAAATTATAATATTGTTAATACAAAAAAATTATTCTAAGCATCGATGACCTCTTCATATACAAACAACGTTTAAATTGAGTTATATAACTACAACTGTGGTACATATTATAGCATTGGAACATATAACTATAGCGTTGGAATTCTCACTAAATAACTACAGTAGTGGCACATATTATAGCATTGGCACAACATACAACTACAACGTTGGAATTAGCACTATATGACTACAATGTTGGCATTGACACTATATAACTACAGTTATAACAACCTATGAATATGTTGAGATTGCAACAAGATGATGGAGCTTAGTGAAAAGAGTCGCCTTCACTAAGTGGGCCCGCAGGCTATTTTTGGCGCAAGTCTATTTTTAGACTATGTCTATTTTTAGACATATGGATCATGTCTATGGATTGCAGGTTGCTGTTTATGGATGATTGATCAAGTTGGGAAAAAATAGATGGACTTCTATTTTTGATGAAAGTGTGAGTGATCACAGTGTGAGTGATCAAAGTCAAAAATAGAAAAGTCAAATATTATTATCTCACAATAATATTTGGACTATAAACTTAATCTTATTCTCTTGGAGCACTTCAGTTTGAGCTACAGAGGTGGCACATGCAGCTGTCAGAAGGAAATACGCTTTTCTTATGAGTCAGTTGAGTTGTTGCATGCATGACTTCAGTTAGAAATCAATCAGTTGAGTTTGGTGGAGTTGATTGTGGAGTTGATGGAGTTGTGTTCAGTTTAGCTTTGTTAAACTGGTTGTATTTAGTCTAACTGGCAAATAGACTAGAGATGAGTTGGGTGAATTAGTTATTAATTAATTCACAAGTTATTAACTCATAATACAACTAATGAATACATCAGTTAACTCAGTTGCATGTCAGTGCATGTTCAGTTCAACAGGGACAGGTGGTAGAGAATCAGATTGCTATCAGTTGTGACTATAGTTGTGCACCAGATCTTGCACAATCAAGGGATTGAGTATGCCAATGAGTTTGCCCGTGTATTTTCCCACATTATAGCTTGTGCTCACGTCGAACAAAGTGTGAGTGACTATTTTGCAAGTGAAAAACGAGTTTGGTGAGCCATTCTCATCAGTTCTTGAGCAGGTATTGAGCAGTGGAGGCAGGCAAGCAGTGGAAGAGATTTGGAGATCAGATCTGAGCTGTATTATGTGTAACAGAGGTGGAGATACTTGTGAGAAGTATTATTCTGTGTAATGTTACATGACTCAATCATTAATATACAGATAGTGTGGGGTTTTTAGCGAGATGCTTTCCCCGGGATACATACTGTGTTAATGTGTGAATGCTCTTGATGTTTTATTGTTATTGATGCTGCTATATTGTTGATCAACGTAGAGGAGCTTACGTATTGTGTATGTTTTCCACAATAGTACATGATTAGGATAATCTCCATTGAATATGTGTTAAATTATTCAAAATTTCTACATGGTATCAGAGCTGCTTGATTTGTAGAAGAGATTTTTACAGGATATCAAGCGAGGATTGATCATCGGATCTATTATTCAGAAAGTGTTTACATTTTATTTCTTCAGGCAGAGTCTGTAATCGGGCCAGGTAGCCTCTGGATTCATCCTTCCTTTTGAAGGTGAGATATCTGGTGAATGCCCATACAGTCAATCTCTGTACGAGAAATATTGTGTTCTCACGAATTTTAGATCGGAAGCAGTTGAGTTTTTGCTGGTGGAAATCGAATTTGCAGCAGTGTTGTTGAAATGTCTTTCAACGGATTGCAAATGTTATTCCAAAGCAAGAGCGACCTGGCGCTCAAGGATAAACTCAGAAACAATAAAGGTGAGAATGGATCTTCATCAAAGGTATCTGATGAAGAGAATTGCGCTTTGGCTGCCAAAGCAAAGAAGGGGAAGAACAAGAAAGCTTCTCATTCCGGTGCGAAAGGCAAGAAGCAGGATATGTCCAAGGTGAAGTGTTTTCACTATCACCAGCACGGACACTATGCCACAAATTGTCCGCAGAAGAAGAAGAACAAGCAAGCTGCTGGATCTGCAGGGGGAGAGGCCTTAGCTTCTTAGTTTGAGCTTGATTTTTCATTGATCGCATGCTTGGTTTCAAGTGTGATGGGATCAGTGTGGTTCTTGGACAGTGGTGCGTCTTTTCACATGACGGGAGATAGAGATTTGTTCTCTGATCTGGAGGACAAAGATCTTGGAGTGCACATCGAGATGGGCGATGATGGTAGATACAGTGCGACCGGTATCGATACCATTTCCTTTGAGAGGGAGTCTGGTAAACCCTTTGTATTGAAGGAAGTCATGCATGTTCCAGGATTGAAGAAGAATCTCATCTCAGTGGCGATGTTAGAAGACAAGGGGTATGATGTTGTTTTCAGCGAGGGAAAGGCCTTCCTGCGCAGCAAGACAACTGGTGAGACCCGGAAGATAGGGGTTCGAGTGAGGAACCTTTATCAGTTGCATGTAGATGGATGCGGAGCAATGGCAGGCAAGGCAGAAGGATTGGTGAGCCGGGATGATGGCGAGTTGTGGCATAGGAGATTGGGTCACCTTCACCATGGAGCCTTGAAGATACTGCAGCAGATCACTACAGGGCTTCCTAAAGGCACACTTGCGCAGTCAGATCAGTGCAAGGGGTGTACTTTGGGGAAGTTTGTGAAAGCCACCTTTCACGAGAAGGATAGTCGCGCCACGACGATCCTTGAGAGAATTCACACAGACGTGTGTGGACCTTTCTCAGTTGCTTCGACAGAAAAACACAGGTATTATGTGATTTTTGTTGATGATTTCTCTCGTAAGTGCTGGATCTTCTTCATGTAGAAGAAGAGCGAGACATATTCAAAGTTTTGTGAATTCAAAGCACTGGTTGAGAAGGAGTCGGGGAAGAAGGTGAAGGCTCTTAGGAGCAATAATGGTGGTGAATACATCTCGGACGAGTTCAAGGATTTCTACAAGACAGAAGGGATTCGTAGAGAGCTCATAGCTCCCCATAACCCACAGCAGAACAGGGTAGCTGAGCGGAAGAACAGAACGATTGTGGGTGCTTCACGGGCAATGTTGCATGATCAGGGCCTACCCCTTCACTTGTGGGCGGAAGCATGCAATACAACAGTTTATGTGCAGAACCGTTGTCCTCATTGTTATAGACATTTTTGTGCCTTACAGCATGAAGCATGAAATGTCCATAATCAAAGGGATCCAAAGTCCCTAAACATGTTGTTCTTACCCCTAGAGGAACAAGGTCAGCAAACCACAGCACTTCAAATCAGTTCTCCACCTGAAAACGCTCAAAAACAAGGCAATTCTGGATCATGTCAACTGCTACACTGGCTACCTGCACTGAATGTCAACTGCTACACTGGCTACCTGCACTGAATGTCAACTGCTACACTGGCTACCTGCGCTGAATGTCAACTCCAACACTAGCTACCTGCGCTGAACGTGTTTGGACAAGTGGCAGGCTCATTTCTCAAGGTGTCAATGCCCAGGAAGCTTCCAAAATGACACTTGGATCAGGGAATTCGCCCAGTGATGAGTAAGAGGTTCTTAAACTCCAAGTGGAAGCAAGGATCTCCAAGTGGACTCAAGAACTGAAGTATAACTGAAGTGGGAGAGGACACTAGTCAGCTTGAAGCCAGCCTCAAGCTGACTCATCCTTTCTCCAAATCTCCTATATATAGAGCTCTCTCATGAGGTCTGAGGAGGCTGGAATTTTGTGCAAAGCAAGGAAGTGCTGTTGGTTTACAGTTAGAGCTATTGGGTGATTGCTTTTATAGAGGTGAAGAGGAGATTTCTTGCTGCTGGGGAGGTGCTGCTGGATTGGAGCCATTGATGGTTGTAACCTTCTCAGAACCCTTTTACTTCTATCAATAAAGCTTTGAATGTTCTCCTATATACTTGTATTGCATTGATGTATTGTATTTACTTGTATATCTGATTCACTCTAATCCATGCATCAGTTATGAGTACATGTTCTTTGTAGTTTCCATCTCTTGTTTGTGCAGGATCTGTGTGTAGCTGGACCGGCAAAAGGAGCAAGGAGCTGGGAACAAAAGACAAAGAGAGAAGACAGGATCGACAAAAGCGAAAGACACCGGTTGGTCAATCTTTTCTTCCTTCTCTGTACTTTCATAAAGGAAAATATCAAAGCTTTACTTTCAGTTGTTGCTAAGGACTGTCACCCTTAGAGTAGGGATAGGGTCATCCGAGTCGGATACTTTTCCCCACAACAAACTGGCGACTCCGCTGGGGAGCCTAGTATCTTGTTGGTTTATTGTGTTTCTTGCTATTCATCTCATAAACAAGGAAAGCACCAAATCGAACTGCAATTGAGTCCTTCGATTGCAAAGTAGAGGGCAGCTGCTCTGGCTCAGTTTCTGAGTAAGTTTATGATTTGAAGAGCTGATCCACAAGGACTCTTGTGCTCTTTGTGATAGCTTTTCATCCTCTTGATCACCCCTTAGCTTGTACTTGACCTATAGCTTTTTATTTCAGCAAAAACAGTGAATTTTTGAGCTTTTTATGACCCGGAAACCCTTGTAAACGCAACTCTCGTGTCTCAGTGCAGGCTGTCCAAAGGCAGTCTGCATTTCAGCGCAGGTACTCCCTTCGGGAACTGCGCTGAGAGTCAGTTTGACAGACCAGAGCCTGCGCTGAACCAGTTAGGCTATGTCTTCCTGAGGTTTCCCACTGAGTCTTGGCCCTGTTTTCACTGTTATTTTGCTGCTGATTGCTTGTCATTTGTACTTGCTGTAAACCAACTTTCCTTGACATTATTCCGCCTCAGTTGTGTAATGAAACTGTGATTGTTCTTTCAGTATTTCTTGTTTCAGTTACAGTTTCCCATTGTGAAAAGCAAACCAGTATAGCTGTGGCCTCTTAGATCCTGAACTGTAAAAGTGTCGTCGTGATCTTAAGAGCTAGTTTTATTACTGTTCATGGCTATTTGAGTTTGTTTGTTTTTCATTTTATGGTTTGAATTCATACATTTTTAGTGTTGAAACAAGTACCTGTAAGGCGTCTTTTGATTTTAGACAAAACTTGTTTGTTTACGCTTCAAATTGAATTCGAAAATTATACGACAGTTTCCTTTTGTCTACATCAACATTAAGGGAAAAGAAAAGAAATACATGCATCTTGCATTTGCATTTTTTGATAAGTTTGCGTGATTGATCTAGGGGAAAGTGCATTAGTTTGTGCTTTGTGCTCTGTGTGGAAAGATAATGTTTTTCTCTCCCCTCAGTAGTTAGGATTTTCAAAGCTAAAAAGATTGTAAAGCTTGCTTATCATTTTAGCTGCATTTAGGAATTTGTACCAATACATCTCGTGGTGATCCTGAAAGACAAACTGCTAAACAAGATCAACTTAAAATATATTGAATGAATCTAAAAACGCTTTGTAACATAACGCTCACAATAGAGGTCTAGGTAGAGACGTGTTCCGGCGTCGTTAAACGTAGTGACTGTCGATCTCTACGAAGGTGGGTGATTCCTCCTGAGGGACGATAGCACTAATACGGACTTGTGCTCCCGCGTACCGTCGCGTATATTGGGAGACCCCTATAGGCATTTATCCTTTATCCTTAGGAAGCCGTGTCGGCCGCCCTACTGATCGCGATGCAGTGAACACAGCATTCACGAAGATCGACCACCCGTACCGTAAAACGTATTCTGTGGTTTCGCGAAAGGTTTGGCACACCCTCTGCCTAGATCTCCAGAGCAGTTTCTTTTGGCCTTTTTCAAACTCTATAACTGAAAAAGTCCATCCGATCATTTGTCACTTCGGGCTCGTTAAAACATCGAAGGAGACTAGAGTCATCTTTAGCTTTTTCTCGACTCTTTAAAACTGAAAAAGCAAGTTGTGTCTAAAGCGTCGTTATAAAATTTATTTTAAGCGGAATAATCATCACCTTTCCCTCGTTGATCTTCGAAGTTAGTCCACCACAAGTGGAAGTTCCTGTAGAATCGCTAAGAAATCTTTTGGATAGACTAGATATGTCTGAACAACCGTCGACATCTAGGACTGTGTCGTCCGACACAGTTGCAGCAGAGCCTCCTGCTGCTATTCCAACGATGTTCGCTGGTATACCATCTGTCCCGGCAAATTGTCAACAACAAGCCGGAGTCCAATCAGGGACAACGACATGGTTAGTTCCTATTTCTTCATCCGGATTATCATCTGGTATTTCTTATGTTGAAACTCGCCAAATTGATCCATTTGGAGGTCAATCTGGGCAATCGATCCCCTTGAGTTCCAGATTGATACCATATGGGGGGCAGTATGCCCTTTCATTACCTCCTCCGGGAGGATGCCCATCCGTGAGTTCACAACAAAGTTCAGGTCAAACTGGAATTACATCCAGCGGTTGGATACCAATACTGCCTCAACAACCAGGAGTTGTATATTCTATGCAACCAGTCCACCCTGTGTCGAATGTTGCCACTATACCTGGTATGGTGATTGCGTCACAAGTACAAGCGCTGCCTACTGTATGTCAACCCCAAGTTTCTCAGGTTGCCATACAACAGCCTCTTGTCTCGACATCTCAATCGCAACCTCAGGTCAGTGCCTCCTTATCTGGAGCGACTCAGGATCAAACAAGTACTGTGACTCCTCATCTTGGTCAATCATCTAGTATTGGGCATCAGCAAATGGTCCAACAACCAGAGCTGGTTCGAACTCAACAACCGCAATTCCAGCAATCATATCAAGGACCTGAGCAACAAGTCTTTTAAGTAATGGGCAACCATACTATAATGGTTATACCCATCAACCTTGTCAAAGTTGCCAACATTATGCTGGTATGCAAAGACCCACTGCTCAGGCGATTCCATCTTATCCTGGATATGCTTCGCCTAACCTGAATCAACAGTTGCCCTTTGTAGCAACTCTAGAATTACCAGATCTAAACCGGCTGACGAATGATCCAATTGCTTATGCCCCTTGGTGGCCAGCGATTCCACACAAACTTCCATCAGACATTCCTAAATTTAATGGAAATCCAGGTGAAGACCCGTCAAATCACGTGATGACATTCCATCTATGGTGTTCATCAAACACCCTGAATGATGATTCGATAAGACTTCGCCTTTTTCAGAGGACGTTAACGGGTCCAGCGGCAAAATGGTATATTGAATTGCCTAGAGCTTCGTTCGACAACTTCAGTGCCTTAGCTACAACCTTTTTAACCCATTTTCAATTACCGATAAGGTATGAAACGGGAACAGAACTCCTTACCAACTTCAAACAGACAACGGCCACTCATATATTTGATCATATACATGAATGGCGACGTCGTCGTAGGATGGTAAAAACATATGTTCCCGATCAGCTATTAGCTGAATGGTTTATAAAGTCATTACTTCCGGCCATAACGGAAGATGTGGCCAAGGGGGGAGTCGTAACAGAAGAGCAAGTTATAGCTCGTGCGCAATATCTAGACTTGGTTTATACTCAGTCTGGCACGCTCTACGACAAGATACCTGACGCCCCTAGACCGGAATTCTCAATTCCTCCTCCTCCTAAATCAAACAATGACTCTCACGCCGGCGAGGACGTGATTGGCAAGCACAAAATTTACAGTCAAAATGCAAATGAAAAACTTCTTGCCTCAGAAGTAAATGCCATGTCGACCGACAAGGGCAAACAACTGAAGCAACCGGGGGGCAAGAAGAAAAAGACAGGAAGAAAAAGGAAACCCCCGGTAGGGTGTCATATATGCGATGAGGATCATTGGACGAAATATTGTCCACATATAGCTGAAGTTAAGAAACTCTTCAAGAGTTCAAAAACCCCAGCAGTATTGACTGATCCGTTTCCTAATCCAGGTCAAAATATGGTTGCTAATCAAAATGCTTCCGGATCCCAAGTGCTTATGTTGTCTACCTCAAAGCAACAGAATAATGCTTTGACAAGGAATAAAGATTACGGGAATCCAAAGCTGTCGAACAACAAGGTTAACGAACGACCTAGTAGTTCAAGAACAACTTTGACCGAAGTTGTGCCACCCATCGTTCCTGAGCCAATGATAAAGTCGCCAAAGGGAGTAGTACACAAATCGACATTTAATCCTCGTGCCAAAGAAGCACAGAATTATAATATAGTAAAGGACCTGGCCCAATCGCCGTCCACTATGTCGACACTTGATGTACCACAAAATTACCCCTCCCAAGAGCAAGCTTTATTATCAGCAATAGGTGGGATTGGCCCAATGGATTCCAATCTTGTGGCCTTTGATCATAAAGGATATGACCCTCAGTTACCAGCTCAACTAGCTTTCCTTATTCAAGTGAAAGCCCTCAACAAAACTGTTCATCGAACAATTATTGATGAGGGGGCATCTACATGTCTTATGTCGATGAGTTGCTGGGAAGATTTAGGCTCACCACCCTTGTCGAAATCGTCAACGACGTTAAAAGCATTTGATGGACGATCATACACTCCATACGGGATTTTAAGTAACTTGCAAGTTGAACTGGGGGGCAAAACAGTAGGAATTGATGTTGAAGTAATTGATGGAAACCTCGATTACAACATCCTACTTGGAAGGCCATGGATCTATGCCATGGCGGCAGTTGTGTCAACCTACTTCAGGAAGATTGCATTCCCCTTCCAAGGGGGAATTACAATCGTTGACCAACAAACTTTTCTCCACGACAGTTCACAAGTTACAGAGAGCATTCCAATGATCCATGGAAGGAATCATTTGCTCCAAAATATCGGAGTAGGTCTCCTAAAAGACCCTGCCTTAATGGGTACTTTCGCCCTACCGCCTCCAAGTAATCTGGCGGGAGTGGCCACAGTGGAAACCTACAAAATGAAATCTAATCCAATCTTCTGGTTGGATTCGGAAGATTCCTAGATATTTTGTCGGCTTAGAGGACGGTTCTAATCTCGTGTCAACCTCGTTAAAAAATGAAACAAGGAGTCATGAGGATAGTTCTTTTACTATGTCAACCTCATTAAAAAATGAAACAAATCCCCTTTTTAAAATTCAAAGGTAAACCTTCATTCCAACCACCAAGTTGAATGCAATGAAGCTTGGGGGGCACCCTCCTTTGACATGCGTCATTATGATGCTGGGGGCATGCATAATCGAGCAGTTTTAGCAATGTTCATGCTCGTTAAAAAATAAACGCAAGATTCGAGCAGTTTTTTGTGCAGAAGTTCATGCTCGTTAAAAAATAAACGTAAATTGTGAGCAATCTTTCCCTAGCAGTTCAAGCTCACCCAGAAAAAATGAACCGGTAAACAACCTCGAGAAATGTAACCTTTGAAAGCCATATTAAAAGCCCTTGGTCGTGTTTATATGCCATCACCTCCATCCGTTCATTTGGCCAATCGTTCACCTCCATATGTTTGTTTACCCATTTTGAGGAACAGCTGCGAAGAGTGATTTCACTTAGCCATCCTTGTGACACTGCCGTGATTGGAGAATTCCAACCTGTACCTGGAATCTGCTGCTATCCCTGTTCATCACTCGTTCCTCAAAAGACGAGTCTTCTTTGAGCTCTTTTCACTGACTCGTAAAATATGAAAAGTTTGCCGAGTTTTGGCCTTCCAGCTCGTTAAAGCGACCGGAAAGCTATCCCTCCTCTAAATTTTAATCTTTTTGGACCTGAGGGATTATTGCACAAAAAGATCGAGCGCTTGTTTGTTCGGCTCGTTAAAGCAACCGAAAATTCATCCCTTCTGTATTGTTTTAAACTTTTTCGGACTTAAGGGATTAGATGACGAAAAAGGAATTCTGGAGTTAACTTTTCGTACCTTTTCAGACTCTCTAAAAATGAAAAGGACCGAGTTTTCCTTGTCGTTAGACTCGTTAAAATGATTAAATAGCGACAAACTTGTCTTTAGACGAGAACGAGTTTCCCTATCACTAGGCTCGTTAAAACATAGCGATGGGCTTGCCCGAAGGGCAGGTTATAGAACAAGCATATGTTATCCTCCTCAAGCTTGACAAAAATAAAGAGGTACTGGTCAGCAATGACTGGGGAAAAATTGGGAGAACATCAAAGCTTAATGGTAGCAAGTCGCTTTTGAACATGACACTTTTCTTCCGTACCACATCGGGTTGGGTTGTTTCATTCACCTGTCTCATCACCATGGTCTTCGCCAAACCATCCACATTTTGGGGTAGTGCTACCGATCTATCGCATCAGTGTCGTTATATGTTCAAGAGAGGTCATTCTGAAAGTGTCAACCGTGTTCCATCCACTGCCATACATTATCCTTCATCCATTCATGATCGCCACCCTGAATCATATGTCACAGTTTGTTTTCACCTCCACTAAAATCATTAGCTCCGTTCCGTGTCATTGATGTGGGATTCATTAAGGCCCTCCTTTGACGGATCGCTTCTTGTCGACTTCAGCTCATTATCCAAGAAGTTGATCTAGGAACAACCCCATCAGTACTTTGAAGCTTGCATGCCTCAATGGCAAGTTTCTCACTTCCGGCGACAGGTATACATCAATGACCTTCGACCAGAAGATTTTGCGTGGCGTTTGACGCCAAGTCCTTTATTCACGCCATGTGAATTGTACTGCAGTACCTTGAGGGTCATTATCATTATCGGTGATTCCTCTCGCGCTTGTTAACGGTTTTCATCATTGACCGGTAATCAAGCGATGTCTTTCCATGTTCGACTTCAGTGCAATTCTCACATGGATCGACTTGTACTTAGAGTGAAGATCGAGCGAGTTTGAAGACCCCGGATCTAGTTTCATCCATCCGGGCTGCGAAATATATTCAGGAAATATAAAAACATTTGTCATGTACATCATTGCAGCAGATGATCATCCTATTCAAAGGATGATAATTTCAGCAGAGAATTATCAGTCTACCATCAGACGATCGTCTGTTCTATGTACCAAAATGTATTTATAAACCTGAGCATGGGAATGCCCGCCTCAGCTAGATCATGAAAACAGAATGAAAAATAATGTATTGTATTGTATCGTATTACAGGGCACCTCTCAGCACTTGAATGAACTTCGGATCCTCTGGATAAAGCATTTCACCCGATAAACGACCTCATACTTTAGGGGGCAACTGTTATAGACATTTTTGTGCCTTACAGCATGAAGCATGAAATGTCCATAATCAAAGGGATCCAAAGTCCCTAAACATGTTGTTCTTACCCCTAGAGGAACAAGGTCAGCAAACCACAGCACTTCAAATCAGTTCTCCACCTGAAAACGCTCAAAAACAAGGCAATTCTGGATCATGTCAACTGCTACACTGGCTACCTGCACTAAATGTCAACTGCTACACTGGCTACCTGCACTGAATGTCAACTGCTACACTGGCTACCTGCGCTGAATGTCAACTCCAACACTAGCTACCTGCGCTGAACGTGTTTGGACAAGTGGCAGGCTCATTTCTCAAGGTGTCAATGCCCAGGAAGCTTCCAAAATGACACTTGGATCAGGGAATTCGCCCAGTGATGAGTAAGAGGTTCTTAAACTCCAAGTGGAAGCAAGGATCTCCAAGTGGACTCAAGAACTGAAGTATAACTGAAGTGGGAGAGGACACTAGTCAGCTTGAAGCCAGCCTCAAGCTGACTCATCCTTTCTCCAAATCTCCTATATATAGAGCTCTCTCATGAGGTCTGAGGAGGCTGGAATTTTGTGCAAAGCAAGGAAGTGCTGTTGGTTTACAGTTAGAGCTATTGGGTGATTGCTTTTATAGAGGTGAAGAGGAGATTTCTTGCTGCTGGGGAGGTGCTGCTGGATTGGAGCCATTGATGGTTGTAACCTTCTCAGAACCCTTTTACTTCTATCAATAAAGCTTTGAATGTTCTCCTATATACTTGTATTGCATTGATGTATTGTATTTACTTGTATATCTGATTCACTCTAATCCATGCATCAGTTATGAGTACATGTTCTTTGTAGTTTCCATCTCTTGTTTGTGCAGGATCTGTGTGTAGCTGGACCGGCAAAAGGAGCAAGGAGCTGGGAACAAAAGACAAAGAGAGAAGACAGGATCGACAAAAGCGAAAGACACCGGTTGGTCAATCTTTTCTTCCTTCTCTGTACTTTCATAAAGGAAAATATCAAAGCTTTACTTTCAGTTGTTGCTAAGGAATGTCACCCTTAGAGTAGGGATAGGGTCATCCGAGTCGGATACTTTTCCCCACAACACTCATAGGATACTTGGCATGAGTACACCCGAGGAGGCTTATTCTGGTAAGAAGCCTGATCTTTCTCATTTGAGGATTTTTGGTGCTAACGTTTACATGCATGTGACGAAGGATGCCAGAAAGAAGTTGGAGCCGACCGCAGAGGTTGGGATATTTGTGGGGTACACTGATACGCCCCACAACTATCGTGTGTATTTGCCAGACAGTGGTAAAACTGTTGTGCGACGGGATATAAAATTTCAGGAGGAGAAAGCCATGAAGTGTTTGCTTGAGAGGGAGCTACACTTGCATGCAAATGAGGAGCTATTAGTTCCTAAGGATGAGCTTCAGGACGTGGATCAGCCATAGGACGAGGTTCATGGAGTGGAAGAGACCACTCATGCAGCGCCAACCATCAGAGGGCGAAAGCGCTTGACAGAAGCTGAGTGACTGGCTCAAGATGCAGAGAAAGTTGTAGGACCACCTACAGCCCAACGCAGGCAGAGACAGTCACCTGATCGGTACACTGGATACATGGCTCTTATGAGCAAGTGTGTTGTGACTGAGCCATCCTCTTTCGAGGAAGCTGTGGAGGATCCCGCATGGGTAGACGCCATGGTGGAAGAGTATGATTCTATTGTCAGAAACAGTGCATGGGAGATCGTTCCTAGACCGGAAGGGAAATCAGTGGTGGGTTCGAGATGGATCTACAAAGTTAAGCAGGCAGCTGACGGGAGTGTGGAGAAGTACAAGGCAAGATTTGTTGCCCGAGGCTTTTCACAGATTGAGGGGATCGATTATGAGGAGACCTTTGCACCTATCGCAAGGTATTCTTCCATACGGACGATTCTTGCTCTCTCAGCGCAGATGGGATGGCATATTCATCAGATGGATGTGAAGACTGCGTTCCTCAACGGAGTCATTGAGGAGGAGGTGTACATTGAGCAGCCCGAAGGCTTTGAGGTCTTTAGCAGCGAGTCGCATGTGTGCAGGCTCAAGAGAGTGCTGTATGGGTTGAAGCAAGCACCACGTGCTTGGTACACATGGATAGACAGCTATTTCACAGGACTTGGATTCTCCAAGAGCGAGGTGGATCCGAACCTATACCAGATTGTGGTGGAGGGTAAGTTGCTTATCATTGTACTGTATGTTGATGATTTGATTCTAACGGGTGATGAGATGTTGATACTGTCATGCAAGAAGGATCTTGCTACAGAGTTTGAGATGAAGGATTTGGGCCTCCTTCACTATTTCTTGGGATTGGAAATATGGCAGCGCAGTGGTGGACTGTTTGTTTCTCAGGGCAAGTATGCTCGGGAGATACTGGAGAAGTTCAACATGCATGGCTGCAAGCCTGTTGATACTCCTCTTCCTGGAGGTTAGAGGAAGGAGGATGCCACTTCGGGAGAAGAAGTGGATGCCATTGTTTATCGACAGTTGGTGGGGTCGCTGATGTATTTGGTCAATACACGACCTGATATATGCTATGCAGTTAACCAGCTTTCACAAGCTATGGTTAAGCCTACCAAGCTCTTCTGGAAGGCGGGCAAGCATGTATTGCGCTACTTGAGAGGCACATCAGGATATGGTTTGTGGTACAGACAGGAGGATGAGGTGAAGCTATGTGGCTTCACGGATGCAGATTGGGCAGGGAGCCCAACAGACAGAAAGAGCACATCAGGAGGGTCTTCAGTATTGGATCGATAGCAGTTTCTTGGTACAGCAGGAAACAGAGATCCGTGGCACTCAGTTCAGCGGAGGCCGAGTATATGGCAGCAAGTTTGGCTGCATGCGAGGCTATATGGATGAGGAAGATCCTGGTTGGTTTGTTCGGTTCTCATTTGGATCCTACTGTGATTTACTGTGATAACCAGAGTTGCATTAAACTCTCGGCTAATCCTGTATTTCATGATAGATCTAAACATATTGACATCAAGTACCATCATATCAGAGATTGTGTGCAGCAGAGGATCATGTTACTTTCGTACATTCCAACGGAGGATCAGGATGCTGATATTCTGACGAAGGCTCTCACCAGGAGCAAATTCGAGTACCACCGAGGCAGGATAGGGGTTGCTGATAATCCATATCTTGTCGAGAGGGAGTGTTGAGATTGCAACAAGATGATGGAGCTTAGTGAAAAGAGTCGCCTTCACTAAGTGGGCCCGCAGGCTATTTTTGGCGCAAGTCTATTTTTAGACTATGTCTATTTTTAGACATATGGATCATGTCTATGGATTGCAGGTTGCTGTTTATGGATGATTGATCAAGTTGGGAAAAAATAGATGGACTTCTATTTTTGATGAAAGTGTGAGTGATCACAGTGTGAGTGATCAAAGTCAAAAATAGAAAAGTCAAATATTATTATCTCACAATAATATTTGGACTATAAACTTAATCTTATTCTCTTGGAGCACTTCAGTTTGAGCTATAGAGGTGGCACATGCAGCTTTCAGAAGGAAATACGCTTTTCTTATGAGTCAGTTGAGTTGTTGCATGCATGACTTCAGTTAGAACTCAATCAGTTGAGTTTGGTGGAGTCGATTGTGGAGTTGATGGAGTTGTGTTCAGTTTAGCTTTGTTAAACTGGTTGTATTTAGTCTAACTGGAAAATAGACTAGAGATGAGTTGGGTGAATTAGTTATTAATTAATTCCCAAGTTATTAACTCATAATACAACTAATGAATACATCAGTTAACTCAGTTGCATGTCAGTGCATGTTCAGTTCAACAGGGACAGGTGGTAGAGAATCAGATTGCTATCAGTTGTGACTATAGTTGTGCACCAGATCTTGCACAATCAAGGGATTGAGTATGCCAATGAGTTTTCCCACGTATTTTCCCACATTATAGCTTGTGCTCACGTCCAACAAAGTGTGAGTGACTATTTTGCAAGTGAAAAACGAGTTTGGTGAGCCATTCTCATCAGTTCTTGAGCAGGTATTGAGCAGTGGAGGCAGGCAAGCAGTGGAAGAGATTTGGAGATCAGATCTGAGCTGTATTATGTGTAACAGAGGTGGAGATACTTGTGAGAAGTATTATGCTGTGTAATGTTACATGACTCAATCATTAATATATAGATAGTGTGGGGTTTTTAGCGAGATGCTTTCCCCGGGATACATACTGTGTTAATGTGTGAATGCTCTTGATGTTTTATTGTTATTGATGCTGCTATATTGTTGATCAACGTAGAGGAGCTTATGTATTGTGTATGTTTTCCGCAATAGTACATGATCAGGATAATCTCCATTGAATATGTGTTAAA
The DNA here is from genome assembly GCA_031772625.1 of Pinus tabuliformis. Taxonomy (NCBI): domain Eukaryota; kingdom Viridiplantae; phylum Streptophyta; class Pinopsida; order Pinales; family Pinaceae; genus Pinus; species Pinus tabuliformis. Next base: position 818,713,690 of record CM062809.1, read on the forward strand.
TTATTCAAAATTTCTACAGAATATAGTGTTGAAACATATCATAGTGTTGAATATGAATACTGCAACCTTAGATGAATATTGGTATTGCATTGGATATGAATTTTTACCTCCTTATTACATTGGTATTGCGTTGAATATGAATTGTGACCTCCTTATATAAACAACATTGGCACATATTATCATCCATACTAACATTTAAGGGATGTAACTCTCCCATCACAGTGCATTATTTAAACAAAATTAAGATACAATACAATCATGATATGATCAAAAGAGCACACTAAAATTGCTCTTGCAATGTGTTTTGGTAAGCAACGTTCACCAATACATGCATCATTCATTAATTAATGCTTATCTATACTTTGGAACAACAACACATTGTTTATTATTTGCAGTGGTGTGTGTGTGTCTATATATATATATAATTGCAATAATATATTTGTTAAATGCATTGCAAAACCAACAATTGCAAGGAATTATAGGAAATGATATGCATGGTGTGAATGCTAAGATATGTGGTATTGCTGGCCTATATTTTTTTTTTGGCAACACAATATTATAAGTAAATTGGCAACGTGTTTCAGTGAATTAGGGTTTGATGCCCTAATTTTATTCAACAATCAATATTTGAAAGTTTGATTGCAGTGGTCGAAGACTATTATGGGCACTAGGTGAGTGAAAAGGTATTGAAGATATTATGAATTTAAATTATTCATTATGAATTCAAATTAGTTGAAGAGAACTTTGTCCTTCTATTCAATGCTCTCCTCGATTATGAACTCAAATTAGTTGAATAGAACTTTGTCCTTCTCTATTCAGAAGGAGAAAGTGTATTTTATTGTTTCTTTATCTAACAAAGAAAATTTATCTCTTTATGAAACATTATATGTATCTCTTAAATAAAACCCACCAGAGAAATGCTTCCTTGTAAGCAGATTCTTGTAAGAGAAGTGAAGTCATAGGAGGAGGAGCATATTTCTATAACTATTGAGGTATTTCTACATGTGGTCAGTGGTTAAAGGGTTGACTGTAACATTGATTGAGCATATAGTCTTCTCCATCATAAATAGAGATAAGTCTCTTCTTGTACCCTTGTCATTGATTTTAAAGGGGCAGGTAAGGTAAGGTAAGGGGTGTGTTGCCATCAATGCCAAAGGGGAGATTGATGGAGTTGTTTTCATTGGTTGAAAAGGAACAACAACAGGGAAAAAATGCAACAAGAGATATGGAATTCTAGGCTTGGTAAAGGAGAAACAACATTGGGAAAAAGAGTAGCAAAGGAAAAGGAGTAGTAAAGAAGTAATATGTTTGATACTTGTGGTGCTTGATGCCCGTGGTTTTTGTGAGATGCATTATGTAGAATAGATAAGTGTTGAAGAGGTGCAAGGTAAGGCATTGATGCTTGTTATAATAGTGGCTGTTGGTTAGCATGTATGCCTATGATGATTGAGACGTTGTGATGCAAGGAAAAGGAAAGACTGCATGACAAACAGGAAAGACTCAAGGCTACTGAGGCAATGACATGAAGAAGTAGTGATAAAGGATGTTGTAGAACAAATATATGGCTTTGGAGAGTGATGCATTGCTTTCATAGGTTGTGTGCGTATTGCTTTCATTGAAGAGTGAATGTTTTACATGTGTTATGATGTTATAATTTGTTGCTTGCATATGTTGGAATTATGTTGATGTTGGTGTATTTAATCACTATAGATGACTTAAAATATTATTCTAGCACTTATTTGTGTTATTATATTCAAAATATGAAGAGTTTGGAAACAAATGAGTGCAAGGAAAAGACTCAAGCCTGTTCACTTCATATTCTTAGGTGGAATACAAACAACCAACAAAATATCTTTATAAAATATGTGATTTTGGAAGAAAAAAAGAGGTTAGAGAGTTAGAGAGCATGTGAGGGATGATTGTGTGTGATTTACGTGGCACTCATGAAATTGATGTGAAGCAAATTTAAAGGGCAGAATAGGCAGATATAAAGATGGAGGTATGAATAATTGATGGCCAGGTAAACCAACATGTTGTTTCTTGTATGTATAAGGGGATTGTAGTCTCCTTTCAAGTTGGAGCTTGATAAATAACATGTTTTAGCCTAGTGAGGTAGAAGCCTCCTATGGGTTGTAGCCTGCAAAAAATATATGGGAGTTGGAGATTCCTTGTAAGTTGTAGCTTGCAGAAAAATTCAAGTATCAACCTCCTGTAGGTTAGAGCCTATAGAAAATAATATGTAATAAGGGATTAGGAGCTTGACTTTACATCACAACAATAACAAAATCATGGTTTTCTCCCTTTATGGGTTTCCACTTATATCTAGTGTCCATATGTGCTTTCTTTTATGTGATGATGTGATGTTATGGTTTACTTATCACTTGTTTTTCACATATTAAATGTGATGTTCATTATATGTTAAGTTTCTCATATAAAAGTTCAGTTAATAAGTTTAAAATAAAATAGATTTAAAGTCCATGAATGGACTAAAATGATTCAACCCCCATATCATTTTAGTTAAGTTTTCATCAATAGTTGGCTCCTTTGGTTGCCTTGCACAATTCTATTTGGCCCCTTTTGTTTGTTCTAGTGCTTTGCCAGAGTTGGACAACACTAAACTTGGTTGTGTCCTTATAATGTTGTCTCAGGAAAATTTTAACTTATGTTCAACATTGTTGCCTTAAGGAGTGCTAGAACTACATTCAAGTAAATAGGTAAAACTCACTACTGCCACATTACCTTTGCATGCTATGTTTTCCTTTGCAAGCTAGTGTTGGAAATAATGTTGTGCATACTATCTCCCTTCATACCAAGATAGAAAGCATGTTTTCTTTGCATTAGAAAAAGAGAACTCAACCACAAATTTTCTCCAATAACCAATATTGTTATCAGGAGTGCGATGTCATTGACGGTATATGTTCTGCAATAGTTTATAGGTGCACGATCCACTCTCCATTACAATCTGCTTTGTCAAATTTGTGGGTGGAATGTTATGCTATTGCATGTGATTTCTTGATTACTATTGTTGTTGTTGAAGATGAGATCGTTGCAAGTTCTGAGATAGTGGTTGTAGCAACTGATATTGCTGCATCATTTTCTTCTTGCCAAATTTGCATAGAACCTTCATTAGATATGATCATGCAACATTTTGGTATAATTAATATATCAATACCAATATATCCCACATAGGTGGTGGGGAGGAGCAACATATATACAGTTTCCTATGTTCATGTCAATCTATGATGAAAGTGACTTCTTGTTGGTTTGCGGGTCTTGGAACCTGTGGAGCACTACATAGGTATAGGGGCACAATACGTGGACATATATTGAATTTCAGTGATCATAAGGGGGCTGAGAGAGTGCCATTTTTTAAATTTGTATAAAATGAATACATGTTGGACTAAATAATGATAAGGGAGCACCAATTCCATAACATAAGGATTATAATATGGAAAAAAGGCCACTATGATTAATAGTACACCACAGGGGTTGAGAGGGAGGCACAACTCTTTTTATAATGAACCCACTATTTCGTTCAAAATTTATAAAGCATCCATAATAGTCTTTGAATTAAGCACTAACATAAATATGGGAGAACTTGAATATTAGATTTCAATCACAATGGTTCTCATAATTACAAATTTTCTTCATATTTTTCCTTTAGAATCATGTGGAATCAACAAGAGAGGCCATGCCAAATTTACTATAATAAGACTAGGAGGAAAATTGTGTGAGAATTTCATGAGGTGTAGGGGATGTATTGCAAAATTTGAGGCACAAAATTTGAGTATGGTGAGACAAGAGATGTTACTTGAGCTTGAATAGTCAAACATTGATGGAAGTGTCGTCAACAGAATTAGCTAAGAATACTTTCATAAGATCCAACAAGAATATAAGTGAAGACTTTAGTCAAGTAAAGAACTAGCCTAAGCATGTTCACTTCTCAGGTGACACTCAAAAAGTAATAAGGGATCAAAAAGTTACAACTAGCTCAAGCAAAGGAAGAAACCAAGATGTAGGTATAAGGACCACTGTGATAGAAAATATTCTCAAGGGATCTATAAGTAGCAGTGGAATAGGAGTCAAAGATCAACAAATAGATGAATCTCTCCCAAGGAATAATTTCAGAAGAAATGCTTCATCAAGACAACTTCATTCAGCCACGTATTAATATGTTTTTTTGTCACTATTTTCTCATGCACTAGATTTTGACATAAATAAAGGGATTGAATAACCTAACCCATGAATGCTTATTTCAGATATAGAAGATATTACTAGATTTCGAGGAAAAAATTATATTGGCCATCAACTCAAAAGTTATAACAGTAGGTCATGGCCACCAATATTCAAACCCAATTCAAAATGCTACATGTGCCACAATGAAGGACATATAACTTGTGATTGTAGGATCAATTTGAGATGTTTAAAGGGAGAAGGTCTCTCTACTGACTTAATAATAAACACCAAGGCATAAATAATAAAACATGAAGAACTAATGTTAGATCTCATCACTCAGATCTGGTTTATTAGCGAAATATTCTTGAAGAATATATATGATTCAAATGATACTTGAAGAAGCAAGAATATGCAAGATAAATGTTTCTTTGAAGAAAGAAGGAAGATCATGCATAAAGGGGGCATCTATAAGAAAGAACATACAAGGAAATTTGTGTTGCATATGTAAAATTTGTGCAAGGGGGCTATATCCATATGATAGGAAGTGCTCATTATGAAAAATTGAGCAGTCCAAGAGGATGGCCATAGTAGGAATATTTCACAGGAAGAGATGTTTTTCACATGGGGAGAGCCCAGCAACAAGAGGAACAAATCCATAGGAATATACATGAACAATTATGTAGTATAGGCTTAATAATAAGTAGTCACCATATAAGAATTCATCTTCAATGGGACCCTTTACTATTGATGTTAAATGGGGAGAGAAATTAGGCATTGAAAGAGAAAGCATATTTTGGACTAACAACTTTATAGGGGGAGTTCAGTTCACTGAGAAGAGAAAGGAGAAACCAATATTTGGAACAATAGTTTGAGAGGGAGAGTTTAGTCTGTTGCCATAAATAACCATCAATGCCTATTGGTGTTTCTGTTAATGACGAAGGGGGAAATTGTTGGGCATAGTGTTGTCATTGATGTCAAAGGGTATGTCAAAGGAAGGATACTATTGAGTATAATGTTATCATGATAGTTTGATGCCTTACAAGATCACATTAATGATGACAAATTGTCTTGAATATTATTGAGTTTTTGTTGAAGTTATGATGTTAAAATGAATCTATAAATGGTATGGTTGGATAGTCCTCTCTAAGACATTTCCAATGGTATGTCACAATTGGTCAAACTCCTTTGGGATGAGTAGATAAGTCGGTTTGAAGGTGATAGTGGAAAAATGGGAAAACACACCAAATTTGTTAACAATCTTGAATCTTTAGATTAGATCCATGTATTTTTGATAAAGTAATGGCAGATGGTGAGTGGATTTAGACACAAGTTAACAAGATTAAAGTTCATGCATCTCAGGACACATCTGGCCATTGTATATTCCATGAATGGTGGAATGGAGTGTTAACTTACGCAAGGTTTAACAAAGGCCACAACCCGTCCATGCCACTTGACCTCTGCCTTGTTGTACTAATGAAAATGTGACACGTGGTAGGTGTAAGATGGACCTTGTATTTGGATTCCAAGTGGACCCCCTTAGTGTAGGTGATCGGTGATGTGGTACTCTGATGTGGATGCACAGGTGGTGAGACTGAATTAGGAAATTGGCAACATGAGATTGGCTCAAGGCTGATCACATGGATGTACAAATCATACGATAATGTGGTATTATAATGATGATGTGGTAGCATGACAAAGTTCCATGTGGCATACTAAATTGGTGATTTTGGTTGGCCAATAGGGAGAAATTTGGGTGAAACATGGCACTGTTAAGAGCTCCATGTGGCGTGGGTGATGTCATTCTGGCATTGGCAGAAATTTGACTATGGACCCCTAGGACTAGGTCACATAGTGAGTTCACATGAGGTTCTATAGGTCAGCCCGAGAATCAAAATAACGTCATATCCAATGTGATCTGGGGGGCAACCACACATATATATGTGTGTTGTTTGATTCCAATCTAAGTGAGAAATTAATGCATCATTTCATTCTGAGATACATAGCTCCATGAATAAGCCTGAAGGTGTTTCTCATTATGGTGTAATGTATGGTTAATCCCGAAGTGTTACAGGGAAAAGTGTCTACTCAGAACTGCTTATCCCACTAAGGTGTGATAGCTACCTTAGAAACAAACAAAGTAAAGCTACTTTTGTTTTTCCTTTATAAAGTATAGATAGAGAGGAACAAAGAAGACCAACCTCTGTCTTGCGCTAATCTCCTGGTTTGATTCCTCTCTTCCTTGATAGTCTTTCACTACTTGTTTTCTTGCATGCCCAGCTTCACAGAGTACCTGTAAGATCACAGTAGCATAGCACTATACAAAGACATGGATCTATAATCATAAACAATCTAGGATCAGATGTAAATTGACCATACAAATGCAGCAAACATAAATGACACAAGAGTATGGAGGAAAAGTTGAATAGATTTTATTGATAAACAAGAAAGAGCCAAGAGGAGTTACAACCAGTTGTTCTGACCCAGCATCAACCTCTCAGCAAGGAAGCCCCTCTTCACCTCATACAAAGCTTAGATCACCCAACAATCTGATGTTTGTCTCAAGAAACCAACAACAATTCCTTACAATATGCAAAATTCTAGCCTCTGGATCTCTGGGATCAGGGATCCATATATAGATATCTGTAAGGGAGATGAGTCAGCTTATGATTTGATTAGTGTCTTCCCTCTGATAGTTCTTGCTTCCACTTGGAGATTGATGATCTCTTACTCATCCTTGGTTGAATTTAGAGAGGCAAGTGTCACAGGAGAAGTTTCTGGAAACTTCCATTGCCTCTCCACCTCGCGGAATGACATTGCCATTTGTCATTTCTCACCCATCGCACCCCATAGAAGGGATTTTTGAAATGAAACGCACCCACACAGTGTACTTAGGTGAGATGAAACACACTTGGCCTGTGGAGCAGCTGAAATGATCCTGTTTTGACCAATTCTGAGCAGTTTTTCATGGAGAACTTCTGGGAGAAGCTGTAATCAGTTGACCTTGTTCCTTTAGGGGTAGAACAACACTTTTAGGGACTTAAGAGCCCTTGATTTATGGACATTTCATGCTTGGGGTTACAGTGCCCAAAAATGTCTATAACAGTTGCCCCCTAAAGCATGAGGTCGTTAATCTTTTGATGTCGGGTGAAATGCTTTATTATGAGGATCCGAAGTTCTTTCAAGCTGGGAGGAGACCTGTAATAAGATACAATACAATTCATTATCTTCATAATATTTTCATGATCTAGCTGAGGCGGGCATTCCCATGCTCAGCATTATAAATTCATTTTCCATGTACATAAGACAGACAATCGTCTGAGTGTAGACTGATGATTCTGATAGAGCCATCATCCCTTTGATTGGATGATTATTTGTGCAGCAATGATGTACATTTGATGTCTTTATTTTCCTGAATATATATCGCAGCCCGAATGGATGAAACTAGATCCAGGGTCTTCAATCTCTTTCGATCTTCACTCGAAGTACAAGTCTATCCATGTGAGAGATGTTCTGGAGTCGAACATGGAAAGACATTGCTTGATTACCAGCCAATGATATAAGCTGTTAACAAGCGCGAGAGGAATCACTGATAATGATAATGACCCTCAAGGTACTGCAGTACAATTCACGTGGTGTGAATAAAGAACTTGGCGTCGAACACCACGCAAAATCTTTCGGTCGAAGGTCATTGATGTAAACCTGTCGCCGGAAGTGAGAAACTTGCCATTGAGGCATGCAAGCTTCAAAGTACTGAATGGGGTGTTCCTAGATCAACTTCTTGGATAATGAGCTGATGTCGACAAGAAGCGATCCGTCACAAGAGGGCCTTAATGAATCCCACATCAATGACACGGAACGGAGCAAATTATTTTAATGGAGATGAAAACAATCTGGTGATATAAGGTTCAGGGTGGCGGTCATGAAAGAATGGAGTATAAATGTATTGTAGTGGGTGAGACACAGGTGAATTCTCTGAATGACTTCTCTTGAACATACCGGCGACACTAACGTGATGGATTGGTAGCATTAACCCCGAATGTGGATGGTATGATGGGACCATGGTGATGTGACCGGTGAATGAAACAACCCAACCCGACTTGGATGCGGAGTGAAAGTGTCATGTTCAAGAGCGACTTGCTACCAACAAATTTTCTTAAAGTTTTCTTCCCAATTTTTCCCCAGTCATTGCTGACCAGTACCTCTTTATTTTTATCAAGCTTGAGGAGGATAACATATGCTTGTTCTATAATTTTCCCTTCGGGAAAACCCATCGCTATGTTTTAACGAGTCTAGCGATAGTGAAACTCGTTCTCGTCTATAGACAAGTTTGTCGCTATTAAAATTTTAACGAGTTTAACGACAAAGATAACTCGGTCCTTTTCAATTTTAGAAAGTCTGAAAAGGAACGTAAAGGAAACTCCAAAATCCCTTTTTCGTCATCTAATCCCTTAAGTCCGAAAAAGTATAAAACAATACAGAAGGGATGAATTTTCGATACTTTTAACGAGCTGAATAAAACAAGTGCTCGATATTTTTGTGTAATAATCCCTCAGGTCCAAAAAGATTAAAATTTAGAGGAGGGATAGCACTTCCGATCCCTTTAACGAGCTGGAGAGGCCAATGGCTCGGCAATGTTTTCATATTTTATGAGTCAATTGAAAAGAGCTTAAAGGAGACTCGTCTTTTGAGGAACGAGTGATAAAATGGGTAGCAACTGATTCCAGGTAAGGTTTGGAATTTTCCAATCACGACAGTGTTACAAGGATGGCTAACATGATCACTCTTCGCAGCTGTTCCTCAAAATGGGTAAACAATCAAATGGAGGTGAATGATCGGCCAATGCAAAAGTGGAGGTGACGGTGCAAACACGACCAAGGCTTTAAAGGCTGAAGTATTACATTCACGATGGTTATTTACTGGAAATTGGTTCATTTTTTAATGAGCTTAAACTCTGGAGGAACATGTGCTCATTGCTTATGTTTATTTTTTAACGAGCATGAAGTCCGCGCTAAAACTGCTCGATTAATCCAGTCGTGTGATAAGAATGTCTCATATATAAAAATGGAAACTTTTAGAGTTTTGCCCCACATCCTTTCTTTATGCAAGTTAGGAAACGACCAATCCTACGAGTTTAAAGGGTTAGAGGACCTACAAATCTAAAAAAATAAATAGTCGCTCTTCCCTCGCATGCCAAAAGGTTTGCATGTCCCCAGGTATAAAACAGAGTTTCAAGGTTACCCCTTCTTCCTTCCGTTAAAACATTTGTTTTACCGGGAGAGGTCTACCTCTTACAGGTTACCAAAGATTGTTCTATTTACGGTGTAAACAAAACACTTCTTCGGCGATGTTTATCGAAATAAAAAAAGGTGAGTGGCGATGCTTGCCAACCCACATACCTTTGACAAGAGAATCTTATTCCAGAATAACCCCCTCTTCCAATCACGGACGGGAGTACAGACTAGTCATATTTTCTCGCGGAGACCTACCCTATACTCGAAGTTTTCCTACTGAAGCAGGCCAGGGTGCACCTGCCGTAGCTGTTGTCTTACTGGTTTGACATCTGGATACATCTTAATTTCGTGTTCAACGATGCTCGAGTCAATGCCTGGCATTTCACTATATGACCAAGCAAAGACATCTTTGAATTCGCGAAAAAGAGCGTTATATGTTTCCAGTTCTGAAGGAGAACAACATTTGCCAACATAAATATTCTCTACAACATCTGTTTTGGTCGAGATATTTATGGCGATAGTCTCTTCAATGTTGGACAAGTTTCGCTCGGAATCACCGTGTTTATAGTATTTGATAGGAAATCAAAAACTGAAGGATGATAAAGGTCATCAGGAGTATCTTCTCCATAATTCGGAAGAAGGGAACGATGGTGGTAATCATCCCATGGTGCCCCTTCAATTACAATTGATTGAACAATTCCTTCGTCGGTGTCATGCACTCTCGACCAAGGATCTGAAGGGGTGCCACATTCCTTAGACCTATCTATCCAAACACTCGATGAGCGTTGATTTGGGTTTGCCTCTCAGGCTAGGAACATTGATTGCTACAATATTTCTGTTGGGCTTGGAGGCAAAACCATTGCATGATCCATGTCGATATCGTTTTCTGAGATCTTTTTAGAAGATATCATGTTGCAGGTTCCTACTGATGCTACTTCCGCCAAATTGATTGGAGGTGGAAGGGCAAAAGTTCCCATTAATACAGGGTCTTTTAGTAGGCCTACTCTGATATTTTGAAGCGAATGGGGGCTTCCATGGATCATAGGAATGCTTCCTGTAACTTGAGAACCATTGGGGAGGAAGTTTTGTTGATCGACGATTGTAATCCCTCCTTGAAAGGGAAATGCAATCTTTCTAAAATAGGTCGACACCACAGCAGCCATGGCATATATCCATGGCCTTCCTAGTAGGATGTTGTAATCGAGATTTCCGTCGATTACCTCAACATCTATTTCTACTGTTTTCCCTCCTAGTTCAACCTTCAAGTTACTTAGAATACCATATGGGGTATATGTTCTTCCGTCGAATGCTTTTAATGTCGTTGAAGATCATGACAAGGTTGGAGATCCTAAAGTTTTCCAGCAACTCATCGACATAATGCATGTAGATGCCCCCTCATCAATAATTGTTCGATGAACAATTTTGTTGAGGGCTTTCACTTGAACAAGGAAAGCTAGTTGAGCTGGTAATTGAGGATCGTATCCTTTATGATCGAAGGATACAAGATTGGAATCCTTTGGGTCTATCCCACCAATGGCTGATAATAAAGCCTGCTTTTGGGATGGGCAATTTGTAGTACTTCAAGAGTCGACATAGCGGATGGCGATTGGGCCAAATCTTCCACTATATTATAATGCTGTGCTGCTCTAGCACGAGGATTAAATGTTGATTTGTGTACTACTCCCTTTGGCGGTTTTATTGTCAGTTCAGGAATGATGGGCGGCACAACTTCTGTCGAAGTTGTTGTCGAACTACTAGGTTGATCTTTATCCTTGTTGTTCGACAGCTGTGGATTCCCATAATATTTGTTCCTTGTCGATATCAAAGCATCATTTTGCTATTTTGAAACCGACAACATTAGCACTTGAGACGGGGAAGCATTTCCACTGTCAACCAGATTTGTTCCTGGATTTGGAAATGGATCAGTTAACACTGCGGAGGTTTTTGAATTCTTGAAGAATTTTTTAAGCTCAGCTCTGTGTGGACAATCTAGTGTCCGATGATCCTCATCGCATATCATGCATGGAAATTTTTGTTTCCTATTTCCAGGAGGGTTTGCAGAAGATTTTTCAGGAGATGATTCTTCCTGTTTCTTCTTCTTCCCTTTGCCTTTCTTCTTGCCCCCTGGTTGTTTGGTTTCTTTGCCTTTATCTATCGATACGACATTTACTTCCGAGGCAATAAGTTCATCTTTTGCATTTTGACCTGAAATCTTACGAGCCTTTTTGGATGTAGCCTTTGTCGATTTCGTGTCTGTTGCGCCAATCACGCCATCGCCGGCATGCGAGTCGTTGTTTGATTTAGGAGGAGGAGGAATTGAGAATTCCGGTCTAGGGGCATCAGGTATTTTATCGTAGAGTGTGCCGGATTGAGTGTAAATCAAGTCCAAATATTGCGCACGAGCGATAACTTGCTCTTCTGTGACGATTCCCCCTTTTGCCACATATTCCGTGATGGAAGGTAGTAATGACTTGATAAACCATTCAGCTAAGAGCTGATCGGGAACATACGTTTTTACCATTCTACGACGACGTCGCCACTCATGTATATGATCAGATATGTGAGTGGCCGTCATTTGTTTGAAGTTGGTAAGGAGTTCCGTTCCCGTGTCGTACCTTATCGGTAATTGAAAATGGGTCAAAAAGGTTGTGGCTAGGGTACTGAAGTTGTCGAATGAAGCTCTAGGCAATTCGATATACCATTTTGCTGCCAGACCAGTTAATGTCCTCTGAAAAAGGCGAAGCCTAATTGAATCATCGTTTAGGGTGTTTGATGAACACCACAGATGAAAGGTCATCACATGATTCGATGGATCTTCACCCAAATTTCCATTAAATTTAGGAATATCTGATGGAAGTTTATGCGGAATCACTTGCCAGCAAGGGGCGTAAGCGATTGGATCGTTTGTTAACTGATTTAAATCAGGTAACTATAAAGTTGCCACGAAGGGTAACTGTTGATTCAGGTTAGGTGAAGCATACCCAGGATAAGATGGGATTGCCTGAGCAGTTGGTCTTTGCATACCGGCATAATGCATTTGATGCTGGTAACTTTGGTAAGGTTGGTGGGCATGACCATTGTAAAATGGTTGATTTTGACCGTTTTGAATATATGGCTGCCCACTATTTGCAAAGATTTGTTGTTTAGAACCTTGGTATACTTATTGGAATTGTGGTTGTTGGTATTGTACTAGCCATGGTTGTGAAGCCATGTGTTGTTGCCCGATACTAACCATTTGACCAAGATGAGGGATAATTATACCCGTTTGAACCTGTGTCATTCCACCAATCGGCGATTGTGGTTGAGTCGCAGGGTCAAGGGGCTGTTGCATTACAACCTGAGAAACTTGAGGTTGGCATACAACAGGCAGCGCTTGAACTTGCGACACCGTCACAATAGCTGGCGTAGTTGGTATATTTGACATAGGTAAGCATTGTTGCATCGAATATACAACTCTTGGTTGTTGAGGTAGTATCGGTACCCAACTGCTTGAGGTAATTCCAGCATAACCCAAATTTTGTTGTGAACTCCCGTATGGTTGTCCTCCCGGAGGGGATAATGAAAGGGCATACTGCCCCCCATATGGTGGTAATCTAGAACTCAAGGGAATAGTTTTCCCTTGAGGGCCGGACTGCCCAAATTGACCTCCAAATGGATCAATTTGTTGAGACCCAACATAAGAGTTTCCGGATATTAGTCTGGATGAACAAACAGGAACAGACCATACCGTCGAAATGGCCCATGAGTGGGCTCCTTCTAGCGATTGAGAGCTAGTTGGGACAGATGGTATACCGACGAACATTGTTGGAGTGATAGCAGGGAGTTCTGCCATCGCTGTGTCAGACGACATAGTCCTAGATGTTGACGGTTGTTCAGACATTTCTAGTCTATCCAAAAGATTACCTAGCGATTCTACAGGAGCTTCCGTTGGCGGTAGACTAACTTCTGATGAAGAAGGATACAGAGTGATCCCAACTCCAAATTGCGATGGAGTACTAGATGGAGGATCTTCCACAATCTCTTCTATGGCAATCAGACCAGGTGGAAGGGGTAGACTGTCAGGTTCGTAAAATATTTCTGGTGCCGAAGAAGGTATGGAATTGGCAGTGACAGATGTTTGAGGAGCAAGACTCTCCGAACCGGTTGTAAATGGAACTGGTTCGGTAACACAAGTGTTTACCCTCAGACTAGGATCAGTACCACTGTCCTTCTGTGGCTGCTGAACTTCTTCTGTAGAGGCAGGGATACCAGAAATGTTTGGAGTAACCGGAGTCTCTGATGTTGTTGGAACACTTGTTCTAACTTTAACAGGAAATTTGGAACCGGTTAAACGAGTTCGCTTTGTCCATACTAGCTTCGATTCTGGAGACAAAGATGGTTGACTCGTAAGCCTCCGCGAACGACGGGGTTTCAATTGACTTTCTTCCACGATTGCGGATTACTCGATCAACTAAAAATAAAGGGGAAGTATGTTTCCGAATTAAATGAATTTTAGACGCTTTGACACAACTTGTTTTTTCAATTTTTAAGAGTCGAGAAAAAACAAAAGATGACTCTAGTCTCTGATTTTTAATGAGCCTGAAGTGACATGTGCTCAGATGGACCTTTTCTGTTAAAGAGTCTGAAAAGGAACGAAAGGGACTGCTCTGGAAATCTAGGTAGAGGGATTACCAAACCAATCGCAAAACTGCAGAATACTTTTTACGGTACGGCAGTCAATCTTCCCGAATGCTGTGTTCAGTGCATTGGGATCGATAGGGTGGCAGACACGGCTTCCTATGGATAAAGGATTAAGCCTATTGTGGTCTCCCAAAATATACTCGACGGTACATGGGAACACAAGTCCGTACTGGCACTTATCGTCTCAAAGTGGAGGAATCACCCAACCATCAGTGAGAACAACAGTTACCAGGCTTTACGACGCTGGAATACGTCTCTAGCCTAGACTCCTAAATGTTGTGCGTTAGGTTCCAAAGCGTTGTTAGATTCATTGAATTTATTTTATAGTTGATCTTGTTTATGAAGTTTGCCTTTCAGGTTCACCGCGAGATGTAGATGTAATTCCTAAAATGCAATCTAAGATGATAAACAATCTTTTTATCTTCTTTGTGCAATGAAAATCCTAGCTACTAAGGAAAGAAAGACAGAATCCTTTCACAAAGAGAAAAGAGCACACTCTAAATGCACTTTCCTAAATCAAACCAATCAGACTATCTAAATGCAAATGCACATGCATGTATTTGTTTTCGACTTTCTTAATATATGAATGATAAAAAGAAAGTTGATGCACAAATCTGAATTACTTTTCAAGCGACAGTTATCAACAAGTTTCTTTTCGAAATAAAAAATGGAGGCAATCACAACACCTTACGATTTGGAAATGAATACTTGTTTTCGACACTAGAAAAATTACAAATTCAGACCAAAAACAATAGTAACAAGATAACCGACTATCAACAGCAATCAAACTCTTTCCTATGATTGAAATCGACACTTGCGACACTTTCTAATCAAAGGACGACAGTACGATTATGTTACTTTTGCAAAGGAGAACTGAAAATGACTCAACAAACACACAAAAACATTTACAGTTCTTTTGTACAAAGGAGGCGGAATAACAACAAGGAAAAGGGGTTTCAAACAGAGATATATTGATCACTGGCAGCAAAATTCATGAATAGAACTGGAAAGAATGAATCATAGAAACCAAAACTGCACAATGCCTAGTCTGATCAGCGCACCTGTAACACAGGGAATTTGAAATGCAGTGCACCTACTTGATCAGGTGCTCATGTCCTAAGTGTCGTAAAATGCTCAAACTTTAAAGTGCTTAGAACTGGTTCAATGTTGAATGAATAGAAGGTGCTCATCTTCTCGATTCCGGCGCCGCAAACGGTTCGAAAAACGGTCGCTGTATGAGGAAGTTATGGCAAAAAGAAGAATTTGTCCATAACATTAGAAATTTTAATTTTTCAAAAAAAAATTAAAAAAGGAATATTCCGCCGGGCACGAAATTCGAGGCAACCACCAAACATTAAATGTAACTGCAGTTAAGTTGGCAGAATTTTGGCAGGAGCGCCAAATTTGGTGGACCCGCCATAATTGGCGGAGCTATCTGGAGTTAACTAAAGTTAGCTGGAGTTTTTCTAGGGAAAAACTGGAGAAACTTTAAATGGCCATAACTTTGGCTAGGAAAGTCGGTTTTGGACGATTTTTTTTTTTTGATTTTGGGTATTTTCGACCTTCTGAAGCCATTGGTGCAGGTCTTACAGCCATCTGAGGTCATTTGCAGAGGTTTTGGAGCCGTGAAAGTTCTAGGAGCCACCAGGGCCCAGTTTTGTGAAGACTGTATAGGGTTGCAGGTATCCATTGGAGGTGATCCAATAGTCAATCCTGAAGGATTCAAGTGTTCTGAATCCATTTTTACCATCTATTTCTCCTGTAGATGCTTCTATTCAGCTGTATTTTCAATTTTAGCATTTAATAAAAACAAGGACAAGCCCGGTTGGGAGCTTTGGACCCAACAGACGTATCCCTGGAGGGGGTGAACTGCTTTATCAACTTCTTTTGCATTTGTGGTTGATTTATTTTGTAGATAAAATTCGTTTTGATGTGTTAAACAGTAAAAGGAAATAACTCTGCTATGCTTAAATGTGTCATGAACAGCTGAAAATTTTATGTGTTTTCTTTCTGCAAGACATGGAAATCTTTTAAACATGTTTAATTCTGAATTGAATACCTTGCAAACAAATTTCAAGTAGTTTCAAATTCAGATCAAGTTGGTATCAGAGCTCAGGGTTTTGTGCAAAGATCTTCTAACTGTCTTGCAAAGTATTGATGCTTACCAGGTTGAAACTTAAAAGAGGGGAAGGACAGTTGACTAGAGAATGAGAGAATCCTCAGTCAAGGAAGGCTAGAGAGCCATCACCTCCACCTTCAATTTCACCCTCAAGAGTCTCAGCAGAAGCTTCAAGGATGTCTGAACATGAAGGAGAAATTCCTACAGAGATAGATCCAAGAGAAGAAGAAAGAGTCTTCAGAAAGGATTTCTTGGACCTCACTGAAATGGTGAGGATATTGTACCAAGAAAGAGATGAGAAATTGGCTGGAGAAGGGTCCAAACATCCACATGAAGGAGAGGGCTCTTCAGGAGGTAAGAAGGATGATGATCATTCCAAGAAAGGACATGGAGGAAATGGTGATCCACCACCCCCATCTTCACCTTCTTCCTCTTCATCCTCGTCTTCTTTTGTTCATAAGCATAGATCCTCTGGAAAAAGTCCTTTTTTGAAGCTTGATGTAAAATTCGAATTACCTATGTTTAATGGTGAAGTGAATGCAGAAAAGCTTGACAACTGGATTAGGCAGTTGGAAGTTTACTTGAGGATCCAGAATATGCATGATGATGCCACAAAGATTCAGTTGGCTTCTTTGAGAATGGATGGAGCAGCATTGGTCTGGTGGGAGGCCAAGACTAAAGAGGAGATCAAGAAATTTGGTAAGGTTACCTTAACATGGCTTGAATTTCTGTTAGCCATTAAAAAACAGTTTTATTCTCTTGCTCACATGCAGAAGGCCATTATGAATTGGCAAAATTTCAGACAACTTAAGGGTCAGAGTGTCCAAGACTACACCCAAGAATTCAGGAGAAGAGCTCTCTTGTTAGGGGTAGATTTGCAGACCCAGGAAACCTTGCTGAAATACATTGGTGGCTTGCATAGCTACCTTAGACACACCATCTTGATGTTTAACCCTACTAGCCTGGACGAGGTTTGTGTCCAAGCTACCCATTTAGAGGCAAGGGGAAAAAACACATTTGAAGAGGGTAGAAACAAGCCCCCCAAGGGGAAAAAAAAAGAGAAAACCTCCAAGGGAAAGGGCAAAAAGAATGCATCTGTCAAACAGGAGAGTGAGAAAGTGATCTGTAAACACTGTTCTAAACCAGGCCGTGAGGAGAAAAACTGTTGGAAATTATATCCTGAAAAAAGACCTCAATTTAACAAATCCAAAGGGAAACAGAAAACTAGTACTACTACATCTACACCACAAGATTTAGGGGAAGATTCAGGTGATGAAACCAAAATTGCAGCCATGGGTTTGAAAAACTTGAAGGGAAAAGAAATTGAAACTCAAGCCAGCACTAGTACCTCAAACTGCCATGTACAAGCTCCTAATGAGGAAGAAAGAATTGAACTGTTTCATGTGAGGGTGATTTCAAAACATACTAAAATTGACACACTTTTTGATAGTGGGTCACAAGCAAACCTTATATCAGAGGACTTGGTCAAGCAGCTTAAACTTGAGACCGTTCCACATCCGAAGCCATATCCACTTGGATGGATTTGCAAGGATGCAAATTTACAAGTTTCAAGAAAGTGCACATTGCGCTTTGCAATTACTGCACATTTTATTGACACAATTGAACTTGATGTGGTACCTTTTGATATAGCAGGAATTGTTTTGGGAAGTCCTTACTTGTTTGACAGGAAAGCTATCTTTCATTGCCATGAAAACAAATATCATCTGTTCAAAGATGGCAAGGAGTTCATTGTTAGAGCTCATCGCAAGAAGACAAATATAGCGATGGTGAATGCAGGACAGGTAAAAAAGGCTGGTCAATTCAAGTAAGAATTTTGTTCTTCTTATGATTAAGCCCAAGGTTGATGTGAATCATGAGTCATTTGACAATTGTGATCCAAAACTTAAATCAGATCTGTATGATGTAGTTGATGCATATCATGAGATGTTTCAGGAGCCAACAGGTTTGCCTCCTAAGAGGGAGATTCAGCATGAAATCCATTTGCATCCAGATTGTCCTCTTCCAAACATAGGCATGTACCGCATGTCTATTATGGAGAATGCTGAAATAAAGAAGAAAATCAAGGACTTGTTGGACAAGGGTTTCATAAGGCCAAGTACTTCACCATGTGGGTCACCGATTGTATTGATTCCAAAGAAAGATGGCACTTGGCGTATGTGTGTTGATTTCAGGGCCTTGAACAAGATAACGTTAAAGAATCGTTACCCACTCCCAAGGATAGATGATTTGCTAGACTAGCTGAAAGATGCTCGATATTTCACTAAGCTAGACTTGCGCAGTGGATATCATCAAGTAAGAATTGAAGAAAGTGACATTTGGAAGACAGCCTTTAAAACCAAACAAGGACTCTTTGAGTCGCTTGTGATGCCGTTTGGTTTGTGCAATGCACCTGCAACTTTCATGCGGGTAATGGATGATGTCTTGCGTCCTTTTGTTGATGATTTCGTTATTGTCTACTTAGATGACATCTTAATTTTCAGCAAGTCTAGAGAAGATCATGTCACGCATGTTAGAAAAGTACTTGATGTTTTGAAGAAGAATCAGTTATTTCTTAAAATGTCAAAGTGTGAATTTGGAAAGACTTCTTTGGTTTATTTGGGACACATAGTAGGAGGAGGTGCTTTGAGAATTGATCCTGCTAAGATTGAGGCTATTGTGAAGTGGGCTACTCCCAAACCCATAACAGAGGTAAGAATTTTTTTGGGTGCAGCTCAATATTGGAGGAAGTTTATCTCTAACTTCTCTTCTATAGCAGCTCCTATGCATGCAGTGACAAGTGTGAAGCATGCTTTCCAATGGGGAGGCAAGCAGCAAAAAGATTTTGAATCTTTGAAAGAGAAGATTAGTTCAGCTCCAGTCCTTGCATTACCGGATTTGAGACAGCCATTTGAGATACAAACTGATGCTAGTGATTATGCTATGGGTGCAGTTCTTCTACAGCATGGTAAGCCTATTGCTTTTCATTCTGAAACTTTTAATGGTGCTGTTGTAAATTATCCTACATATGATAAGGAGTTGTATGCGTTGGTACAAAGCGTCAAAAAGTGGAAACACTACTTGATGGGCAAAGAAACTGTTATACATACCGACCATCAGCCCTTACAGTACTTGCAATCACAAAGCAAGTTACAACAGTCACGACACTTCAGATGGATGGGCTTCTTGCAACAGTTCCATTTGGTAATAAGGTATAAGAAAGGTACTTTGAATAAGGTTGCTGATATGCTTTCAAGGCCTATTATTGGTGCTGTTACTTTACTTAAGAATGATTCCATTGTACATGATAGTTACATAGAACAATATGCATCTGATGATGACTTTAAAGATGTGTATGCTAACTTGAGTAAAGGAAATCATGTAGAGGAAAATGACTATCACATGCATAACAATTTGCTGTTTCATTTAGGCAAGTTGTGTATACCACAGGGGGAGAGGATAAATGTCATAAGAGAAGCTCATTCTTCTCTTATTGCTGGCCATTTTGGTGTGAGCAAAACAGTTGCACATCTACAGAGGTATTGCTATTGGCCTTGCATGGTAGATTCTGTTTCAAGGTTCATAAGAGGTTGTTCATTATGTGATACAAGCAAGCCTAGCAACATGAAGCTTGGTTTGTATACTCCTTTGCCGGTACCTTCTAGACCATGGGAGAGCATCTCTATGGATTATGTAGGAGGTTTGCCAAAATCTAGAAAGCAGCATGATTATTTATATGTAGTAGTTGATCGTTTCAGCAAAATGTGTATACTTATGCCTTGTAAGAAAACTATAACTGCTGAACAAACTGCTGAATTATTTTTTCATCATGTATGGATTCACTTTGGTTTGCCTACTTCCATTATTAGTGACAGGGATTCCAGATTTGTGGGGAATTTTTGGTCCAACCTATGGGAGATGATGGACACAAAGTTGAAGAAAATTACTGCTTTCCATCCGCAAACAGATGGACAAACCGAAGTTGTGAACAGAACCATTGTGCACCTCTTGAGAGGTTATTGCAGCAAGCATCCCAAGCTTTGGGATGAACATTTGCACTACATACATCATGCTTACAATCGTGCCAAGTACTCTTCCACAAACACCTCACCGTTTGAAGCTTGTTTTGGTTACTTGCCAAAATCACCTCTTGATTTCATTCTTGAGAAAGATGTCGCCATTGAGGGGCATAGTGACATTGACAAAGCTCGTTCATTCATTGAAAGAATTCAGCAAATACATCAGCAAATTCAAGAACAGCTTGAGAAGAGTCAAGGCAAGTACAAGGAAAGACATGACAAGCATAGAGTCGATCACAAGTTTCAAGAAGGAGATGAGGTATGGCTGTACAATAGTAAGGAAAGGATGCAAGGAGAAGGTAAAAAGCTGAAGCCTATTCGTTATGGTCCATTCAAAATCCTCAAGAAGGTTGGAAATAATGCTTTTCAATTAGATTTGCCTTCCTACATGCAAATGTATTCTGTTGTCAATGTGGAGAAATTACGTTTGTATGAACCTCCTTTGATTGCTGATCATGAAAATGCTGTTCAGCTGCCATCTATAGAAGATTTCTCGCCAGAATTCTTAGATGAGCTGAAAGAAGATACAATCCTTGACAGAAGGACACACACTTCAAGAAGGGGCAGTCCAGATTATGTTCGGGTTGGTTTCAAGGGCAGCAAACCGAACAAGGCAAAGTGGATGGAGGTGGACAGAGTGAGGGAGCTGTACCCTCACCTCTTTAACAGGTAGTTGAAGTCTTTTGGGGTCCAAAAGCTTCCCAATGGGGAGGCGTGATCAGGTGCTCATGTCCTAAGTGTCGTAAAATGCTTAAAATTTAAAGTGCTTAGAACTAGTTCAAAGTTGAATGACTAGAAAGTGCTCGTCTTCTTGATTCCGGCGCCGTAAACGGTTCGAAAAACGGTCGCCATATGAGGAAGTTATGGCAAAAAGAAGAATTTGTCCATAACATTAGAAATTTTAATTTTTCAAAATAAAAATAAAAAAGGAATATTCAGCCGGGCACGAAATCCGAGGCAACCACCAAACATTAAATGTAACTGCAGTTAAGTTGGCGGAATTTTGGCAGGAGTGTCAAATTTGGCGGACCCGCCATAATTGGCGGAGCTATCTGGAGTTAACTAAAGTTAGCTGGAGTTTTTTTAGGGAAAAACTGGAGAAACTTTAAATGGCCATAACTTTGGCTAGGAAAGTCAGTTTTGGAAGATTTTTTTTTTTTTTTGATTTTGGGTATTTTCGACCTTCTGAAGCCATTGGTGCAGGTCTTACAACCATCTGAGGTCATTTGCAGAGGTTTTGGAGCCGTGAAAGTTCTAGGAGCCACCAGGGCCCAGTTTTGTGAAGACTGTATAGGGTTGCAGGTATCCATTGGAGGTGATCCAATAGTCAATCCTGAAGGATTCAAGTGTTCTGAATCCATTTTTACCATCTATTTCTCCTGTAGATGCTTCTATTCAGCTTTATTTTCAATTTGAGCATTTAATAAAAACAAGGACAAGCCCGGTTGGGAGCTTTGGACCCAGCAGACGTAGCCCTGGAGGGGGTGAACTGCTTTATCAACTTCTTTTGCATTTTTGGTTGATTTATTTTGTAGATCAAATTCATTTTAATGTGTTAAACATTAAAAGGAAATAACTCTGCTATGCTTAAATGGGTCATGAACAGCTAAAAATTTCATGTGTTTTCTTTCTGCAAGACATGGAAATCTTTTAAACATGTTTAATTCTGAATTGAATACCTCGCAAACAAATTTCAAGTAGTTTCAAATTCAGATCACTACTACACTCGGGAAGTGCGCCGAATTTTAGATTCTCAGAACAGTACCTGCGCTGGGCCAGAAACGAGACTTTGCTTGGGTTCCAGGTCACAGTTTGCAGTTCAGTTCATGGGTTTTGGCCGAGCAAAAGGTAATCAGTAATTCAACAATCAGGGGTAGATCTAAGGAGGATCTAAGAGCTATCACAAGGAAAATCAGAGAGTTTGTGAATCAGTTGTTTAAATCATAAACAGATCCCGGAGATGGACTGAAGTGGAATTTATCTACTTTGCATTTGCTATGGCAAATGCAGTTCGAATGCTACCTGGCACGACTTCAGACTTCGTCTGTAAGTTTATGAAATAGACAACAAGGAAGATAAACAAACAAACTAATTCGTCCCCAGCAGAGTCGCCATTTTGTTACAGGGAAAAGTGTCTACTCAGAACTGCTTATCCCACTAAGGTGTGATAGCTACCTTAGAAACAAACAAAGTAAAGCTACTTTCGTTTTTCCTTTATAAAGTATAGATAGAGAGGAACAAAGAAGACCAACCTCTGTCTTGCGCTAATCTCCTGGTTTGATTCCTCTCTTCCTTGATAGTCTTTTGCTACTTGTTCCCTTGCACGCCCAGCTTCACAGAGTACCTGTAAGATCACAGTAGCATAGCACTATACAAAGACATGGATCTATAATCATAAACAATCTAGGATCAGATGTAAATTGACCATACAAATGCAGCAAACATAAATGACACAAGAGTATGGAGGAAAACTTGAATAGCTTTTATTGATAAACAAGAAAGAGCCAAGAGGAGTTACAACTAGTTGTTCTGACCCAGCATCAACCTCTCAGCAAGGAAGCTCCTCTTCACCTCATACAAAGCTTAGATCACCCAATAATCTGATGTTTGTCTCAAGAAACCAACAACAATTCCTTACCATATGCAAAATTTTAGCCTCTGGATCTCTGGGATGAGGGATCCATATATAGATATCTGTAAGGGAGATGAGTCAGCTTATGATTTGATTAGTGTCTTCCCTCTGATAGTTCTTGCTTCCACTTGGAGATTGATGATCTCTTACTCATCCTTGGTTGAATTCAGAGAGGCAAGTGTCATAGGAGAAGTTTCTGGAAGCTTCCATTGCCTCTCCACCTCGCGGAATGACACTGCCATTTGTCATTTCTCGCCCATCGCACCCCATAGAAGGGATTTTTGAAATGCAACGCACCCACACAGTGTACTTAGGTGAGATGCAACGCACTTGGCCTGTGGAGCAGCTGAAATGATCCTATTTTGACCAATTCTGAGCAGTTTTTCATGGAGAACTTCTGGGAGAAGCTGTAATCAGTTGCCTTGTTCCTTTAGGGGTCAGAACAACACTTTTAGGGACTTAGGAGCCCTTGGTTTATGGACATTTCATGCTTGGGGTTGCAGTGCCCAAAAATTTTCTTTAACACGAAGGCACTTTGGTTATTGGCGCAGTGTATGGTTAATCGTGAAGGAAATTTAGTTACTGGTGCAGTGTATGGTTAAGCTCAAAGGCACTTTGTTTATTGGCACAATGTATGGTTAAGGATGGAGGCACTTTGGTTATTGACGCAGTGTATGGTTAAGCCCGAAGGAATATTGATTATGTTTTCTGTAGCTCCCGATTCATGGTTCATTGATTTGGTTCTTCATTAAGCTCTAAGGCATCTGTGTAAAACATATATTTTGTGGCTCCCAGTTTAGGCTAAAGGCCTATTGGTTGGTATCTAACTAAGCTTGATGGCGTATGGATTTGGTTCATGGTTCATCCTGAAGTTGTGGTTTACTTGTCATGATCTCAAGTATGTTTTGCAATGTATATAGTGTATGCACATGTTTTGGTTTAGTGGTTAATCCCAAAGGTGTGTTGGTCTTGTCATGAGCTTGAATCTAATTTGCAACGTATACAACATATGCACATGTTTTGGCCTGGTGGTTAACCCCAAATGCATGTTGTTCCTGTTATGAGCTTGAATATGGTTTGCAACATATACACATACGACATATACACATGTTTTGGATTGGTGGTTAATCCGAAGGCATGTTGGTTTTGTCATGAGTGTGTCATGTGCTTGAGTTTAGTTTACAATGTCTACAACACATGCACATATTTTGGTAGGGTGGTTAATCCCAAAGGTGTGTTTGTCCTATCATGAGCTTGAGTCTAGTTTGAAACGTATCCACATATGGAATATGAAAATGTTTTGGTTCACTGGTTAAGCCTGAAAGAATGTTGGTATTTTCATGAGCTCAAGTAAAGTTTTCAACATATGGCATATGTTTTGTCTTGGTGGTTAAGCCCGAAGGTGTATTGGTTCCATCATGAGATTGAGTCTGATTTACATACAACATATGCATATAATGTGGTGTAATGGTTAAGCTTGAAGGTGTATTGTTTTTTCAAGAGTTCAATTCTGGTATGAGACGTATGTATGGTGTGTTGCTCTGGTTCTATGGTTAAGCCCTAAAGCACACCCTTTTGATTCAATCACAATTTTGGTCACAACATGGCATGGCTCCATGAGGTACTTAATAATAAACACATGTTTGTTGATTGCCATAAACAAGTCACACTGTAGCTAAGTTGGTATTATTCCCTGTTGCATGACGAGATTCATGGGCTTGATTTTGGTTAGGTTCATCGAAATTTTTATTTGGCCCTAAGAAGTGCATTATGTCGAACTGTTTAGCACATTGAAGAAGTTAATTTTGTAGAATGCACGTCGGAAAGGTGCATTTTGTAGACAGTGGAGCAAAAAAGTGTAACTTATTGAATGATTAATTTTTATAATGTTTTATGGGTTAATTTCAGGGCTAATTTGATTTTTGAAAAAAGGGGAAATGGCTAGAATTTTCTTTTGATCTGAAAGGGGACATGAGAAGTCATGAAGATAGGTTTTTGAGGACAATAAATATTTTATTTTATTATTTTCAAAATTTTATGGGCCATATAAATATGTTTAGTGTTGATACAAGAAATCAACGATGAGCTACTATTAATGTTTTGAAGAACTAGTTGAATTTGTGTTGATATGATCATATTAGAAGAGGTGTAATGTGTTGAGCTTGTGGATCGAGTTTGAAAGATTGTGAAAAGTTGTTTACTATTTATTTAGAGAATGAGGTGGGTTCCTCCATCAAGGTTGGTGCCTCAATCAAGTTGTAGCTTATAGGAAGTGGGCGCTTTCTCATATTTGGGGGTTGGTGCTTCCATCAAGGTGGTGCTTACATATATTTTGGGGCCGATGCCTCTAGCAGGTTGGTGCTTGCTCATTTATCTTGGGGGTTTTGTCTCGCAAGGGTTTCCAAGTAAATTTGGTGTTTGCATGTCTTGATTTGATGATGATGCTTATTGGTGTTATCTCATGCTTTTAGTTATGATGAAATTGTAAAATAGTTTAATTTTGTTTAATTGGATTCCACACTGATTCACTCCCCCCCCCCTCCCTCGCAAAGTGTGATCATTATTCTAACAAAATTGAGTGAATGTGGGAATAATTTATTGAATAAAGATGGTCATCTCATTGAATTGGTCCTGATGAATCTAAGAACACCCTATGATGTGTTTTATTCCCCTTTTAGCACCAATTGGAGGTCACATAAGGAAAATGGTAATGATTATACCTTTCACACCATCTATGATTGGATGATCAAGGATAAATAAAGTTTTCTTAATGAAGGGAATATTAGTGGTAAACATCAGGTTCACTTGCTTAAGGGAAAAGGTGAGTAGAATTACAAGGAAACAACCCAATTCAATACCACTAAAAATAGATAAGAATTTATCAAACATAAACATAAATGAATGGCTTGTGATTTGACCATGATTTTCCCTCCATTAGAAAGAATTTAAAGAAGAAGGCATGCCACTATAGTAGGAAGGAAGGTGTTGGGTGACATAATTGAAATTCAATTCCTCAACACTTAATTATCGAACCAGGGTTTTGTAAACTTCGAGGTGTAGCACAAGCAATGCCAAGGGTTATGGGTTCACTTTGTAAATCATATCTTTATCCTTGTAATTAAATCACTCAGGTTCAAAAGAACAACTTTAAAGAAAGCCTTTTAGTTCTATTCTTGCACTGTTAACACAATGATACCACACCACTCCAGAGATTAGACCCTCACTCGAAAAATAACAATCAAAGACTTTGGAAAATGTTTCAAAAGCAATCAAACTCAATATTCATTCCAAACCATGTAAACTCAATTATTTCAAACAAACTTGTTCCTGCATTGAAAATATTTTCCAAACAAATCTATTCTTGCACTCAGCTCCTGTAATAGGAAAGACAAAACAACTTTGTTCATGTACTGGGGAAATAAAACAACTATGTTCCTACACTCAACAATCCTTTGTTCTTGTACCAAAAAGAATATTGTGCAACAAGCGTGAACTCAATTGATGCGGAAATAAACCCTTCTTGAATCAAGATAAAATCGATGCATAAATATCAAGTTAAATTAAATACTTTATCAAATAATAGAGAAAATATTAAACTCTTATGCACAAATAAAGAGATCACCTGTTATGTTTTGATTAATACTTTATTTAGGATGAACTTCTGCGTTTATTAGAGATGCAAAACATTACTTTGCAAGGAAGATTCAAATGATAACTTTAGATTAATTAGTGACAACATTATTTTGTTCATGTACCCGAGATACCTAAGTAGCCAAATGATAATCTGAATTCAACAGGACAAAAAAAGTGATGTAATATTTAAATCATAAAGTCAAGAGAAACAAAAAATCCACTCTCACAATGACACTATCACATAATAGCATTCACCATAACAGAGGTTTTCACTTGCGTTTTGCATATAAAAAATCTAATATATATACTTACAAGGTTGAAAAGAGATTATTCATTATATCTTGCTTGGTGACTTATATATATATATATATAGATATATATATATATATATATAAAATTCACCAAGCAAGATCTAATGAATAATCTCTTTTCAACCTTGCAAATCTTCACTCAAAAGAACTGTACGCACCATAGAGTAGATTTTAAACTCTCAACTGAAGAGGTGACTTTGAAAACAAAAAGGAACTTTCCAGATCCAAATTCTTACTGCGTCTTACAATAAACGTAAAGATTTCTTCAATGTTAAAATTTAAGAAGAAAACCCAAATATGAATGCAAGAGTTCATATCTAAACCTCTATTAATTTTTTCAAAAATATTGCACAAGGGTTTATCCAGTCATACACAACTATTACAAGCAACCTTCACACATAGATAAAAACCACACCATTTACTTATCACACAATAAAATAAATAGAGGGAGAATGAGTTGGGTTGGTTGGGTCCTAGCCAACCAGCTCATTTCCCTTTTTAAGGAAAGAGGTTAATTTATAAGAACATATTTATCATCACAGGAAATAGACAAGACAACTACATGAACCTAACATTACCCCTCTTTTATTAAATAGAAAAATTCTTTGCTCAGTACATATCATATAAAGATAGATCCAACTTCAGATAGGTTGTGGTGATACAAGCTTCTTAGAATATATAACCGAATTTTTTTTCATAGTATCACTAGCTTACACCCTAATCTAACTTGACATATATACAGATTACATTGGCTCACGGCCATATCAAGCTGATAACAAAAGATGAAGTTGTTGGCAACTAATCCATAACTTTAGAAACCCTGCTCCAAGCCATCTCCAGGAAATCATGAACAAAACTTCAGGAGTGAATGCACGCCTTTCTCTTTGACAGTTGAGACCAAATCCTAGTCGGACTTCTCAAATCAATAACTTTCCACATTTGATACGGGAATCAAAATAAGTGAAAGAATCTTAGGATCTTCCTGTACCATAACCACTTTGATTTTGAATTAGTGAACATGTATTGAAAAAGTCATAAGGTAATGTAAATGGTAAGTTACATAGAAAAACATTGACCTATTTGACCTTTAATTAAGATACACATACATTATCCATTTACCCAAAGAATCATTAAAAGAAACCAAAACTGCTTGCATGGAGGTCTTATTTGAGTTGTAAAACAAAGGCTAAGGTAGGGTAATTTAGCTAAAAAGAGGAACAATTATGACAACCAGAATTCCCCCAACCTCATCCTTATTGATTTGTGTAGCTTAGGAGGTACTCCAAACCCTAGAATTCAGGATTTGGAGGGCAAAGAACCACAAGGGTCACTTGTGGGAGACCCTTGTGGGCTTGGAACCTGAGGTAGGGATTTTTCACCCACCAGGATTTGGGCCAAAACCATGAAAAATTTGAGCATGAAAAAATTTGAGGTGATAGATCTTGGTGTGTTGATTCCAATGCTCCAAAGATCACTCAAATCAGAGCTCTAGAAACAAAGATATGAATTTTTGAACTTAACAATTAATTATGGAAAGTCAAGTGATGTAGGTTTGGTCCAAGAGACATGTCTCTTCATCAATTCCTGGAGCCCTTCATTAGTGTATAAATAGAAGGTGGAGAGGAGGCATTTGAGAATCCAAAAGTGCAACACATAAGGAGAAAACAAACTCGTTGGAGAGGGGGAATCTCTGAACTAGACACAATAAAGGAGGAAGGGACAACATGGGAGTTTTAGGTTTATTGGAGCCTCTTTGTAGATGTGTGGAGGGATGTTCTATGCCACATCCATGTCGAGTTTGTTGAAGGGTGCACACAGGTCTGTTGAAGGTAGAAGCAAGGTAATAGAGGGATTTTTTGTGAGGGATGAAAGTGGCAACGCATTGTTGTGGTAGGCCGCAAGCCTAGCCACCACAAAATAGGGTAGCATGGAGGTGTTAGCGGATGTAAAGTGCCCAAAATAATAGCATGGTTGGATAGGAGTCTTCCTTTCCTAGGCCACAAATTTTTGGGGGGTAATCTATGGACTGTTGAGTGGGTTGAAAGGTTTTTACAGCGTGGTTACTTGCCTTAACCAGAAAAATCAAAGGAGAATAGGAACAACATACTTGGAGGGTAGTGTTAGATGTGTGTTGGGTTATAGTTTGTGATCAGATTTGGATCACTTTACCTTGCAACCTGTGGATGCCATTTGGAGGAATTTTCATGGAGGTGAAAAGTCCATCCTACGAGCAAAACCTATAGTGAAGTATTGGGCATCATTGGTCTAGTGGAGGGAAGCGTGTTGATAGCCCAAAGTAGCCCTAGATGAGCTATCTTAAAGTGACAAAGAGAAGTTTAAGGTTGGGTGTAGTTTGGTGCTGAAGTGCAACACCTTGATGGACAAAGGTGACTACTGGCCTGGCAGGTTTGAGCTTGGGATTAGGCCTAGCGAGAGAGCATATTGGATTAGCCCATGTACATGCTACAAAAGTGACTTGTAGTAGTGTTAGGTGGTAGCCCTTTTGGAGTCTCGATGTGTTGTCCTTTGAAGGAATAAAGGGCAGCCAGTGAGAAATACATAAGCGAAGGACCAACATGACAAGACACGACATCGAGTCTGTGCAATGGAGTTTGTCATTTTATCTTGTATACCATAGATTGTTTTATTATTCAGATTTGGTTTAATATAACGAATAATGGGTTGTAAATTATTGTACAATATTTGTTAAAAATTGTGTATACTTGTGTACATGTGATTTACTTCTTTATATTTTCCGCTGTGAAAAGTAGTTCTGGTTGAGATTCTTGTTTTGGTAGCACCAGTGATTTTAAGATTCTAATCTAGACCCAAGATCATGGAAATTCAACAATCATGTTGTGTGTTCTCACACAACTACTAACCTCTGCAAAATAAATAAATTAGAATACCCTTTCTTCTCATTTCTGGATTTGGATATTGATTCCTCACCCATATGATTTAACCTTATTCACTCGATCCTTCCTCATATGGATTTCCCACTTCTTAACATGAGTTCTTAGATGGGTCACATGGAATCTCCATTTTCTAACCAGCTTCTTCAATTTATCCATTTCTACTAACATTTCTCCATTCCTAGTCCTTAATGTTGCATTTTGAGTTTCGACACACCTATTCAAGAACTCAAGCTCATGAATCTACTATTTCAACTTTTGAATTTTATTTACCTTCTTCCCTAGAGAAGAGCCCTTCAATTCTTCCTTTTCCTTTTCTTCTTCCTGTATATTCATTTCTTCTACCATGGATGCAAGAGGAACATCATAGTCATGCTCTTATTCTTTCTTTTACTCATGAACTCCTTGTTCCACCTCTTTCTCAAGGGTCACCTTCTGTATTTTTGCCTTCTTCATCAAATATGTTAGAGGAAAATAATCGTCATCCTCATTCTCCTTATGCTCTTGACTCATGAAAGGGGTGCCCATTATTGCTACTCCTGCCAGGAGGGATAGATTGTCTTGCACATGTTATTTTCCATGGGAATATCTAGTGCAGATTCTTCAGGAGAAACACAGTCTCTCCTAGATGACTTAGAGTCCTCAATGATCTCGACCTCATATGGAGTAGCAGGTTTCAATGTCTTCATGCTAGAATAAGCGTGATGATTTTTCAACAACCCTCTTGTTATTCTCCCTGGAGGTTCTAGCACCAAAATCTTGACTTTCACACTCTTCTTTACCTTCTGGCCTTTATTTTCTTGGTTATTTGTTTGTCGAGGCTGAGTAGGCTTGGGTTCTTTATCATGTTTACCTCCTTGTTGTTTTTTTCCTTTCTAATGCTGGATACCCTTGTATTCTGCAGTTTTCTTACGATTCCCTCCTCGCTGATTTTTTATGCTAACAACCTTCTCGGCACCTTCACTTTGGTACGATTCCAAAAATGCTACCCAAGTAGATCCCTTGTTTTTCAATTCCTCACTAAGAAAAATATTTATCTGCCGATAATGAGATAATTTAGAATCTACTTGATTCTCTGGGGATTTCTGCATGCTTCTCAACATCTTATTAAGGCTATTTAACAAAAGATGTGGGAAGTTAAGCAACTTACCAGAATCAAAGTGCATAAGGAGTCGAATATGGTACAGGTATGTTAGGGAGTATCTTCCTTCACAAGTAAGGAAGTTTTATAAAATATATAGTAGACATTGCCATTTCTTGACCATCTCGATCCTCATCACTCCTTTCTTCCAGTCAACTACACAATCAACCTTTGACAAGAACCCACACCATGCACCTTTCTCTACTTCACCTTTCTTAAACCATTGCTCCCCAGTCGCTGGCAGCTTCGTGGCATGCGAAATGAACTACTCTATCATTTCAAACTTCAACGAGCCTACAATAAATGTCTTTCCATAAAAAAAATTGTGCAAAATCCTGGGTAATGGCTAAATTGTATTTATTAAACTTCTAAAAGAAGGAATAAATCCTGCTTCCTGTAAAATAGGCAGACTCATTTCATATTCCACTGTGCCCTCCATCTCTTTGACAAACCTTGGTTCCATCCTCACTGATGCCATAGTGTATGTAGTATTGCTGCAATCTCGAGTCCTTTAACTGTTTAAAATTCAAACTTCTTTAAGGATGTAATTCAAAATTTGGAGAGTGTAGGAATGATTTTCTATAATGATCGCATGATTCCTGTACCGAACACTCATTCAGAATACATGTCGATTCATATCCCAATTCCTTCACTGACACCATCACGTTTAAACTCCACTTCACCTAACAAAGTAGTTACTATCCTTGAAGTATGAAATTCGGTTAATAGATTCAGTAAGATTTCTAAAACAGGAAAGGTAGTGATAATTAGGAGCGATGATTAGACCAACTACAATTTCGAGGGATTATATGGTAAAAAGTGGTCATCCTACACGTTGCGGGAAGAAAAATAAATTAATGGTGGCGTGAATTCAAATATAATGACAAGGAATTTGAATAAATCAACCTCCATACATGCTTTTTTCCCTAGAAATCACATTCTATGGGGATGGTTGTTGCTTATTATGATAAAGGCCACCTAGATCTAATGTTAATTCCTGCACTTAACCATTCATTTCCCTTTAGACGTAATAATAATGGTCACTAGTACAAATAAGAATATGGGTACTTATTTTATAGCAAAGCCATTGTTTTTACACATGGCTACCATATTTTTTAAAAATAATTGACCCATAAAGACAAGAAGCTCGAAATCAATTCATAATGAATTCCTGTACTAACATAAAAACTCTGTGATGAAAAATTTCTCGCATTGTAACAAGAGGGATTCTTGCACTATTCTAAGTGAGATTCCTACACTGTAACAATAATATTCTTGCACTAAACAAAAGCAATTATTGTAACATGATGAAAAAAGAAAGTGTTCTTGCATTGAAATAACCAATCAAGTTGCCTCTGAAAAATTCAGGCTGGATTGTATGTAAACAGATTGCAGAGTTTGAGGAGCTTTTTTTATCGTCAGGTTTAGGTGCCATCATGTTTTCAGTCTAGGATAGACAAGGCTTCACCAATTACCAAAACCTGAGAAATATGAGGGAGAAAAATAAGCGGGACAAAGAAATTATAAAGAAAGGGAAGGAAAATCACAAGGGACACTTAGAATAAGGTGAATAAATCCATAGAGGGATATAGGAAAAAGGGAGAAAGGGAAAAATGTTAAGGGTAAAAGAGAAAAAAAATAGAAACGAGGATAGGAAATTTTTGTAGAAGAATAGGAGGGGCATTTAATATATTAAGGAACAAAGACGAAATCAGAGGGGAAATTTTAGAAAAGGGAAAAGAAGAAAGACAAAGTATTCACCTTGAATGGTTAATGCATCCACAAAATAATATTGTGACCTATGTGAATCAATTAACTGCAACACAATTTTTTGTGTCACTTGCATAAAATTTTACCATGTCACTTGCTTTGAACTTTAATAAGAGCTTTTTTTTGTTTTTGCTACCACCAAGAATTCCGTAGAAACTTGCTTCCTCTCAAAACAAGTTAGCCATGCATTCCAATTCAAGTGACATCCCATTTTATTAGAAAGGAACCTGCCCACCAACAAGTTTTTTTTCAAGCAGATCCCCACATACTGCACCAACAAGATAGTTTTCACAGGCATGTGTTATTTTTATTTTTATTTTTCATTAATTTCTGATTTTTTTCATTTTTTATAATTATTTTAGGAAAAAAGAAAATCAAGAGGTACTCACAGTAGGCTGGTATTCTCTCCCACCTACCATTTTCAAATCTGACTGTTGTTGTACTTGTTGTATGAAATCTTCCTTAGTGATGGGCTAAAAATATGTTCTAAGCCTATGCCCATTCACCAAGAAAACAACTCCTTGTCCATCAATGGTTTTTATCTCCACTGCTCCATTCTCAAAAACTTTAACCACTTCGTAAGGCCCTAACCAGTGTGTATGAAGCTTCCCCTTAAAATTTTTAAACTTTGAATCATAGAGGAGCACCCAATTACCTGGATGGAGATTCCTTTTCTTAGTTAACCTATCATGCCATTTACTGCATTGTTGCTCCATCAAGGTAGTTCATTGAATAATGTCCCTTCTCATTTCCTCAAGTTCATTTATATGAAAAAGGTTTTGTTGATGTGCTTCCGAGAGGTCCAATGCCAACTGGACTGCAGTTATGAAGGTTGTAATCTAGAATTCAATTGGGAACAATACTTGTTTCTCGTACACCATCTCATAAGGTGTATGACCTTTGTTGTTCCTCCAAGTAGTTCTATAAGCCCAATGCCTCTGGTAGTATATTTTCCCAATCCTCTTTATGAAGATTTATTGTTTTTGTAAGGACGAACTCGATCACCTTGTTTGTAGATTCTACTTGGCCATTTGCCTACGGGTGGTATAGTGTAGACTTCATGTGTCGAATGCCATATTGATCTATAATTCCTTTTACCAGATCAGAAACAAACTAAGGTCCATTTTTAGTAACAATTTTTCTTGGAACACCAAATTGAGTAAAAATTTCATTACATAAAAAATAAACAACAACCCTTTCAGTAGCATAAGGAGCAACTCTAGCTTCTACCCATTTTGTTACAAAATCTATACAAACCAAGATATGTCTTTTATTGAAATATGTTGGGGCTATGGGTCCCAAAAAGTCAATGACTCATTTCTCAAAGGGCTCTAACATGACTCGAGGGCATAAAGACATATCATTGGCTTGACCAGGTTGGACCATTCGCTGAAAACTATCACAATGCTTAACATATTGTTTGGAATCCTTGAACAAGGAAGGCCAAGAGTAGCCAATGTAGAGAATTTTATATGTTATTCTCTCATCAACAAAATGGCCCCCACAAGGCTCATCATGGGCAACTCTCAAGATATCAAACAATTCCTCTTCTCTTACACATCCATGGATAATAAGGTTGGGTCCAGTATAGAAGAGGTATCCTTGGTTCTAGGAGTATGAAGAACTTTTTTGAATGATCCTTCATCTTTCTTTAGTGAATAGGTGTGGTGGTGTTTTTCCTGCGACAAGATAGTTAGCTATGTCAGCAAATTAAGGAGAGTTTTTTGAAACAACAAAAAGATGCTTGTCAGGGAATGAATCATCTACAAGAATTACTTGACTAGGATTAGTCAATCTAGAAAGATAATCAACTACTACATTTGATTTTCTTGGCCTATCAATTACAGTAACATTGAATTCCTATAATTATAAACAAACCACCTAGTTATCCTACTGCTAGTTAAGGGTTTATTCATCAAATATTTTATGATAGAGTGATCTGTATGTATAAATAATTTATAGCCTGTAATATAGTGTCTGAATTTATTAATAGCAAAAACCATAACTAGAAACTCTTTCTCTATTATTGTATAGTTAAGTTCAGTAGATGACAAGTTCTTACTAATAAAGTAAATAACATAGGATTGTTTATTTTATTCCTATCCCAATGCTGCACCAATGGCAGGGTCTGAGGCATTTGAGGAGATTAGGTCCCCTCAAGAATGGTGCCTATACTAATTTCTCCTTCATATTCTCAAAAGCTTGTTGGTAAGTCTTGGTCCAAGATAAATCACTATCCTTCACTAATAATCAAAAAATAGGGGTAGCTATCCTAAAGAAATTCTCAATGAATCTTCGGTAGTAACCCGCATGTCCTAGGAATCCTCTTACTTCCCTTTGTGTTTTTGTCCAGGTAGGTGTATAATAACATCTACTTTGGATGGATCTACCTAGATACACTTATAAGAAATAAGACAGCCAAGGACCACCCCTATTTTGAACATCAATCTACATTTCTTGTCATGCAAAGCGAGGCGAGCCTATTGACACCTATTGAGTACTTTCTTTAAATTTTGAAGGGCTTCTTGAAAAGAATCACCAAATATTGAAAAGTTATCCATATAAACCTTTACACACTTGAGGTAAAAAAGAAGAAGCTAAAACTTCCCTTTGAAAAGTAGCGGGAGCATTACAAAGTCCAAAGGGAAGCACTCGGTAAGTGAATGTCCCCCATGGACAAGTAAAGGTAGTATTTTCCTGATCCTCAAGTGAGATTTATATTTGGTTATACCCACTGAAGCCATCTAAAAATGAAAATTACTTTTTACCTGCAAGGGTATCTAGCACTTGATCAATGAAGGGAAGGGGAAAGTAATCCTTGAGAGTGGCTTTATTTAATTCTCTATAATCAATACAAATACACCATCTCCCATCCTTTTTTGGGACTACTACCAATGGAGAGACCCACTAACTATCAGATATAGGATAGATAAAACCAACATCTAAGAGTTTTTGAAGTTCTTCTTTAACAACCTCTCTTAGTGCAGGGTTCATTCGCCTTTGGGGTTGTCAGATAGGTTGGGCACCCTCCTGAATATAGATATGATGAGTGTAGGTTTCAAGAGGGATGCCTTTCATGTCCTCATAACTCCATGCAAAGGCATCAAGATGATCTCGCAACAAGCTCACAAGTTGCTCCTGCTAGGATGGGTCTAGGTCTAAACCAATGTGTAAAGATTTGCCTGGACTTACCTCAACAAGAGTAGTGTCAGGCTCATGGACACCTGTGGTGGCTACTAAACTCTATAATGATGAGGATGAGGATTGGGGATCACAATTTTCCTTGAAACTTGGACTAAAAATTTGATAAAGTGATTAAGAAATTTGCATGGTGTCGAAGTTATCTATAAAATCTCGGATCACACTCTCCTTAGTCTATTCAATATAATGATGAACCATAGATAGGGATCGAGTCTCCTCATCACTACTATCATAATCCAACCACAAGGTATCATTGCACTCTTGAATAGATCTGGCAGGTGGGTACAAGGTGACCTTTTTCCTAGCATCCCCATGGGAAATATACATGTCACTAGAGCGACATCCTATATAGGCATCTACTATGGAAAGCCATGGTCATCCAAAGATCAAAGGGTTCCCCCAATAGGATTATTTGGTTGTAACATAATTAAATATGTGGGGTACTCCCATGAATTAATCAAGACAACCACATCATCTAACACGCCCTCCGAATTGATTTTAGATCGGTTAGCAAGTTCAAGCACAACAGGGGTAGGATGAATGTGGGTCAACCGAAGTTGTTCCATGGTTTTCCTAGTCATAAAAATAGTCACCACTCCAAGATATATTAACACATTGGGAACAAGGATATCACCTATTTGAACAGAGACAACTTGGTTTCTAGGATCAATATATTTCTCAACTTGAGCACATCTTGTCATCAACTCAACTACTTTCCCAACAAATTGGATAGTGTGAGGTTCAAATCTCTTCCTCCATGGATTTTTAAGAAAAATTTCCCTAACAATATTAGTACATATAGGAATATATTTTATAGCATGTAGTAGAGGGACCTTTATACAAACATTCCTCAACTCGGACGACAGTTCATACTCAGGGGTGGGGTCAACTTTCTCCACAAACAACCTTTCTGGAAAGGGAGGTTGGTTCGATGAAGAAGGTAAGGATTCTGAGTGTATGGGAATAGGTTGAACAATGGTATCATTGTTTGAAAGCTTAGGGGTTTCCTCCTCAGTTTTCTCCTCAATGATTACCGTAGGTTGTTGTTGTTGTTGTTGTTTCTTTTTGCGAGTTTATTACCCTTCATGATCTCAGCTAGAGGCCATTAACCCCAACTGGCATGGACTCATAAATAGGAAAAGTGAGTGGTCCAATAGAATGAATCATTTATATCACGTTATTATTTGGGTTGGGAACTCACTATGCTGGCAACTGAGGTGGTTGGAATGATGGTGGCAATGGGAGTGGTGGTAGCATGGGTTGGGTTTGCTGAGGTAACACAAATGGTAATGTAGGTTGTGCCATGGGATAAGGTGCATATGATGTGGGATATGACTGTGTAGGCATGGGATAGGAATAATGAGAGTGTGGTGGTCCCGTCCATCCTTGTTGCCAAGGGGGAGGAGCAGACTATCTGTATTGAGAATGATACCCATGCTGCCAAGACTGAGGATAATTCATGTTTTGATAGGAATATTGTGGTGAATTATAACCAGGAAAATATGGTGTAGGTTCAGAAATCATACCTGTACTTACCTGTGGCCATGAATTTCATGCCCCCATAGCATGCAATGGCTTAGGTACCAAATTCTGTCCCTAAAATGCTACTTTTAATCCTGGTATGGATGAGAATTCTTCGGTAGGATGCTTCCCTACACATATTACACAATTATTAGAACTTTTAACATATGCAGGACACTCACGTAATTTTTTTTTCTTCTACATTTTGGAAAATAAATGGATAATGTTTCTTGTTCTTCTAGTACTAGTTTCTGCTGAAATGTTAAAGAATCTATTTGTTTACTAACAACATTCATAATTTCAGTTTTCATATTATCCATTTTATTTTCCAAACCAATAATCATAACATCTGTCGATCTAAATTTGTTGTTTCTAGAATTTCTCCTAATTCCCTTACCAGATCTGGATTGGTTTCGTGAGAATTTCCTGCATAGGTCACAAATCTGATCAAAAGTGTTTTGAGCAATGTCTCCTTGTCCTAGAAAATTCAAATTATTTCTAGAATAATCAGAAATCCCTCATAGAAACAAGGTTCTAACAGTGCTCATGTCAAACTTATGCTTTGACCTTTGAAGAATATATAAGAATCTCTCCAAATAGTCTTCCAAGGTCTCATCATCACCCTGTGCAATGGTAAAAATCTCGTCCTGGATTTTTAGTTTTTTTCAATATTCCTGATATTTATTTAAGAACACCCTCTTCATTTGGTCCCAAGAAGTTATAGTATTCCCTCCCAACCCCATGAACCAATGTAAATCTGAGTCCTTGAGAGTTGCAGGGAAAAGATTTAGCTTCTAAGCATCCATAGAATAATCATAACTCCTACACAGTATATCAAACTCAAAAAGAAAAGAATCAAGATCTTCATGCACTTTATCGTGAAATTGTGGAAGAATGAAGGGTGGAATATTCTTCATTTCAACCAATCCATGTCGTTCCACAATTGGAAACCCAAAAATGGAATGCTCCTCCATTGGTTGGTTCTCACTGAGCCCTTCACCATGCCCTTCTTCATTATCTTCCATCTTTCCTCCTCCAAACAGACCACTTCCCTCATACTGTGAAGGTTGATTGTGGTTTAGATTTAAATTTTTATTCCAAATAGTCTCCTTCTTCCCTTATACTGGCTGGGAGATTCCTGAACTATTGTCCCTAGAGTCTAGGTGAAAAGTACTAGTGTGATGGGTTTGTGTCTGCTTAGAATTCTTGCCTACAATAGAAGGCCCAACGTGAGATAAACTTTTTGATTTATCAATATTTCCTCTACCCTTCTTGGGCTTCGGAACCCTATCTCTCCTAATCATGCATTTTAAAAGAAATCAAACCAGCAATAATCAACAAAACTAAAAAAATTTCTTGTTGGAACAAATAAATGTAAAATAAAATGTTGCAGATAGTTCAGAAAATATGTCTATAGCACACAATTAACACAAAAAAATTCCCTTAGGAAATAGAAGCACATTGTAGTTAAAAAAAACAAAGCAGACTTACCTCTACTGCAGAAAAGAAAAATCAGAACTTTACCAGAATTCCTTTCAACGCCTCCCCGACAATAACACCAAAATGTTGGGTGACAGAATTGAAATTCAATTCCTCAACACTTAATTATCGAACTAGGGCTTTGTAAGCTTCGAGGCATAGCATAAGTAATGCCAAGGGTTCTGGGTTCACTCTGTAAATCCTATCTCTATCCCTACAATTAAATCACTCAGGTTCAAAAGAACAACTTTAAAGAAATCCTTTTAGTTCTATTCCTGCACTATTAACACAATGACACCACACCACTCCAGAGACTGGACCCTCACTCAAAAAATAACAATCAGATACTTTGGAAAATGTTTCAAAAGAAAACAAACTCGGGATTCATTCCAAACCATGCAATCTCAATCATTTCGAAACAAACTTGTTCCTACACTGAAAATCTTTTCGAAACAAATCTATTCCTGCACTCAGTTCCTATAATAGGAAAGACAAAACAACTCTGTTTCTGTATAAGGAAAATATAACAACTCTTTTCATGCACTCAACAATCCTTTATTCCTATACTAAAAAGAATATTTTGCAACAAGCTTGAACTCACTGATGCGGAAAGAAACCTTGCTTGAATCAAGATAAAATCGACGAATAAATCTCAAGATAAACTGAAGAATTTATCAAATAACAAAATATTGAACTCCTGTGCACAAATAAAGATATCACCTATTCTGGTTTGATTAATATTGTATTCTAGATGAACTTTTGCATTTATTAGATATGCAAACCATTACTTCAAAAGGAAGATTCAACTAATAACTTCAGATTAATTAGCGACAACAATATTTTGTTCCTGTACCCAAGATACCCAAGTAGCTAAATGATAATCTGAATTCAACATGACAAAAAATACGATGTAACATTTAAATCATAAAGTCCTCAGGAGAAACAAACAATTCCACTCTCACAGTGACACTATCACCTAATAGCATTCACTAGAACAAAGGTTTTCACTTGCGTTTTGCATATAAACAATCTACTATATATAAGTCACCAAGCAAGATCTAATGAATAATATCTTTTCAACCTTCCAAGTCTTAACTCGAAAGACTTGAAAACAAAAGGGAGCCTTCTAGATACAAATCCTTTCTACGTCTTACAATAAACTTAAAGATTTCTTCAATGATAAACTTTAATAAGCAAACCCAAATAGGAATGCAAGAGTTCAGATCTGAACCTCTATTTCTTTTTTCAAAAATATTACACAAAGGTTTATCTAGTCATACACACCTGTTACATGCAACCTTCACACATAGATAGAAACCACACCATTTTATTATCACACAATACAATAAATAGATAGAGGGAGAACGAGTTGGGTTGGTTGGGCCCTAGCCAACCAATTCGTTTCCCTTTTTAAGTAAAGAGGTTAATCTACAAGAACATATTTATCAGCAAAGGAAATAGATGAGACAAATGCATGAACCCGGCATTAGCCCTTTTTTTAAATAACAAAAGTATCTGCTTAATACATATCATACAATGACATATCCAGCCTTAGAGAGGTTGTGGCGATACATGCTTCTCAGAACATAGACACCAAAAATTGTTCACAGTATCACTAGCTTACACCCTAATCTAACTTGACATATATATAGATTGCATTGGCTCACGACCATATCAAGTTGATAACAAAATATGGAGTTTTTGGCAACTAATCCCTAACTTTAGAAACCTTCAAACACTCTAATCCATCTTCAGGAAGACAAGAACAAAACTTCAGGAGTGACTGCACACCTTTCTCTTTGACAACTAAGACCAACCCCTAGTCAGACTTCTCGAATCAACAACTTTCCACATATGGTGAGAGAATCGAAATAATTGCAGGAATCTTGGGATATTCCCATACCATAGCCAATTTGATTTCGAATTAGTGAACATTTATTGAAAAATTCGTAAGGTAATGTGAATGGTAACGTACATAGAAAAACATCGACCTTTTTTTAACTTTAATTACGATGTGTATGCATTATCCATTTACCCAAAGAAGAATTAAAAGAAACCAAAAATACTTGCATAGAGGTCTTATTTGAGTT
The DNA here is from genome assembly GCA_031772625.1 of Pinus tabuliformis. NCBI lineage: Eukaryota > Viridiplantae > Streptophyta > Pinopsida > Pinales > Pinaceae > Pinus > Pinus tabuliformis. Next base: position 818,754,662 of record CM062809.1, read on the forward strand.
GTAAAACAGAGGCTAAGGTAGGGTAATTTAGGTAAAAAAATAAGACAATTATGACAACCAACAAAAGGGGATGTTGAGATAACTTTCTAGAAGAAAACTTATGATTTGGAATAGAAGGTCAAATAGCTTGAAGGATATGTGTCAAAAATATGTTCATCTAGTTAGTTAGTGGACAAATTTACCTTGAAAGTTGGAACCTCTTAAGCATTTATTACTCACACCTCATAGAATGAGTGGGTAGTCAATTCTAGGTGCACTCACCTTATGGTGAATGATTCTTCTCTATTATCCTCCCTAGATAAAGTTATTGAACAAAAGATTTATGTCACATATGATATTTATCTTCACATTGTTGGTCATTGCAATATCCCTTATTGGCATGGTAAGACTGTTAATATTTATCATCTTCCTATTATAAGTGCAAATCTATTATCAATTCTCAACTGACATAAACTAGCAATATTGTTGACTTCTATCTAGATTGGTTCTTTGTTAAGGATATAAATAATGATGGGTTGATTTTCAACCATATATTTATCGACTCAAAGGATCGACTATACAAGTTTCATGATATATTTTGACTAATTGTTGAACCAATTACTCTCATTGTTCATATCGATGAACAAAACCAACCTAAGTGGCACAAATGAATCAAACATCTAAATTTTTTAAATTCAAAGTTAATGGTAACATAGAACATGGTTTCTATTTTACCCAAATTTATTCCACCAAAAGGAGTTTGTAGAGGATGTGTGCTATGAAAGCACCATCAAGCCCCATTCAACTCTAAAATAATGTGGTATGCACAAACATAATTGTAACTCATTCACAATGATATCTACTACATGAGCAAGCCTTCATTAGTAGATGAAAAGTATATTTTAACCTTTATCGATGACTTCTATAGATTTACTTGGGTCTATTCCTTGAAGAAAAGCATTCATATATTTGAATAGGGAATTGGTGAAAAAGAAATGTGGTAAACCTATCAAGTGTTTAAGATATCATAATGGTGGAGAGCATGTGAGTCAACAATTTGAAGAATATATTGTTCAGTCAGGTCTTTCTTGGAAATAGTTTATTCTTCATTCTCATCAACAAAATGGCATAGTTGAATGGAAGAACTGAACTTTATTATAAATGACTCTCTTCCTATTATAAGCCAAATACTTGCCAACTAAGTTTTGGGCTAAAGTTATTTATAGGTCCAACTATATCGTAAATCTTGTTTCTACTAGTGCTATCGGTTCTTTGACTCCAGTTAAGAGATGGTGTGGAATGAATACCTCATTCAACCACCTTGAAACTTTTGGATGTATTTCTTTGGTGCATATTTTTTATGACAATAGGAATAAAATAGATGCAAGGAGTAATGCTTGCATCATGATGGGTTATTCAAAAGAATCTAAATCCTAATTTGGATCGGTCAAACAGTAAATTATTTTTAGAAGAAATGTAATCTTTGATGAGAAGCCTTTAAGTATCAAGTTGGTGAACCCTTGTTTTGGGATATTACACAATGCTTCCTTTGATATTGTTACTATAAAGGATCAATTTTCCTACATTTTTGGATTTTGATTAATTAGTTGAACTCTGATCTTGTGTCAACTGGTGGTCCATATACATTGACTGAAACTGTTACTTCTCCAAATCAACCTTTTGAGGTGAAAATTATTTCACCCACTCCATGTTTACCTCAGTGAGATGTCAAGGAAATTGAAACTATTGGACTTGTTTGGTGATATATCAGTGGACAGACTCATAGATGGAAGTAATAAGCCAATATTTCCTGGATGGATCATGTTCTTTAAATTTGTGATCTTATTTATTTTAATGATGTTGAAGGAAAACTTAAGTGGGAACAAGCCATGGTAGCTAAACCAAATTCTCTTTTGAATAATCACACTTGGGATTTAGTATCTTGACATCAAGGGAAGAACGTCATGACATGTCGAAGGGTTTACAAGACCAAATTTAGTTTTGAAGGTGTAGTCAACTAGTCACAAGGCTGATTTGGTCATGAATGGATTTGCTAAGTAGGAAGGCATTGACTACACTGAGACCTTTTCTTATGTAGCAACAATGAACTCTGTTCAAGTGATTATTTACCCTCTTGCTCGCTTTGGATGGAAGGCACACCATATGGATGTTAAAAGTGATTTTTTTCATGGTGACTTTTTGAATAAATTTATATGGATAAATTCCCTAGATCTGTGATAGATTCCAATCTTCTTTGTCAATTACAAAAGTATTTGTATGGTTTAAAACATGCCTCCAGGACCTGGTATGTAAATATTGAATGCTTCTATATTAATATTGGATTCAAACATAATGAATATGATCACAATTTTTATGTATTATATAATCATGGTGATATTTTTTATTATTTCTATATATGTATGATAGAAATATTTTCGAAAAAATCACATCAGAAGAATTTCGTCGACGTGTTTCGAACCAGCAAGTGTGGTCCATCGTCAGGAAAAGTTGAATAATCAGATCATGGATTCATGTTAAATAGGGATAACAGAACTTCAAAAAGCTAGGTTTGACTGGAAAACGGTTAGGTTGGACAAACGGCTATAATCTACCAAGAACGGCTAGATTTCATGATTTATTCATTGGTATAAATAATCTTTGATCTAGTTCTTAGATCAAAGAAAATGACAAATATTGAAGTTCTCGACTACTTTCTTAATATTCAATTTTTTCCTTTATCTAATGGTTTTTTTCCTTCTTAATCTAAATGGATATTGTATCTATTTTTTTTTTTTTAACAGAGTCGGCTACTTTTTTATTATAAAAAACCTCAGATACAAAGTTCTAGTACATAGACATGATAAGTTTGGGCGATGAGGATCAAAACCGGGTGCGCAGACCCATTTTCCTCATTGCTACCTCTATGATAACTGAAAGTAAAGAGGAAACGGCTATATTGCCGAACAAAAGCACCACCTAACCAGCAAAATTTACAATCCATAGCTTCTAGGGAAGTTTCTGAGTGACCGAGTCATCGGGGAGGGGATCTTTCCTGGCACTGGCTTTAGTTGAGGCCTCAGCTTGAAAGCTCTGAGAGAGAGCTCTGATCTGCTCTATGGCTTCCTCCAGATGGCTGCACCTCTCCTTCAGAGTTTCGATTTCTTCTTTTTGCTTCTCCAGCTTCTTCCGCTTCGATCTGCTATCTGCCTGATAATCTTCCTTTAGTTCATTGAAATGCTTGACAAATCTATTGATCATGATTGTATGCGTTTTGCACATGGTGCACTCGTTGTTGAAGATCCTGTCTAATGGATTGTTTGCGGGCTCCTGAGCATTCGGCTGGTCTTGCTGATCCGCCATCTTGATGAGCTGGTTGGGAAAGTCTGTAATATGGGGAGACAGATAGAAACCGGGGAGAAGGGAGATACCAGGAGGGGAGGCGGAATAGCGGAGCAGATGGTTTAGAGAAGGGACGGGCGGAGAGACACGGAGGGGCATGAGAAGACTAGGGAGCAAGGGGATATGGGGAGCTCTGCAGTAATCAAGAAACCACTTGTTAGCAAAATTTAAAACAACAATAGATATACCAGCAATTACCAGGGACGAGGAACGAGGGTCGGGATCCCAATGAGAGCTAGGAGCTTCAGAAGGAAGCCAATGCTTGATGTGAGCGCAGAGGAGAAGCCTTGCAACGCTGCAGACTGAGGGATCGCTAATGCCCAAGCTGCTATATATAGGGGAAGCGAGGTTCCTCAGGTGCTTGAACCAATGCTGAGAGGATCGGCTCTTGAAAGGATTGGGATCCCCTGAGAAGATTTTGCTGCGATCAGAGAGCGTGCGAAGGGGATGGGCTCGAACGCGAAGCCAGAGAATGACTGCGCTAAACATATGATAATCCATGATGAGGCAGAGCGCAATGATGTGGACCAAGTCGGGGGGGCGGATTTGGCTTTTTTGGTACAATTTTGTGCAGTCGAGGAGATTTTGGGGAGGGAAGGGAGATTTGATGAAGAGCCTGTTTCGAGGGAAATGATGCCTGAGGTGACTAGTTTTCTGAGATGAGGGGGTGGGAAGGGGATGCTTAAGGTATGGCTTTGTCATAGACTTCATCATTTTCTCTGACCTGGCCTGTCTGTCTGCTTGTTGCTTTGTTGGCTTGTTCATCTGCCTCCGTATTGTGTCCTCTTAGAACATGCTTGAAGATGACCCCGCTTATTCTCCTGGTGTTTTCCAATATCCTGCTTTTGATGCTGTTCAGGGCCATTTGCTTGAAATCCTTCCCAGAAGTCATGGCTGCTATGATAATAGCAGAATCTCCCATAATTAACAGGTTTTGGAGGCCGAGTTTTCTTGCTATAGAGGTCCCCAGGAGGAGACTATAAGCCTCTGCCTTATTATTGGACATAGATCCTAATCCCCATTCATAGGTCACGATGGTTTTTCCTTGAGGATCTCTGATGATTCCTCCAGCTCCGGCTTGGCCCGGGTTATTTTTTGAGGCCCCATCAAATTGAAGGGAGGGTCTCCTTTGTTTTTGTATCCAATCTCTGACTTCCTCCTTGGTCCCTCTCAACTTCCAATCAGAGTTTCCTTTTCCTGTGCTTACAGTTTTTTGAGTTCTTGCTTCATAGCTGAATTTGCTCATCCACTCTTTTTCTCTTGGATCTCCCGGTTCCGAGTCGACATGGGTTATTCCATTCGCTCCAATGGTCTCTGAGATGAGCGCAATCGCTTTAGCCAAGGTGTTGGAGATGCTGGGATTCTTATTATTGAAAATGCACTTGTTTCTGGCGTTCCATATCTGCCAGCATAGGTTTGGGGGTATGCTGTTCCACAACCTTTTAGCCAGGATCTTACCTTTTTTGGGTTGAGGGTAGCTTTTTTCCCAATTTCTCTGAAGGAGTGTGATCTGGTTGGGAAGATCGCCTATGTTTAGCGGGCTAGTGATGAGTTTCCAGCAAGATCTCGCGAAGGAGCACTCTATAAATAGGTGGTTACTGCTTTCTTCTGCTGCCCTACACATGCAGCAGATTGAAGGGCCATGTATGCCCTTCTTCCTGAGATTTTCCGCAGTGAGAATTTTGCTGTGGAGGAGGGTCCAATTGAAGAATTTTACCTTTGGAAGGCATTCAGTTTTCCAAGCTACTTTGTGAAGAGGCCAGTTGTTTATTGCTGAGGCATTTTGGAGAGTTTTATAGCCCTCTTTGACCGTGTAGCTGCCCCCGTTGGGATCCCATACATATTTATCTTCTGACATTCTGTTAATGGGTGCTGAGCCTATGAGTGATGTCTTGAGATCAGCCCAAAGATTCTTGAGGTCGTTAGGAAGAGGGATAGACTTCCAGCCTATCCAACTGTTATGTTCCCAGGAGGAGATGTCATAAAGTGTCTTGAGATTTTCCTCTGTCATCCACCGTTGCAAGGGCCTGAAATTAGGAAGATCTTCCCTTGCTTCTGAGCCCATTATTCTGTCCACCCAAATGCTGATGTCTCTGCCATTGCCCGGAACTCTTGAGATACAGGCTTTGAATTGAGGAAGAGTTTTTTTAATAAGCTTCCATACTGGTGTGCACTGCCTGTCAATAATGGTTTCTGAAAGAATATTGCTGTTGGCCCCGTTCAGGTATTTCTTTTTGATGACCTCTGTCCACCAAGCTCCTCTCTCATTGAGGATTCTCCAGATCAATTTAAAGCCCATGGCCATGTTTGCTAATCTTGGAATTCTTATTCCAAGCCCTCCTTTCTCGAAGGGAAGGATGACCTTGTCCCATTTTACCAGGCTGAACTTTTTTGAGTCTTGCCTTCCTCCCTGCCACAAGAAGCTTCTAATAATAAGTTCCATGTGTTTATGAATGCTGGCCGGGGCGAGAGTGGTTGCAAATTGATAGATTGGAAGAGCTGAAAGGATGGCCTTGATAAGAGTTGTTTTGCCCGCCAAGTTGAGCCAAGACACTCCCCATCTCTGAAGCTTCCCTCTCAATTTCTCAATTAGCTTGACCCAGATTTCAGTTTTGATCGTTTCCTTGGCTAAGGGTAACCCCAAGTACATGAAATGAGTCCAGTTCCTTTGTGCAGGGATGTCCATGATTATAGAGATTCTCTGGATGATGTGTCTGGGGACGTTCCATGTATAAATCATGCACTTGTTGTTGTTTAGCCTACCTCCCGAGGCTTGAAGAAAGAGATCCAATGTTTTCTTGAACCTCCGAGCCATGAGACTGGAAGCACCTCCAATTAATAGAGTGTCATCAGCGAAGAGGGAGTGATTTATCCCCTTGGTTCCCCGGACTATGTCTACCCCTGTTATTTCTTTTAGCTTGCGCAGATTCTCCAGGTGCAAACTTAGAGTTTCAGCCATGATGATGTAGAGGAAGGGGGATAGCGGGCATCCTTGCCTCAAGCCTCTTGAACTTTTAAAAGAATTGCTGGGCCTGCCATTAATGAGGGGGGCTGTCCAGTTGGATGAAATGCATTCCATGACCCTGCTGATGAAGAGCTCAGAGATGCCAAATTTCTTTAGAACTGCCTGGAGAAATTTATGATTAACCCGGTCGAAGGCATTCGCCATATCTAGCTTGATGATCATGCCCCTTTCCTTTCTAAATATGCTGCTGTGGATTGCCTCCTGAATAAGAATTACATTGTCCGTTATTTGTCTCCTAGGGACGAAGCCTCCTTGGTTCTCAGAGATGAGGGAAGGGAGGAGATTTTTTAACCTGTTAGCTAAAATCTTGGTGATGATTTTATAGGAAACGTTGCACAAGGATATAGGTCGGAATCTATCAAAGGTTTGAGGATTGGGGTCTTTGGGAATAAGGGCTAGGTGGGAAGATTTGATGCTGCTGCCCATTTTGCATTTCGTGAAGAAGTTCTTTGCCATTCTGATGTAGTCCTTCTTGATAATTTCCCAATGGTTTCTGTAAAAGGCCACTGTGAACCCATCAGGGCCCGGAGCCTTGTCCAAAGGCATGCTGAAGATTGACCACTCTATTTCCTCCGCCGTGATCTCCTTATCCAACTCTGCATTTTGGGCTTCTGAGATTTTATTCTCAATTATGTTGAGGAAATCCGGGTTTTCCGTGTATTGAGGATCAGCTGTTAGGAGAGCTTGGAAATGTCGGGATGCTGCATCCTTTATTTCCTCTTGCTCTCTTAGATCTCTTCCTTCCATTATTATTCTTTCTATGTGGTTCCCTGCTCGCCTAAGTTTAAGGCTGTTGTGAAAAAAAGAGGTATTTTTGTCTCCTGATTTGAGCCAAAGACATCGGGACTTTTGCCTTTGCTCTTCCTCCTCCCTTCTGTTCTGTTTGTACAGCTCTTTATACATTTCATTTTCTTTGGCTTGATCTTCTTCTGTATCCTGGCCTCTTTCTTTTTCTTGGTTCCATTGTTCCAACTTCGCTTGGAGGTCGATTCTTTTTTTGCCTTCCTCTGTTGCATGATTTCTTGCCCATTGTTTGATGGCGATCCGGAGAAATTTGAGCTTAGCTTCCCAGATGAAATGAGGAGAGCCCGTAATTTCTTTTGCCCATTGTTCCTTTATCAAGGTTCTGAATTCATCGCTGCTGTCCCAGGCCTTATTATATTTAAAAGGAAGCGGTCCCATATTTTTCCCTTTGTCCAGTTTCAAAGCCACTGGTTTGTGGTCTGAAATATAACCTTGAATAATTGTGCTTTGAATACTTGGATAATTGGCCACTATTCTCTCTTGAGCCAAGATATGATCTAGCCTCTCCTTTATGTTATTTCTGCCTGTTCTTTTATTCGACCAAGTGAAACGCCCATTTTGCGGAGGGATGTCCACTAAATTGTGAGCTTGTATAATTTCTTCTAATGAGTCTCTTGAGGAGTCAGCAAAGAAGTTTCCTCCCAGCTTCTCTTCAGCGTTCCTTATTAGATTCAGGTCGCCTCCCAGGAAGATGTTCCTTCCCTGAGCAGTCATTAGATCTGAGGTGATTGACTCCCAGCATGAGGCTTTTTCTCTGAAGTGGGGGGGTGCGTAGACGTTGTATATTGAGTATTCTTCTGTCGTGGCTATATTTTGCATATCTGATCTTATCCACCATCTGTTCTGCCTGTGGTCTTTAAGTTTCCATTTATTTTTGTCCCAAATTGTCCCTATGCCTCCTGAGGCACCAGCTGCGCTCGATGCTATTCCTTCATAACTTCTGCTTCTTTTCATGCTATTTTGGAATTCCTGTTCAGTGATTTTGGTCTCCTGGAGAAGGAGAAAGTCTGGATGTTCAGATTTGAGAAGGTCTCGGACTGCGTTTGCTTTTAGGGAGGAGCCCATCCCCCTACAATTCCAGGAGACCAAAATCATCATTTACCTTGTTTATTGTGAGCCCCGCTTTTCTCTTTCATCTTTTCTCCACTTCCTTTAGTCTTATCTAGATATGTGTCCATTGGTTGTTGGGTCCCGGTGGCCATTTCTTTTGCAGCGTTCTCATCCCTTATCTCTTTGTTAGATTTCCTTCCAACTTTTCTGGGAGGGTCGGTGGAGAGGTTGTTTTCCTTCGATTTGTTCCTGGTTAAGATTCTTTCCACTGTTGGGGGAGGGGAGGGCTGGGGGGGAGAGATAGGGGTTACCATGGGGCCTCTCGGGGAAGGGGGGGGGGATGGGGGTTCCTCTGCAGACAGAGTTTCGAAGGGGTTGGAGGAGGAAGGGAAGGAAGGGCCAGATCCAGAGGGTTGGGGGGAGAGGGGGGGGGTTTCAGTGGAGGGCTTTGAGGATGTGCCTGGAGGGGGGTTTGATTTTTTCTTCTTGACTATTTCCCAAGCTTCTTCAGGAGCTTCAACATTGCTGTCAGAAACATTTGATTTAGATTTACTACATCTATTGGCAAAATTCCCATATTCATGACATACCTTGCACTTGAATGGCAGCTGCTCGTAATCCACTTGTTGTATGTGCGTCCACTGATCTACTTTGAGTTTGATTGCTTCCGGCAGTCCCTTTCCCAGATCTACTTCTACACATATCCGTGCACAGGCATGCATGTTCTCCCTTGGTTCCGATCTGTCAATATATTTCCCTACGGCATTCCCTATGGCTTTCACTGATTCATCTCCCCAGCAATGAAGCGGCAAATGAGGCAGGCGAACCCAAACAGGGACAGCGTTGGGGACATCCATCTCAGGATCAAAATCAGGGGTCCATCTATTAAGGTAAAGGCCCCTGGTGTCCATAAAATAGGGGCCGTTCCTGAAAATGAGATTACGGTCCTCTATTGATTCGAAAAGGAAGGTGAAAAACCCTCTCCCACAAAACCTGATTGCTATCTTTCCTTGCACCATCGAGTTCCAGTTTCTCTCGACCCAACGTTGGACTGTGCGAGGAGAGGGCCATAATCCCGTGAACTGACCTACCAGGCCACGTTCTGCTAAGGCAACTGCAGCTCTCCTCGGAAGGGTAGGAGGAAGCGAGACTTCCGGGATTTCATCTAGCTTTTTGATGAACTTTGAAGCTGTGGGGCGGATTTTCCCAGCAGCATTCTCTGGGATGAGCGAAGCAAACGATTTTTCCAGATCTTCCTGTTCTTGAGTGGGAGGATCCATATCAGGCATGATCTATGGCTCAAGCGGAGCTCCAGCGGAAGCCCCGAGGTCGGGGAAGGGCAGGGGGCCCAAAGGAAGGGACGGGCAGGAGGCCCCAGACGAGAAGGGAGTCAGCAGAGGGAGGGCGTAAGCCTAGCAGCATCGCTCATATTGTATCTATTAAAACACTTTAATATTGGTGAATATAAACCATGTGATATGTTAAAATTACGCATCTGCGGTCAAATTCCTCTTTGGACAACTCATATGATGAAGATAATAATTGTGATAGATTCCTCTTTTAGAGAGGACCAAAATCGACCTGAAGATCACTTCATTTGGATAAGAAAATGTTGGTTTTTGAATTTATGTTCCCACTTATCTATATTGGATCATGTCATTGTTGGGCCACTAGTTTGTCATTATTATTATCACTCTTTAATGCCTATTTCATCCATTTCTACCATTCTTTATCACGTCATTTATCATACTTTATCATATAATTCCATTTTATAATTATTTATGCTCTTATGGATAAATATTATTTCTTCTCCTTTATTTTTAATAAATTGATGATTATTATGCATGATTTTACCAATGATGGTTTATTAATAAATTTGTTGTAACATCACTCACCATTTTAGCCTCCAAGATATTTTCCAGATTGCAGATTTGATCTCTAGCTCATCATTAAATATGCCAACTCAGAAATTTGTTGGAATAAGATATTTTCCCAAATTCGGTTCGTATTAAGAGAAATAGAAGGTTCTCTGAAGACATTTTTCTCAAATTCGCTGTTGCGGCCGGTTTCCAAATTATCTCAGTTGCAATACCAAATTCGACCTGTTCCTGTTGAATGCTGATGGAAAGATATTTCAGATATGATCTTGCTGATCAATTTGTTGTGAAGAATCAAATTTTGTAATGGGAATAATATTGGAATAATCTTGGTTGTAACTTGTCTTTTCTCTCTGTGTATTTAAATCAGAACAGAGATCAAAGATGGGGATGGATTATTAGAGGTTAGAGATTAGATTAGAGATAGATATGATAGGATAGGAGGAGATATAATGGAGGGATTTAACTTTTTGCTGGGGACCTCAATTGTAATATACAAAATGTTATTATGAAGGACACATCGTGCTGTAATGAGGATTGAATTCAATGTTTAATACATAATCTACGTCGTTGTTCATTTGTATTCTTTGAATTAGCTCAGCGGTATTCGTTGGTGGCTAGGGCCTGGCCCCTAGTGGATCAAACTGCGATTATCTGTGTTATATCTTTCTAATTCACGCGACTTTAATTGGTTTGATGTTTTTCCATTCTCTGCTAGTTTATCTTATTTGCTATTTTCCGATTTCATGTATTGCAGTTAGTTTACCTTTCTTTAATTTTGACCTTATGTGCTTCGCAACTTTGTCATTTGATTCTATTTATGCTTCCTATAGATTAAATTATTTAGTCGTTAGGACAATGAATCCTATTGATTTAATCAGCTGTAAGAGTTTGGTTATTGCTATTGAACTCTTGGTTGACATCATTTCTATTTGGATTTCCTAGTTGAGATTGAGTGTGATTTAGATTGAATCAGCTAAGAAGAGATTGGTTATTGCTACTATGCTCTCGGTTGATGCTATTGTCAATTGAATTGTTTGTGTGAGATTTGATTACGATTTCAGTGGAGGATTAAGTATTGATGCTTATATGTAATATTTCTTTTAACAATTGCAATTTGAGTTTTGTAAATGCATCTGTTTCCTCTTGTATCAAGTTTTATAGTTCAACTTAAAAAGCATTACTCTCTGGATTTATAGCTCGCACATATTGTGTACACTCTTGAAACAAAAAGATTTACCCAGGTTGATAATTAATGTGAGGCAATTAGGAGTTTTAAAAGACACCTATTAACACCCAACATTTTGGCGTCGTTGCCGGGGAGAGTGTTTCCATTTCACAGAGAGTGATGTACGTTTGATATTTGTTGCTGGGAAAGAATTGGGTATTAAAAACGGAAGGTAAGAACCTACATAACGAGTAAGTAAAGTGCTTGCTCCTTCGCCCGCTTTTCAGCACAATTGCATAGAAGTTGAAGTAGGTGTTTGATGTTTGTTTGCTGTGAAAGAATTGGGTATTAAAAATGGAAGGTAAGAACCTGCGTAATGAGCAAGTAAAGTGCTTTCTCCTTCGCCCGCTTTTCAGCAGAATTGCATAGGAATTGAAGTAGGAATTTTAGAGGTAGAATTTTTGAAAAAATCTCATAATTCCACTCAAGTGGTGATGTAAGCACCACCCATTTCACTAACCAATTGACAGGAACATTTGAAGGAGGAGCCTCGAAGAAACACATGAAAACATCTTCTATTATGGTAAGAAATGGCTCACATTTCTACTTTTGAATTCCCTATCAAAGATCTAGGAGGAGTGACACAAATGCACATAATTCCCCCATATTCTCTACCAAATTTTCATGGTTTGACAAATGAATATCCAAATACATTCTTATTGGAGTTCAAAATACTTTCTAGAGGATATGATTATTGTACCAATGTTCAAAGGTTAAAAGTGTTTCCTCTTACTCTAAAAGGAGCAGCTCTCCGATGGTTCATGAACTTAGGTGAGAACTGCATCCAAACATGGGAGGACATGAAGAACATATTCTTGAAGAAGTACCAAGACTACTGCAAATCCAATGAAGATATTTTCGATATGATACAAGGGGAAGATGAAAGCTTGGAGGACTATGCGGAGCGATTTTGATACAACCTTAAAAAATCAAAGCATAAGTATTTGGAAAAAGAGATCTTAAAAACACTCCTTCTTAAAGGAATCAAAGATGAATTTTTAGAACTCTTAAATATGATAGGAAAAGTTGATGTTTTTCAGTTGTCATATGATGATGTTTGTGAATTGTGCATAAGGTATTCAAGAGGAATCTCCAAGTCTGGTAAGAATTCTAGAGAATTTTCTTCTTTCTTTTCCAAATTCGCTACAAGAACAGGAGACATAAGAGCTGGAATCAATGTTTTATTTGAAAAATTTAAAGTTGATTTTATTAGCCCTCTAAATTCAAAATTGGATGTTTTGTAGGTTTAGAAAAATCAAGAAATTGAAGAAGTGTTTTTCCCTCATTACCAAAAGGAGCATCCCGTAGATAGTTGTTCTTCCTTATCTAGGATGGAAATAGCATATCGAAGAGATGAGGATGCTGCAACAAGGTCAAAACTATGGAAATCATGGCCTACAGGTATGGTTGAAAACACTTCCTCTCCATTCTTTTACTTGCATAATCCATTATGGAATACTCATGTGTTAGGACAGCCATGTCCATCTCAATATAACCCCACAAATCTTGTCTACAAGTTTGGCATGGTTCATCTTATGATTGCATGATTATTCTCCCTCATCTTTTAGTAAACACATCATCCATATTCTTCACCAAATCTTCCACAACATCTTGCTTGCCTATCAAAGTCATTTACTCAACCCAATCAACTACATCATCAAAATGCTCCATTCCCTACACAATTTTCTGCTCAACTCATTCCACACCCTCACCATAATAAACCAGTACAACATGTTTACAGTGTTGGACTGCAAAATTTACCCACCCTTCCCACCCATTCTATCTCACATGCACCATTAGAGAAAACTTATACTAAGATTCAGAATGTTTCAAATCCAAAAATTGTAGAGGTTATGGAAAAAATGAGGTTTCTTCTAGTCTGCATCAACAAGCCGTTTTAAAAGCTCAAGAACTTCATGATATGATGGATATGGGAAATCAAGAAAGTAAAGGATATATTGAAGATTGTTTTCACTATATCATTTGTTTGCAGCATCACTCCACACTTTAACAATTTTTGACATCATCTTTTCAAGGGAAGTTGGTTTCTCATACCCTAATATTTATTAACATGCATTTTTCAAATTTGGGTATGTACATACTTGAAGTCTTATTTCGAAAATGGCTCCACTGTAAGTACTCTTATACATAATTATATTCATTTTAAAAATAGAGTAGGTTATTGTAGAAAATAAAATAAATAAGGACATAAATAAATACATTTTGTTTTTATGTAAAAATAGTTGTTTTTGTTGCAACACGTTGTGGAAATCAATATCAGTGATAAATGATTTAATTCATTTGTGTATGTAGATGAATTATAATCAAAATAATAGTTCTACAAACACTCATATTCATTTTTATCACCAATTTGGAAAAAGTGCTTGAATATCATATTTTTTGGCTTGTGGGCTTGATGAAATTTCTGAAAATATAGCCGGGAAAGTCATGTTTTGAGGGGCCAAAAGGGAATATTTTTAAAACTTGTTTCTATCCTAAGTATCCCTTGATGTCTACTTTCCAACCCAATTTGAATCACTCAATTTGGATTTGAAACTAAGACGTTATAACTAAAACAACAGGGTGTCTAGTAATCAGCTTTAGGAATAGAGTTGGGACCGTCAGTTTTTGGAGGCATAAATGACTATATTTTTAAAACATATTTCGATCCTAAGTAGCCCTTGATGTATAATTTCCAAACCAATTTGAATCACTCAATTTGGATTTGAAACGAAAAACATATAACAAAACATTGACTGGGTGTCTAGTAGGCAGCCTAGGAACAGAGTTGGGATAGTCAGTTTTTGGAGGCCTAAATGACTATATTTTGAAAACCTATTTCTAAGGTATATTACCCTATGAATCTAGTTTTCAAATAAATTTGAATCACTCATTTTTGATATCGTATGAGAAAGTTATGACCAAAATACTAACTATCTATCGTAAATCAACACTCTTAAAACTCTGTTTTTCTAGCTGTTCACTTGTGTATTTGACCCATCAATTATTCTTGTTTTGAAAACCTGTTTCTATTGGAGATAAATAAATGAATCTAATTTCATTTCCAATTTGAATCATTCTAATCCGTCATAAAACAAAAAATCTATGCTTAAAATATTCACTGTTGTTCTAAGTGGGGAAATCGAAAATGACTCTGTTATGCAAGTTGTTCTAAGTAAAATTGACATATCATATCATGGAATTTTCAAAACATGTTTCTATTGGTGATATAAATTTGAATTATCTCTCATTTGGCTTTTGAATCACTCGAATCGGACAAAAAACAAAGGAGTTGTGATTAAAACACTGCTGGTTAGTATGGTTGACCACTGCTCTCCTGCAGGTGACAAATAAATTTTACTTTGTTATTTTTTTCCGTGGATTTGTTTTACAAAGTAACTACTTGTTAGTTTTTTGCATAATTCTTGGATTAGGGGAGCCTGATCACCTCTCTTTCTCCATGATTTAATGTTTTATTGCAGGTAGACACTCGTTTTTTTTGCAGGTCTTAGAAGAATAAAGAGGGTCAATTTATGAACAAGCGATTCTTGAAATAAATTTTAATGAAACAAGGGCATTTCATCCAATTCATTACCTAACGGATTCATAATAGAAGAAATGAAGAATTGATTTCCATTTGAAGATTCATGTCACTGCTGCCAAAACATTTTTCCAAGAGATCATTTTTTTCCATTGACAGATTGATATTCCCTTAGGAAATAACATCATAGCTGTTGTAACTTAATTTATTTATTTATATACTATTTTTTTTTAAATAAAGTGTTGTTTCTTTTCTAATTTCTCTTATGTTTTTGTGTTTCAGGCGTTGCTTCCTTCAAATTGAAGTTTCCGCTCCATTGGTGATTGAACAATGAGGACCCCACCATGCAAGTTTTAGTTGCTGAAGGCAACTCTTCGGCAGCCCCAATTCTATAAAAAGTTATTTTTGAGATTTGTAATTACTTTTTCCTGTTTTTCTCTATTGCTTTTCTTTCTTCTGTATGATTTCCCTTCTGTTGTTTAGAGTAGTAGGGATAATTGCTTGTCTGCGTTTTTTTTCTCTCCCTGTTTTATATTGTTGTTCCCTATAGGGAACAACTGCTATTCCCTAAAGGGAACAACACTTTTTTGTGTGTGTTTTTCTTTGCTGTTCCCTCCAGGGAACAACACTTTTTGTGTGTGTTTTCTTTGCTGTTCCCTATAGGAAACAACACTTTTAATGTGCATTTTCTTTGTTGTTCCCTATAGGGAACATCACTTTTTCGTGTGCATTTTTTGTTGTTCCCTATTGGGAACAACACTTTTCATGTGCATTTTCTTTGTTGTTCCCTGCAGTGTTGTTCCCTATAGGGAACAACACTTTTTCGTGTGCATTTTTCGTTGTTCCCTATAGGGAACAACACTTTTCGTGTGCATTTTCTTTGCTGTTCCCTATAGGGAACAACACTTTTTCGTGTGCATTTTTTTTCTGTTCCCTATAGGGAACAACATTTTTCATGTGCATTTTCTTTGTTGTTCCCTATAGGGAACAACACTTTTTCGTGTGCATTTTTTGTTGTTCCCTATAGTGAACAACACTTTTTCGTGTGCATTTTTTGTTGTTCCCTACAGGGAACAACACTTTTCGTGTGCATTTTCTTTGCTGTTCCCTACAGGGAACAGCTGCTACAAGGAACAACACTTTTTCGCGTACCTTTTTTGTTGTTCCTTATAGGGAACAACACTTTTCGTGTACATTTTCTTTGCTGTTCCCTATAAGGAACAGCTGCTGTTCCCTTTAGGGAACAACACTTTTTCGTGTGCATTTTTTGTTGTTCCCTATAGGGAACATCACTTTTTGGCGTGCATTTTCTTTGCTGTTCCCTATAGGGAACAACACTTTTGCATATTTTCCTTTGCTGTTCCCTACAAGGAATAACACTTTTTCGAGTGTTTTTGCTGTTCCCTAAAGGGAACAACTACTATTTCCCAAAGGGAACAACACTTTTTCGAGTGTTTTTACTGTTCCTTCAAGGGAACAACACTTTGGGAGTATTTTCGAGAACAACCCTTCCTTCCTCTTATGGGATTATTCCTAGTTCATCTCAACCACATTTTATTGATTCCCTTTCATGGCATGAAGTACACTACTTTTATGAGGACAAGAATTATGGATTCTATTGAAGCGAGTTAATATCATTCACGTTATGATATTTAACATGACAACTCCTTGATGATAGATTCTTTTCAAAAGGGACACAATTATTTATATACTACTTTACTGCATTGTTTTCTATTGTACATGATACTGATTGATCATCTTAATACCATGCTGGTTCCACCCTTCCTGGTTATAATCTTCTCTGTCTGTAATAAATGAGATTATGGGTATATTTTTTTCTATTGACATGTTCAACTTCTTCCACCATCCCTACTCTTAAGGAGTACTGAGCCTCCCTCTATTTATCATAAAAATGTGTAATAACAACAAAATTTTTCCTATAGATAGAGGATAGGGGGTCTCATTAAGAGCCAACCTACCATGTTCATAAGGATGTAGCAAAGTGACATTCCCACTATGGCCACCACACCAGGGTTATGATCCATTGGATAGCCAAAATATCCTTGGAACAGGAGGTCTCATCACGAGCCGACCTGATCAATTTTGCTACATCCTAGTGAATGGCAGTGTGGTTATCTGGTTACCATGCCAGCACATTGATCTCTTCTGTAGAACAACACTGGAACTCTCCATTTATAAATTGAGCATCCTGGCTCATATGGGTTAAAAAGCAACCCTACCGAGGCTATGGATGTCTGCTGGAAACAGAGGCTCTGCATATGATATTGAAGTTATATCTTATCATCAATTATTTCTATAATACCCTTTTCTTATTCTCTCTTTTTATCGGAGAAGTTATTTCCTTAATTTTTCCCTATTTTGAACCTTTACGCATGAGAAATTGTTTTCCGATCAATCACATCATTTTCGGCTAGAATACCGTCAGTAAAGCATCTTTTTGGCATATTGTTGTCCTTTTATTTTTCGCATAACTTATCATCAATCCAAAGCGTCCTATCTCTTATTCATAACTATCTTTACACACTCTACTCTCATTATAACCATACCTCTTGCCGTCCTATCATTGATATGTGTACTCTGCTTCATTTACTGCCGTACTGTTCATTCCCTTTCCTTGCCATCAGAACAACACTTTTCTTATGCTTTATGGTCATGAATGCCCTTTTCCAATTGGAGGGGGAAGGTATGCATTATGGGATAGCATGCGATATAATTAATGCGCTCTGCTATAACTTGTTGATTTGACAAAATATTAGTATTGCATTTATACAAAAGTTTTTCTTATTGGAATTTTTGCATACGGCTTATCTGTTGCTGTTCAAAACTAAAACTGTGGATTCAAGAAATTTGCATGCAAAATAGTGATTTGTTTACAGGAGAACAACAAGTATGGGGGGAAATTCTATTCGCAGCAAGGCCACACTATTGCACCTAACAGCAGAGGCTCAAGCAACTTGCGAACGCGAACAATTGTTCAGACATGATGTGCTTGCCTAGATTCCACCTTTTGCATCACTTTTAGCATCAACTCAACATACATCAGCTTCAACAAATTCCAGTCCTTACATGTCATTCCACATTTTTTCGGAGGTAAAACTTGAGGTAAAATAACATAAGTTTCTAATTTATTGAAAATTTAGGAGACTTTCATGAAAATCCATTTATCATTATTTATCATCATTCATTCCACATCTTTACCACTTCCCATTTTTCAGAGACACATCATCTTTCAGTTTGGGGGAGTGTTACTTTCATTCATTTATTTCTTATGGCCATGCAATTAATATTCTTTATCATCCATTGATCTTCTTATTCATTCTCAACACCTCCCTTATTCCATGTTGTTTTACACCAAGCATAGATTTCAACAACTTGTAGCAACCACCTCCATTTGTTTTCTAGCATTGCATGAGGGCATGCTAATTCTCCAGTTTGGGGGAGGAATTGCTACACATGATGGATGTTTTCTACTTTCTTTCTCATTTAAGGCATACAATTTCATTTTTATACAGTGCAGAAATTGATTTGCGTATATCTTTAAAACTATGAATTGAATTCTTGTGATTTCTGGAAAACAAAGAGGTATCATTAAAATACACAAACCAAGAAAATTTCAAGTTAAATTAGTTTGTCAAATTTCAGAATCATGCATTGTCACCTACAGCCATTTTGTTTATATCTCATGATCTGTGCATCAAAACGATATGATTTTTGGATCATAGAAGCATTAATATAGTAGAAATCTACTTGCAAAATTTCAACAAAATCTGGTTTGTAGTTTTTGAGAAAATGGTTAATGAAGTTTGCTGTTACTTATATCATATTTTGTTGCAACTTCATATACATATAGTTGAATGTCAATGTAAAAATTGTTACGCCTTCATCAAGATTGCTAAAATTGAATATTCATTATTTGAGGAAGAATTCATTTGTTCCATCCATTTCATGAGTTGGGATGAACAATTTTTGTATTATTGCTTGGTTAATAAAGAGGCTTTGGGTTGCATGAGGACATGCAATATATTCAGTTTGGGGGTATGTTGGGCCACTAGTTTGTCATTATTATTATCACTCTTTAATGCCTATTTCATCCATTTCTACCATTCTTTATCACGTCATTTATCATACTTTATCATATAATTCCATTTTATAATTATTTATGCTCTTATGGATAAATATTATTTCTTCTCCTTTATTTTTAATAAATTGATGATTATTATGCATGATTTTACCAATGATGGTTTATTAATAAATTTGTTGTAACATCACTCACCATTTTAGCCTCCAAGATATTTTCCAGATTGCAGATTTGATCTCCAGCTCATCATTAAATATGCCAACTCAGAAATTTGCTGGAATAAGAAGTGACAGTTTTGCATTGGACATTTCGGGAAAATGGAGAAGAATCTGGAAAATCCGAAACATGGGTTTTGTTTAGAATGGACCAAATTAGTTTTGTGATGAGCAGTTTTCCAAAATTCAGTCTGTATTAAGAGAAATGGAAGGTTCTTTGAAGACATTTTTCTCAGATTCGCTGTTGTAGCCGGTTTCCAAATTATCTCATTTGCAATACCAAATTCGACCTGTTCTTGTTGAATGTTGATGGAAAGATATTTCAGATATGATCTTGCTGATCAATTTGTTGTGAACAATCCAATTTTGTAATGGGAATCATATTGTAATAATCTCGGTTGTAACTTCTCTTTTCTCTCTATGTATTTAAATCAGAACAGAGATCAAAGAGGGGGATGGATTATTAGAGGTTAGAGATTAGATTAGAGATAGATAGGATAGGATAGGAGGAGATATAATGGAGGGATTTAACTTTTCGCTGGGGACCTCAATTGTAATATACAGAATGTTATTCTGAAGGACACATCGTGCTGTAATGAGGATTGAATTCAATGGTTAATACATAATCTACGTTGTTGTTCATTCGTATTCTTTGAAGTAGCTCAACAGTATTCATTGGTGGCTAGGGCCTGGCCCCTGGTGGATCAAACTGCGATTCTCTGTGTTATATCTTTCTAATTCACGTGAGTTTAATTGGTTTGATGTTTTTCCATTCTCTGCTAGTTTATCTTGTTTGCTATTTTCCGATTTCATGTATTGCAGTTAGTTTACCTTTCTTTAATTTTGACCTTATGTGCTTCGCAACTTTTTCATTTGATTTTATTTATGATTCTTGTAGATTAAATTATTTAGCCGTTAAGACAATGAATCCTATTGATTTAATCAGGTGTAAGAGTTTAGTTATCGCTATTGAACTCTCGGTTGACATCATTTCTATTTGAATTGCCTAGTTGAGATTGAGTGTGATTTAGATTGAATCAGCTAAGATGAGATTGGTTATTACTACTATGCTCTCGGTTGATGCTATTGTCAATTGAATTGTTTGTGTGAGATTTGATTACGATTTCAGCAGAGGATTAAGTCTTGATGCTCAGACGTAATATTTCTTTTAACAATTGCAATTTGAGTTTTGTAAATGCATCCGTTTACTCTTGTATCAAGTTTTATAGTTCAACTTAAAAAGCATTACTCTCTGGATTTATAGCTCGCACATATTGTGTACACTCTTGAAACAAAAAGACTTACCCAGGTTGATAATTAATGTGAGGCAATTAGGAGTTTTAAAAGACACCTATTAGCACCCAACAATCATCCCTATGCATATGTACAATTGGACAAGTTAGCCTCAACATCAAGTAGATCCTCAT
Source organism: Pinus tabuliformis (assembly GCA_031772625.1). Classification (NCBI taxonomy): domain Eukaryota; kingdom Viridiplantae; phylum Streptophyta; class Pinopsida; order Pinales; family Pinaceae; genus Pinus; species Pinus tabuliformis. Next base: position 818,775,306 of record CM062809.1, read on the forward strand.
GGAAACCTATAAATAGAAGATACCTCAAGCTCATTTGGACACATTGATCAAGCCATCTTCTCTTCTCTTCTATTGTCTTAGTTTGCATAGGTCTGGCATAGATATTTCCTACAAGGGTCTGAAACTTTAGGGTTGAAGCTCGAACAGATCTAGGGTTTCTATTTCTCAGTCACACACATGTAACTAAGTATTTTTTACCCTAAACACACACACAAAGTGGTCAATGGCGCTTCTGGGAAGTCTCAGACGTTCACACATATGCCTGAAGGGAGTGTCTAGGGTTTCTGAAGCAGATGAGGTAGTTTGGTCCCCAAACGCACGCACAAAGTGGTTGATGGAGCTTCTGGGCAGGCTCAGTCGCTCGCACAACTCTTCCTCCATGTGTATGAGACTAAAATATGAAATTTTAGTATTCCGAAGACTCCACCTAGTGACAACAATGTTCAGCAGTTGACTACAGATAGTGACAATACATTATAGCCCTCACAATCAGGGTTTTTGAGTATAAGCATGATTAAGTTCATTTCATGAATGTCACAGTTGTTTTACTAGTTAATTGCATAGACGAAGAAGAATTTGAAAGAGTTTCCCCCATAGTGGGTTTTTCCCCGGTCTCAGACCAATCCTGGTTTCTCTATGTGTGCATGATTTTTTTCAATTCTTCCTTTATGTTCCAATTCATTGATGATAATGATTTTATTATTTATACATAGTTTCATATGTTGAGAATGATGTAAATTTGAATGTAATGATGTTATGGGGTGAACTTAATGTTGTAATGAAGAAATTCAATTATCTAAGCAAAGAACAATATAGTCCTACGAAAAATTAACATGATACCCCTCTTCAGTGGGATGTTAATTTGACTAAATATTGTATGACTCCCACACTCGATGCCACTCGTTGTTGAAAGTTGGTCAATAACTTGATTTATGAAACTCATAATAAAATTGACATTTCCTTTGTTGTTATTTTGGTTTCTCAGTTCATGTAGGACCCACATGAAATCCACTAGAGGTTCACGAAGGGAATTGTTTGTTATCTTAAGAGTACTTCACACCTTAGTGTCAAGTATTATCACAATGTAGAGTCATTAGTCAGCTTCATTGAAATTGACCAGGTAGGTGAAAACAATGATTACAATTCCACTTTTGGCTATGTTGTTGCAAGAAACAAAAAACAATCTCTTCGTTGACTATATAAGTTGAGTATCATGGTGAAGTTCATGCAGGTATAGAGGCATTTTGGATTTAAAAACTCTTTGGGAGTCTTGGTTTTCCTATTAAAACCTTGACTACTATTTATTGTCATAATTAAGGTGCAATTCATGTTGCTAACAATCATATTACACGTGGTAAAATTAAGCATGTCAAACTTCATGCTCATTACTTAAGAAAATTGGTTCAAGATAAAGTTGTTACTCTTTCCTATTATAAAAATTGATTATCATATCATTAATATATTTACTGAAACACTTTCAAAAGCTAAGTTTCTTAATATTTGAGATATGCTTGGGCTTCAAGAAGTTGCAATTATTGGGGGGATTCTTATGGCTGTAATTTCACCTCTTGATTCTCCAAAACATTGTGTTGATGAGGGGTGTTGGAATATGTCTGATCGACTTAGGTTATGTTCGTCCATCACACCTCTACTACATAAATTCAATTGAGTCAACTAGTAGAGTAATTGACGAGATGATTAATTGGACAATTGATGGGCTCACTCATAGAGAAATCGATTGGATAATCAATGTGTTGACTTGTAGGGTTTCCAAATGAATTTTTGATGGATGTTCAATGGGTTGACTCATGGAACAATTGACTAAATGGTTAATGATATGTTTTATTACATGGTTAAATTACAAATTCAGTTACAACGGTGTGTCATGATTTGTGGATCAAATCTTCCGTAATGCAAAGAAATTGGATAGATATGAAGAAGTATCAATAAAGACCATGTGGGTCAATTGGAAAAATGATTAACTTTGGATGAATCATGTTATTATGCATTGTGATGTTTTTGTCATGATGCTCTATGCTTAAGTGTTGTAACCATGTCTCTAGGAACCACCATCATCTTTAAACTGATTTATTCTTATTGAATTATTTTAATAGACTATGTTGATATATATGTTATACGATTTATCAATGTATCATCTTGTTGACAGTGTGGGAAATACATCAACCAAGGAGGTATCACCAGTATGATGTCCTAACTAGACCTCACACCATTTGGAGTAGGAGCCCCAACCAAGAAATAAGGTTGGTTACCATCATCCTTAGGAATTTTTCTTGGCTACCCATATCAACATAAGATATTATGCAAATGATCTTTGAAACAAGAAAGTAAGTTGACACTGTGAGGCATACAATTGCAATGTATAAAAGGTACTTTCACATAAAGCAAATTAGAAAGTGAACCTCTAGAAGAAGGGTAATAATTCTATCCTAAAAGAGACTCACATGAGCATGAAAGAGATATTTAGTTAGGTGCCAAAGTAGTTCACAAAATAACAATGATTATAAAATCAAGTAACAACACACATTCAACAAGATGCATACCAAAGACAATGAAATAGTTCATATTCGTTAGTATTTGTTAACATAACATACACCACAAAAAATGAAAGAATAGTCTCATAATTATTCACAACATATGCATGAAAGTGCATCGGCTTAAAGTCCCAAGATATACAATTACAATACTGCCACACTAGCCCCAATAGTGGAATCTTAAGTCACCACTTTCTTCTCCAAAGAATGATATTCTCTCCTATGCCAAACTAGAGAAGCCACGGTGAAAAGTCCAAAGTCCCCCTTCTTGAGCTATGGGGGTGTATTTATAGCAAATGAGGTGACTCTCCACCTCCCATGTGACTCTTTACCTCCCTCATAACTCCTGAGTTTCTACTATGACTTTTTGAATTCTTACATGACCTTTGAGCTTCTAGATGACTTTAGAACTTTACTAGTGACTTTCCACATTCCATGTGGGACCCTTGGGCTTCTACATATTTTAAATTTTCTAATTTTTGGAAATTTCATAATTACATCTAAAAGTGACGTGGAAAAATATATTGACACATATGAATTTTGTGATGGTGCTTTGAGAAGCCACGACTTGGCAACGATGAAGTAATACATTTTTTCATTAATGCCAAGCTCTTCTCTCTGCTGCTATGACTTTGAATTCTTCATGATGGATTTTTTCTTGCACTTCATCTTCACCCTCCAAAGGGTCTGAAAATGTATTTGAACCTTCTAAGTCAGCATGAGTTGCCACCTATTTATCTTGGTCCAAGACTCCTTCAAGTTCTTAATTATGGCCCCTTTGGTGATTCTTCTATGCAAGTGCTCTCTTGTAACCTCTCCTTGGTGACTTCCCTTAAGCATGAACCTGCCATGTTGAGATTATAATACCTGAAAATGAAGTTCACTCATGACAAGACAACATTAGTTCGAAAATCATCTATTCTACCTCTGCCTACTCATGGAAAGTGTTGACTATGATGGGTTTGTGTAAGGGTTGAGAGGGAGAGGCTTCCTTGTGTGTTTTTCACAATTTTTAGTTGAAAGGGTCCAGGGATGCCTCACTATTGACTGAAATTGTGCAATGCGTAGTAGAGAGATGGAATGACAAGTATTTTGCGTAGCGGGGAATTTTAGGAGACAAGGGTGGAGTGACTGTTGACTGTGACTGCGCAGTGCTAAGGGAATATGAGGCGTGGATTATTCATTTTATATTCACAGGGATTGAGGTATAACCCAACTATCCACTAGAGTTGTTAAATATGCAATGGGAGGTAAGAAAAGGAAAGGGATTGCACATTGTTCAGTCAGAAGGAGTGAGAGACTAGCCACTGTAATTGTGATATGTGCAGTGATTTACGGACAGACTCAATGTAGTTGAGGGTTTTAGTGACCTAAAGGTGACCTATTTCTTACTATAACTATGAAATGCACAGTAGGAGGCCCACCATATGAAGGGATTACACAGTTGATCAAGTTAGCGAGACAAGGAGGTAGGTTAGGACACTGAAACTGCACAATGCACAATAGTTGAAGAGGAGTCTTAGGAGACTGTGCAATTGGGCATGTTAGTGACAAATGGAGGCTCCAATGTCCACCGTAACTATGTAATACACAATCTAGGGTATGAGATATCATGAACTATACAATTGATATGGCTAGGAAGCTAGAGGGATGGTCCAGATTTCAAGGTTGCTTAGTGTACACTTAAGGGAGATTATCCTCTAGGACTGCATAGTGCATAATCCCAAGAAGTATAGGATGCTTCACTATGACTTAAGACTACACAACCCCTAGTTTTAGGAGGGAGAAAGGTCAGCAAGATGTAAAGATAGTGAATGCTCCAAAAATGACTAAGTGTAGGAACAGTGAGATAAATGAGAATGAGGCATGCAAACAAGTCCTAAAATAAAGATCTCACACTTGGATAACATCAACACAAGCTAAAGAATGTATGGTACATAAAATCCACATGCATACCTTGAAATGAAAATAAAGTAACACTTATTTCTAAGTGCGACAGTTGAAATGTCGCTTACAACACTTAGAATACAAGTTAAGACATAAGTGTCAATTGCAACCAGAAAGTGTGCTAAGTTGTTAGAGAGTGTCTAGTGCATAATATTATGATATATAAGACTAGGTAATGTAGAAGAGTGCACTAAAGTTACCTCGAGTAGCGTGCTAAGGTGAAACACATGCAAGAGTAAAAGCAGTTAAGAGCGACACTTGTGACAATAAGAAAAAATGGAAACGACACTTACAAAAGATAAAGAAAGTAAAAGTTCACAAAAGTGACAATTGAGAAAAGTCATTGGGATGATGGTACACTTGCAACTAACAATGTGGGAGACTATCAACTAGAATTGCAGACTGACTATCCATAGGGATTTCATAGTCTTTGTCTTTAAGAACTACACAATAAATGTCACCAGAGACTGCACCAACACTTTCTTTTAGGACTATGCAATCATCATCCACAATTAACTATGCAATGATTGTCCTTAGGTACTACACAGTCACTGTTATTAGGATTTGCGCAATGACTATTATCAAGGATTGTGCAGTGCTTGACTTTCTAGGGTGCACATTGACTGCTAGGCTTGCTAGAAAAGGGTGCACTTATGAATGCATCAAAGGCTAAGCATGTGTAAGCAAGTGGTTTTGATAGTTAGAATCTCATAAGAAGACTTAAAAACTTAGAAAATCATCAACCGATCATGAAGTGACTAAGAAAAATTAAGGAAAAACATATCATAGGATCACAAGGAGGCTCCAAAATTCAAGTGGAGGCAAAAATTTGGAGGGTGTGTCACAATGACAACACATTTGATTATACCATCAGCCAAACATACAATTAATTTTCTATTGTCCCTCCTTATTTTCAAGTTGCTACAAGACACTAAATTTGGTATAAGATAAGACTTAGTAACCTTAGTGTCATACGCCATATATGGAGATGGTTTGCATCATTTCCAAGTGTATGAGTTTTCGCTGACTTAAGTAACACTTATTCTTAAAAATATGGAATATTTTTCACATTCACTATTCACTTTAGCTATTGTAGAAACTTTTTGAACTATACACTATTGTTATTAATGGAATTAATTATTTACAAAAACTACTAAGTCTACCTTTCTCCTAGTTACCTAGGTGTTATAATGTATTTGGATATTACTATGTCTCAAACCCTCGAAGCCCATAACACACTTTTACTTGGTTGTCATTGATCATTCCCTTTAAATTTCGACCATCTACTATTTCTATTTTTATTATGCCTACCTTCATAATGTATATTATTTGAAATGGTCCTAACCCCGTCATTCATAGTTTACCTAGATGTTGCAAAAACAAATTGTCATATAGTAGTACCAATGCACCTAGGTCTATCATCTTGCACAAATATCACGATCATGCCATGCTTTCTATCTTTGTTCTCAACCACTTGATTATACCTAGATAGAAACTTGTCTTGTTTCAACCCCATTAGTTGGTATACTTTATGTTGTAATGAATTATCATAAAACATTTTTGTCACAAGATAGATTCTTAAACTTGGGACTACAAATTCCAACAACATTACTATCTCTTTTAAATATGGTACCTAGAATAGAGTATGCTTGATTAAGTCCATATATTTCATTCTATATGCCCATAACACTAGAGGAATGAATTTTACATCACACACTTTCGTAAGGCTTTGTTCCATAATCTCGTGAAAGCATCCACCATATCATTTTCTTGAGGGTGGTACGATATACTTTTTTAATGGTGGGTCACAAAATCTTGTGCCAAAGTGCAGATCATATCATTGAGGAAATGTGTACCTTGGTCACTCATCAACACCCTAAGACATCCAAACCTAGTTAAAATGTTGTAAAAGATGAAGTTTCTGTGTATGATAATAAGCAAAAGAATATGATATAAGTGTCAAAAAATACTACATTGGCTATTGATAAAAAAAGGAGAGAAGAGGGAATAAAATTGTTGAGAAATTCATCAAGTAACCAAGGATACAATTCAAATTACTCATAAAATATGATGATATATTATTGTTGAACATGAATACAATATATAGAATCTCCAAGAGGAAAACCCAATTCGAACTATGTTGGGGTTTTCTTGTGCATGCACTCTGATAATTAGAGTAGTTTTTCTAGAATAGCTAGTAAGCCAAAATTGGAGTGGGAGACCCTAAATTAGAAAAATATATAATAAAATGGTTAAATGCAAGTAAGTGGACTTAGAAATTAGTGATAAGTGATGTAATAACTATCATATGCAAGAAATACCCATGCAAACTCCAAAAATTTAACTAGACTTTCGACATAAAAGTTGGTAGGTGGGTGGATAAGGTTGTGGGTAAAATTTATGAGAGGCAATGTGCACTTACTCTAGGATAGACTATACATCACTTAGTCTGCATTAATTTAGTGTAACCAACCCTGTCACCATTTTTTATTTTTTTATTTTTGATTTCTCTTCCTGTTATTTGCAAGAATCAAGGAAGCTTTAGTATATGTAAAAAAGATTCTAACATTGTCTTTTAAGGCCCATACAGTCCATTGAACCTAGGCTTTGTTACCACTTTCTAACACTTCTTCTCACCCCCTTGTTCTGTCTTGGGTTATGGGAGGTGTTTCTTATGACTTAACCTGACCTCCAAAGTCTATTACGAAGATGTGGTTAAAAAAATATTATTTTTTCAATGTCTTACAAACTCCAAACAAATGCCACCATCGCATCCATCTCATTAAGATCTTTCTGGTGATATAAATTTCATCTTAATATGACTCCTAGATTGAAATTTATGCCCAACCAAAGTTAGGACAAACACCTAATGCCACATGGCATCCACATGTAACCCATATGGCTATGCCACATCCACGTAGGGATTTCCACATCACTCCATGTCACCTTGAAAGGGGCCAATATGTTAGTTAGTTCCCTACATGGGGTTCCATAGTCTTTCCACCAAACTAGAAAACGAGGTGGTTTCTACAAGGGAGGTTCTTCAAAGGTCAACAACCAATAGTGGCTTCACAGGGGGTGTATACCTAGGTTTGAAAATTGGGTAAGGGGGCCCCACGATTGAACAAGGCCTTCCACATATCCTAGGATTAACCCAAGCAATTTCCTCTATGCCCACCCCCTTGCAAGTGATAACACAAACTATGGTAGCTTTGCGATTTTATTGGGTTGTAAATCTGTCCCATTCATGTGATTACAATGTTCAACACAATTTCTTGTTAATAAGGCTCATAGGTCCTCCTCCTTATGTTTTGTGGGGTTCGTAGGCTCATATAATGTCAGACTAGCACGATGCTCCACCACATATTCTCCTTTGTTTTTAAGTCTCCAAAACTAAGGAGAAAGTAGTGAGTGGGGGGAGGTGTTAGGACCCCATGTGGCCATTTCCATGTGGAATCGACGTGGGGCCCACCAAATCCTTCTCTTCAATGTTATGTGATAATTTCAAGTTAAGTCTGGTTCTAGGGAAATATGGAGTTTCATGCAGTTTTCCACTGTCGGCACACCTTGAACCTTTGGACTACTTGGTTGCATCGAGCGAGATATGGTTTAGCGAAAATCTAAGGCTCCACAAGAGTGTACACCACTTTCCACCCCTGAATCCTGAATTTCCCAGAGGTTATGTGCACTTAATAGATATTTGGTCCCACCCTTATCTGGGACCTCTCATGTGTGTGAAAATTCATCCATATCTAGATTCCTCGAATCCTAGATACAATTTCCATCTTCACGAGTAAATCTATACCTTACACAAAGGAACCACCAACACCAAGCCCACCTGGATATCCAATTACAATTTTTTTTCATCACAAAATCCAGTCCAAACTAAACCTATACCATTTCCATTGCGTACATGCCTTGTCCAACTAGATGCCTGGATTATCGAATGCATCCATGGATGGGATTAAAAATATGCCTCTTGAATATCCAAATACAAACAACATTTAGGAGATGGAGAAGTATCTAGTCTATATACAAATTCCATTAAGAGGACTATCTGGCCCCAAATATACTCTATATTTTTGCTAAGACTTGTAGATAAAGAAACTTGAGGAAAATTTATCTAAATTTCCTGAAGAATTAGCGCTTCTGCCAGAACACAAAGTTTATGGGATAGTGGTCAAATCTCGAGAAACAAAACTTCCAAGATACTAGATTATGTCCTAAAGAACTCAAAGGTACCAACAAATATTATGTTCCATAGATCCTAAGCAAAAGAGGCAAATTGGCTCCAAAGGCTAGATTACACAAGATAACTACTAAATACAATTTGATTAGTGAAAATCAAGATATTAAAGTTGATTGCAATACTCAGTTACAACAATATATAAGTGTGTATAAACCTAGAAAAATATCACATCATTCATGCTCATTTAACATCCAGTGTATAACTTAAACTCATCACATGTAATATATCCTACAATCATGGGTATGCTAGTTAACTGCTCAATTCATAAATACATATGATAACTGAGAACTCACAATATGATGGGTTAATTGAGTGACTCCCTCAAACAATCAGTCGTAATCATATAAGTGATCCTTCAATTCACTAAGAATGTAATAACCACATAACTCAAACATTCATTAGTTTCATGGACAACCAAGATAGCTGGCCAGCAATGATTATTCAATAAGTTAGGCATTTTTTCATGATTGTATCATGACCATATATGAACAAAAAAACATAACAACACAATCAACATCCCTAAATTAAATATGCATGGGTCATTATACTTATCTAGGTAAATTAGAATTATTTGGAAACTGAAGGAGGGACTTCAACTCTCAACCCAACCATAGGCCAACTACATTGCAATATTTCTTGCAGCTAAAGACCCCCAAGCTAGATCCAAAGTTTGAGAGGATGCTTGTTCAAGGGAATCACACAAAAGGTTGGGTCATGCACTCAAGTGGTGGATTCCACTGTCCAAGTTTCTTTTCTACTGTCCTATTGTAGTAAGTGCCACAATGACTCCCTCAATCCGTTGTGTTCAATCATATGGCATCCACCTGAGATGCAATCTAGTTCAATCCTTTAGTTTGGCTCCAACAAATTCTTGATCGCTCTCTTCCCAACTTTTACCATATCACTCCTTTGCTCCTTGGTGATCGCTCTCATTCTCAGAAGGATACCTAATAAAGTGTCTTTATCCCCCACTTCAACTTATAACTCTGTTTCCTTTTTCCAATGGCTTGACACCCATCTTCTTATCTTCTATGTTCTACACTATCTTTCTTTCTTTGTTGTTTGTTCCCCTTTGTCCAACCACATTCTTTCATTTGTCAATTGCTGGTTTGGTTCATTACACCACCTCCTCCCTCTTTAAGGGATGGCATTGTATCCACTTCTCCACTCTATATTCCTATATTTTGTTCCCTTTGTCTCTATCTATGAGAAGGAACATGGATGGTGCCATCCCCCAGACATGCTGCCCAATCCACAACCTTTGATTCCTGACAACGTACGTTGGTGGTAGGTCATGGAAATGTTAAAGAGGTTAAATGTTGTTGGTATGGGTCTACCTAATAGGCGTGCCACCAATAATCAATAGGCATGCCACAAGAAACCAACAAGAATGTAATAGGGAACCCCCTTAGAACAATGTATCCATGTGTCCCTCTGGTAAAGCTAGCCAGATAAATTCACATTTAATTTATTTGATGTTTGCACATGATGTCTCAACCAACCATGACCTCCATGCTGGCATTACACAATCACAATTTTAACATTATAAAAATATGGGAAACATGAAGCATATTACAAAAAGTCTATTGGGGAATTCCCAAGTATTGAATCATCCCAATCAACTTCAATTCTCCCTAGATAACACACTTCAAAAATAGGGGAAGAAGGGTGATTTCTTTTAATGATATGCATCCAAAGTTGTTGTGATAAGTCATTCTTTTTACTTCATGATAATACTTGTAATTTGAAAAAAGTCAAGACATTAAATTTTTGGCTAGTAGTGATGATATGGTATTTAATTTTGAAAAAATGTTAAATATCATATTTTCAAATTTTTGATAGAGGGGATACACGTGTTATCTTGATTATAATGTTATGTTTATTGAGATATATTTATGGCATGTTTTAAATTTGGGAGTCACAAGGAGTTTATTTATTATATAAATCTCATGAGTTGAGTCTATTTAGACCCCACCTCCTTTTAATTAATATTCTAGAAATACTTTCATGATATTTTATGTGTTAATTATATCCTCCATTAGTATTTCGAGAACCAAATAATAATAATAATAATTTTTTAGGGAAATAGTTGAACTAAATAACCATTTTATTCAAGTATAAAGACAGGAAGAGGTCACAATAAAAAATGAGACAGATTGAGGGAAGGTATGTTAAATATTTGAGAGTTATTTTATGATGACTACTCATTTTCCATTTTGAGTATTATTTGGGATAAATTGTTTTGTTTATAGTAATGATTTATTTAGAAGAGGCAAAGAAAGATAAAGTGACACTGGGTTTGTGGTCTCCTCTAAGGTTGTTTATTTTCCCGTGTTAATTTGTACTTACTAGAAGTTCTAACTTTTATTAAATAGTACTTAGTATAACTCTTTCATAAATTTGACTATGTTTTCTACATTACTTAAAGTGGTCGAGATCAAATTTTGATTCTCTTCTCTTTTTTGTGGCACTTACTTTCCTTTTTATGATTCATTTTGACATCTAAGGATTCTATCGACATTCTTGGTCCAAGTCCTCTCAGGGATTTATAAAGACGACCAAATATTCATATTGGTCTTTCAATAAAATCAATGTTGATTTCATTTTTAGTTGGTTTACTTAAGATTTTTCCTAAACAATGTTATTTCAAATTTCATTTTCATTATTATTTCCTAATTATTTTGAAATTATTTGTATACATTGTTTATAATTTTGTTGTAAAAGTACTTTTTCCTTTTATTTATTTTTAGATTTTATGAATTTTTTTTAAGAAAATCACATATTTGAAAATAGATTTTCTAAGATTTCAAGACTTAAACATCTTGAAATCTCAATAATATTTACCTTGGATTACAACATAGGGTGACAATATTGCATATCTCGCTTAGCCTTATGAGATTTGAAGTGTTCTATGTCGAGCACTAGAACTCCACCCTCAACAGATTGATGCATAGAAGTTCCATCATTAGAATATATAAATCATATAAAAAATGCAACAATCAAATATGGCAAGGAATCATGACAACATAGTTATGATGACTTAGAAGGGAAAATTAAAGATTTGTATAAACTCGTTATCAACAAATATAAATAAGTTGAAGGGAATTTGGAGAAGCAAGAGATAAAATTTCACGAATTTCATGAATAGATAAATTAATTACAACAACAATCTTTGATGTGGTGTTAGAACAAGGATTGAACATGTGACAAAGGAAGGTGACCGAAGTGGTAGTTGAGGATAGTCGCATGGTGGGAATGGAAAATGTGGTGGCGGATTGTCATAGGTATGAAATGATCACCTTGTATGGGATCCCATACCCGTTCCTTTCTCTACAACCATTGTATGATTCCACCTATTATCATGTGCATGGGACTAACAACCATTAGGAGGCCAAGTGAGGGAGGCAGTTCACCCAATTGGTATTGGAAAATGTAACTAGGTTCGGTCTTCATAATTGTCATTGTATCTATATCATTGCATATGTTATGTAAAAAACATAAAGAATAAAAATAAATTTTATTTTCAAGCATGGGTTTCATGCTCAAGTCAAATTATTTTCTAGGTCAAGCATGTTCTTCATGCTTCTAGGTTTTATTGAGTCAAAAGAATATTTGTCATGAGTCAAATTATTGTATTGGAGTCAAGTCCCATTTGGAATTTTGAAAGAAATAAGAAAAATAATTTTATTTGAGTCAAAAATGTCAATTTTGTCCCCACAAGACCAAGTCGGCCCTGAAAGGGACCCATTCAACCTCTTGGATGTGTATAAATGCAGTGCAACTTCTCCTCATTTGGAGTATCTCAAGCAAGTTTGATTTTTGTGCCAAGAAGAGAGAGAAAACTAGTGAAAAAGTCAAGGAGAAGAGAAAAAGTCAAAGGAGAGAGAGCGAGCATCAAAGGAGAGAGAAATACATCCTAATTTCTGTCACAAGTGTGAAATTGTAGGAGTTGCAAGGGCCAAAATTTTTAGACCTAGTTGCAAAGGCCAGAATTCTGTTGCAAGGGTCAGAAATTTGCAGTTTGACCAGTTTTGGAAGGCGTTGACTTTGACTCTTTGAAGGAGCTTGGAAGGCAAGCTGACTTGGGTCTTATGGGAGTTCTTGGTCTTGGATTTCTTATGTGATCTAATTCTATAAGAAGAGAATATTTTTTTTGGTTTTCCCCTTAAAGGAGTTTTTCCCTGGCTTGGAGCCTATATCTTGTGTTCATTGTATTTTTTTGATCTTCATGGTTTATGGTTTTCGTAATTGTTTGATGAAAAAAACACAATAAAAGTAATAAGAAGCCAACATAACTTCAAAATAATTTATCAAGTAAAGAGAAGTCACTCTAACTTTTGCCTTATTGATTTCTCAACATGGTATCAAAGCTAAGGTGAAGGTGAAGACAACTTGAAGGTCATTCATGTTGCCATAAGTGGAAGGCATTCAAAAAGATACTTTGGAGGGAATAAGGAAGGAAAAATGGAAGGATAAATAATCATATTTCATCTTGAAGGAAGACTACTATATCATCTATTCATCTCTCTCTCTATCCATTGAAGGCTCTTGGTTGCTTATGATAGAATATCACCATCTTATCAATATCTCTCTTGGAATATTTTTGGTCATCATCCATTTTGGAAGACATCTCTACAAGAAGATATCACTTAAGAAGCATCAAGAATCTTGGGAACATCATCTACATTCTTGAAAGCAACATCACTCATCTTTGAAGCAGCCTGAAGTTACTTTTGTACCAGCCATCCTACAAGTCATCATTCTAGGACATCTTTGAAGTCTCTTGGAAGGTCTTGGGAGCATCAAGATATTTGAAGACATCATCATCAAGAAGGATACTCTTTTGACAAGTAAGTATTATATTATTCTCTATGTCTCAATCTTCAAATCAAATGAATTCATTTTGTAAATAAATCAATAAGCTCAATGGATCAACAAACTTCCAAGCACGGAAGAAAAGAATAGACTTGATACTCGTAGAAAATGAAGTCATGGACTATGTTCTTGGAAAAGTTACAGAACCAGAGAAGGATAAGACTTAAGAATGGGCCAAGTATACTAAAGGAGAAGTTAGGGCTCAAAGGATTCTCATTGAATCCATCAAAGATCATCTTATTCCATTTATTGTAGATTTGGGTACATCTAAAGAAATCTATGACAAGTTGGTAAAACTATATTTAGTCAGTACCTCAAGTTAGAAAATATCTTTAAGGAATCAACTATACAAGACAAGGTTATCAAAGGATGAAGATTTGGTCTCATATCTTATAAATATTTCACAATTAAAGGATCAACTACAAGGGCTTGGAGAAGTTGTTTCAGATTCTGAATTGACTACTTGTGTACTCAATGCTTTACCTTTAGAATGGAGTAGTTTTGTGTCAAGCATATATTCAAGGAAGGACACTCCAAACTTTGATGAGTTGTGGTATTTGTGTGTTCTAGAAGAGACAATATTAAAGGCAAAAGATGACACCGAACCCAATGAAAAGTCTCAAGATTTTATTGCTAGATCGAAGAAGAAGAATGGAAAGTTTGGAAGGTTTGAACCTCGTCAAAGGCACAATAGAAACAACAAAAATCAGCCATGTGGAAGACAAGATATGTCCAAAGTACAATGTTTTGGATGCAATGAATATGGACACTTTAAAAGAGATTGTCCTAAGGATCCTCAAAACAAGAATAACAATAAGAGAAAGGAAAGGAGTAAAGCACACATTACTAAAGAACATGAAGAACCTGAAAAGTAGACGGAGAATGAAATCATAAAGATCTCTATTATTGAATATCTCCACTCTAGCATGCTTATTAACAATCTATTTTTCTATTTTATTAGAAGATGGCATCTAGAGTAGCTTGTGCAATTACTTTTGTAGAAGAATCTTTGATTTTTTAATTCACAGCATCATGAAAATAAGCATATAGCATTGTAATAATTAGAGTCTACATATTTAGTTGTGGCTTATTGGAGACAGTCATCTAGAAAATCAAGAATAGAAGAATTTGGACCATCTAGCATTTCACAATCCATGAAGTTACTACTTGGCATAATGTTATAGAAGAAATAATTTAACAAGAAGGGATCACAAGGATCCATGATAGTAATTATTAAAAAAAGGTTCTCCATCATTTGGAAGAATTATTATGACACAGAAAAGGTATATTACACTAGAAGGTTATGGAAGCAAGCTTTGAAGAAGTAGATAGTCAAGTTGCAACATGGAAGGTATAGTTGAAGCACTTAAGAAAGAAGTCTCATAAAAAATGTTATCTTCAAGAAGCAGTTTATTTAGAAAGAAGTCAACTAGATGCCTATAGGAAAGGAAGAGGTATGTATATCTTTAAAAGAATATCTTCGTTAAATGGTAGATTCATGTCTTTAGAAAAGTTTTGTAGGAAGAGTTGGATGCAAAAATATACTTAGAAGCATGAGAATGATAGGTTAAGAGTTATATGGGACATTAAATATTCCATATGGTTATTTGACATATAGAGGCATGATAGATGAATGTGATTAACATCTGATATGATGTCTTGAAATGAATGAATGACAATTTCATAGGGAGATGTGAAGAACCTCATACGATATAGAAACTTGATGACTAATTCTAGAACACATTAATTGATGTTTGTGTAGATTCAAAACTTCTCTTGAAATTTACTAAATCACAAGACTTGAAATTACTCTACAAATATGTGGAAGTTAATTCACCATCTAGAACAAAAATCATATACATGCGAAAGGAAACATCAGACATGCACAAATATTTATCTAGGAGAAAGCAACTGCTCAAAACCTCTTACCATCTATATTGTGTTAGTCAGAGAATAGAGAAGAAATACATATGCTTGCTCAAGCCTGAGCACACCCTCCAAGTGTATAGTCTATCCCTCTGTCTGAATGATTGACTCTGGTGAGCACTTAGCCACTTTTGAAGCCCTCCAAGCTCCTATTTCCTTATGTTGTTCCTCTAGGAAATTAGCCCCTATTATTTAGGATTTTCCCACTATTGAATTGCGCAATTCCTCTAGGTCCTTCCTCTGATTGCATGCACCACTTGTCCACATGGGAATATGCTACAACATACAATACACTACCTTGGAATCTCCATTTCAACTGGTTAGCTCGAAATCTCTACATGCATAAATTATTTTCAGTTGATTGATCAATTAACTAGTTGATCATTGAGTGTGGTTGAATTTCCACTTCCACAACTTGACCTCCACTAGTTCTTCTATTAGTTAGAACTAGATTAATTGAAAATAACTCAAATAAACTGAAATAGATTGCTACAAATTAGAAATAAAACATACTGAACTTAACTCAAGATTCCCTAACTTGAATTAACTGAGTTAACTTAGTGACAAGTGCCTTGTCACCGCAATTAAATACCTCCAAGATTTCTGTTGAAATAGAAATTCAAATTTTCTCTACTTTGACCAAGGCAAAGTCAAAATGAGATTTTCTTGTTGCATTTTCAACACTCCCTCTCAACAAGGAAGGGATTATCAACCACCTCTACCCAAAACCTATGGAACTCAAACTTCCCTCTTGACAAGGCCTTTGTCAAAAAATTAGCATCTTGTTCCTTTGTTAGAATGTACTGCAACAACATGATCCGCCTTTGTACACAATTCTATAGATGGTGATACTGAATATCAATATGATTGGATCGATCGTGAAAAACAAGATTTTTAGAGAGTTTAATGGAACTTTGATTATCACAGTAAATATCAGTTGGATCCATCATATGACCAAACAAGCCAACAAGTATCTTTGTCATCCAGATCGCCTCACATGATGCTTGACTTGCAACTATGTATTGTTCTTTTGTCGAGCTGGATGTCATATATATTTGCTTCCTATTTTACTAAGAAACTGTTGTAGACACAAAAAACGAAAATTCCACCTGATGTACTCTTCCAGATTGATGGAGTCCCCGCCCAATCTGCATATGTGAAGCCACACAACTTCACTCCTTTTGTCTGTCTTGTTACACGTCATTTTGTTACCATTAGGAAAATGATCGTCAATCCGGATCTTTCACTATCCATCAAAGTGATCCAAATCATTCCCCTACAAGGTTAGAAGCTAAACAATCCCAAAGAGAATGAAATTTATAGATTACAAGGCCCAAAAACCTATTTTTGAGTACTTGCACGGATCCCTAGCTAGTTTCCACACATACACAAACTTGACCATTAAAGTTAGCACAAAAGTGTGCTTTGTCTTCCACTATGGACTGCACACATGACTCAACAGAGGTAAAAATAAAAAAGTAAATTCTAGAAGCTTTGTTGGGTGAATCTTTCCCAACTAAAAGCTTTGAGTTGATGCTTACTCAAGCTTGATCCCTCTCTTCATGGAGCTAATTCCATCTCTTTGTGGATCCCTAATCCCACCTTTTGAGGATCTCATCCCTTAGGAAGAGGATCTCAAACCTCCTCCTCTTGGCCTATAAATCAAATACATATTAGAGGGTTAGGAAGGAGCATTGAAGGTACACTTATGTTGCTGAAATAGGGCTAGAAGGCTTTTCATCCAAGGAGAATATTGGAAATGATTGGAAGAGTCTTGTGACATAAACGAAACCAGGTTGTAAGCTTGTTCTCTTTTATATTCAATACAAAGTAATTATTATTTCCTAATTGCATCTGTTTTGATGTTATTTTTGAGATTCCTTGATCACTCACATGGTTTATAACTGATTATTGATTCATTTACCTTTGATTTTATATGCAAGATGCTTTGATCCCTTTGAATGTTTTTGTCTATGCATATTTCTTTTGGAGCATCATGGAGAAGCTATGGAAATCATTGGGAAAGCCTCTAAAGCATTGAGGAAAAGATGGTTGTGGAAAGCACTAAAAAGACTTCAAAAAGCAATTCACTAATAGGTAAGTGATTCTTTGCGTACTACATGTTTCATGTTTTAGTTGTGAGCTAAGGAAAGGTAGCAATTATTTTGATGTTTATTACTAGTTTTGTTTGAAATCTAGGGAGATCCTTCTTGTCTGCAAGAAGGATTAGTCCGCCTAACAAATTGGCAACCATATTGGGGAATGTCTCGTTCTTCATCATCTCCTTCTTTTGACTTTTGAACATTTTCTCATAGCCTTGTCTGAGTATCTGAAAGATATTAAAAGTTCAGATTTTGTGAATTCTTTGGTTTTATTTTTATTTTTTCTAAAATTTTCTCAAAGTGCACAATTTATATTTATCAATAGAGCATATATCTGCGCACTAATCCTTTAGAAACAGTGTGTGTGCGCATTGGATCAAAATGTTGCCTGCGCACAAACCTTATTTTTTTGAAAATTTGAGTTTTCCTTTCACTAAGTCTAGGAATTTTTGTTTTTTATTGTTGATTACACTTGTTTATACCTTTCGAAAGTCTTTTTCAGTTCAATTGAGTGTTGTGAAAGAGTCTTCTTGAATATTTCTTGTTTTCATGAATTAGGGTAAAATATGCACATGGTGTTTTGTACATCTATCAAAAGAAGGATTGTTTGTTCTTGATTTTCTATCTTCCTTTTTTTCTTCTTTGAAACAAATCAGTTTTAGTGTTTTATTTTACATGTTTGTGAAATATTATTTCACCATAATGCAAAGTAATATTTTTCGAGAATAAGTATTTTTTATGAAAGTGCTTCTTTTGTTGAACTTGAAATGCAAATCTATTCTTCTTTCAATGCTGAAGTTTTTCAAAATTGACACTTTAGACAACATTAAATTCATAGTATTCATTGGAAGAAATTCATTTTAAGGATTTGATTGGTTTCCTTATGAATTTTGAAAATTTTGAGTGATTGTATGTTAAAGGAAATTTTCATGGTTTTTGAATTATTGGGCGAATTGAAATATTAAAGGTTAATTTCTGCATTTGGGTCATTCAAAAATGAAAATTTGCATTCATAAATAGGGATATGGTGAAATTAGAAAATTTTGCATTTTCTTTGAAAAATTGAAAATACTCTCTCTACCATAATTAGAAATACATCAAAATGAAAATATCACAATATCATGTTTGATAGCATTAAAGTTTTGGGTCAGGTCATAACACCATCAATTTCACATCCATTTTCCCATTGAGTAAGTAACAACTTTAAAAAACAACGCTAATAAAATCAATTTAGAATTTTAATTATTTTAGGGCTCTTTCCACCTACATTAGATCAGGTTGTAGGGCTTTGGAATAGGGAAGTGAGTTAACTTTCCAAAGCTGCAAACAAACACTAGAATATTGCGATAGGGAGTAAATCCATTTATTACAGTTTGGCTCTAGGAAGCTCCCCTAACAAAGGAGTTAAGCACGAGATCTTGTCGGACCGAGTGGAGTGATTGACCCCAGTTCATTAGTTACAGTAGATTAATTTATACGTATTAAAAACGGTGTCAAAAGGTGCTTGGGAGTCACTTGGAAGTAAACCTCAGATTAGCCATGTTGAGGAACTTTCAAGGGGATTGAGATTTGTTACTTTGCCCTTGCATGTACTTTTGATTTGCGACTGTCTCCATAGGTTAAAGTGTCTTAAGTGGGAACCTTAGAGGCCATTACCTTAGGGATATTACCCAAGGTGACAATGGAGGGGAAGTCTCTGTTGTACCTGGAACAAACATTGGATAGACTCGCTTGGAACTTTTTGGAAGGTATTCTTCACTTGAGATGGTATAAGTGAAGTTACTTACACCATATCGTGTACATTAAGCAAGTTGTCAGCGTAACTCGTTCCACTTGCTCTATCTTTATTCAGTTTTCACATTGATATTTGTGACATTGGATTTCATCACCAACTAGTGATTTCACTGTGAAAAGTTTGTTTGCGTGGTTTGATTCCTTAGATTCACTAGCATGTGTTATTTTATTATTTTTACTGTGTACAGACCTTAGGTGTGGATTTTGAATATTATTTGAATTATTAATAAAAAATCATTATGGCTGATTCACCGAGGCATTCACGTAGAATGCAAGGTTTACCCCCTGAATATACACCTGGCCAATTGGAGAATATTAAAAATGAGAAGTCAAAATCAACAGGATCTGGAACCTCAGATCAACCTGAGACATCTACAATTGTAGAAACTGAGATAGTAGAAAATAAAGTGATTCAACATCACGAAGTAGAATTAGCAATGGTTCAAATTGGGCAAGAAATTGCCGAAGTTATTCAAAGAGAATCTAATACCAGAGAAATTTCAGACACAGAACTAACTGAACTAGACATAGAAGGACTTGAATCTAATATTTCTGAACTTGAATCACCTTCAACTATTACAGCCCCTACTCCTGCACCACCTTCACCTTGAAGGAGGCTTATAATTACATCTGGTCTGCCTCCAGGTCTTGTAAGTATTGAAGATATCACTGGAGAATATGAGGAAGAATCACCAAGTACTTCTGTTACTACATGTGAACCGATAGTTTTTCCAAGACTTCCTTTTGAGCCTTTCTGACCAAATCCTTGGTATTCCACCCCCTTGAATTTTTTAGGTCAAGGTATTCCATGTTATCGCACTTGTTGGGGCCTTCGTTTTGAGTTTTTGCGGGAAGACAAGACAAGAATAAGTGGTAGGGATGACAGGTTGAGTTGCGGAGCTGACAACCGGGGGGGACAAGAGCCAGGAATGGTCAAGCATTTGTGGGAAGGAGGTGGGGGAGAGAAAGAGAAACTGAGCAAGTAGAGAGAAAAGGCAGCCAAAGGCAGAGTCAGCCGAGTAGGAAATAAGTGGAACTGGCAGTCTAGGTGCGGAGCACAGGAGAAAAGGCTGAAGAAAGGATGGGAAAGGGTTGGTGATTACTAGTTGTTGAGGAACCAAGCAAGCCAAGGATCAATGCAACCTTATTGAGTTGTGGAAGGTGGGTACACCATTGCTTTGTTGGTCTTTGATCTCTGGGTTGGGTCATTCTTGTTGTTGATGATCAAGCTTTGAGCCTTCTGTACTTATTTATGTATTTCTTTATATGAAGCGTAATGAAAGAGATAGTTTGCACATATGATGTATTGTTGAGTTCTATACTGGTTCTTTAATTTTTTTAAATATCTATCTATATGCTGTGTTAGGGTCCTATATTTCATAGGATGACTTGATTGTAGCTGTAATTTTGTATATTAAATGATTGTAAATAATCTTCCATCCTGCAAATTTATTTCCAAAGAAAAATAGAAAAAACAAAAGAAAAACAAAAGAGGGTATATATATATATATATATATATATATATATATATATATATATATATATATATAATAACAATAAAAAAATTAGAAAATAAAAGAAAAAGAATGAAGAAACCCCACAAAAAATATGTATGAAAGTGAGCAAGTCTAAATGCCACTCAAAAAATAAAAAATGCATCAATAATACTTTAGAGATTTTCAATGAAGTGTGCAACTTGTTTAAATGCCACATCAAATTTAGAAGTAGATTAGTTATTCTAATCACACTGTTTAAACGTGGTTAGAATGAATTAAATAAAATTAGTCTAGATTAGTGAATAAATCAACCACACAGTGTAATCATGGTTGAAGTAGATTAAGTAGAATAAAATGGATTAACCAAATTGTTTAAGCTTGGTTAGTTGATAAACAAATGAGAAAAAATGATTAAAAACCTTAGAAAAATGAAAAAAGGCTTGCAAGTTAAAATGCGCCATTAGAATTAATTAATCATAGTTAGATTAATTAATCGTGTTATTTAAATCACAGTTACCAAATTGTAATAAGGTGCTTTGCGCTAAAGGTTTGATTTTGTAATAAAGTTGAAAAATGACAAGACCGTTTGTCAGTTTGTAATAAGGTGGGCACATCTTTCAATGGCCATGATCCACCCTGCCCGAATCAATGGTGGGGGATCGTTTCCGCCCCCCAGTACTTCCGAAGGTTATCCAACGGGCAGGGGGGTGGGTATGGAAAGATGGTCTCGCCCATCTCGCCTTTTCTATGTGGCATCCCCTCATCAAATTCGCCCCCCACTCCAAAACCATTTACTGTTGTTACCCCCCTCCAGGCTTCCCCGTAATCCACTTTCCACTACCCTTGACCACCCACACGACTGTTTCCCATTGTTCCATCGTACCCATCCACATAATAACCTCTTGTCTAATCCTATCCCACCACGAATCAAAATCCCTTCCATGCCCATTTTTCCACCTTCCCTCCCTGCTCTCGTCCATTCCTTCTTACCGTTAAATCCAACTGTTCATAATTGGAAAAAAACTCCCATATATAACAGACCTGCTCCATAACGGGCCAAATGCAACAAAAATATACAGTTTCCCTATAAAAGCCATAAATTTTCTCAGGTGGCCCCCCTTTCTTTTTTTGTTCATGATAAAGGTTTGTTGCAGTGACTCAACTGCCACCTCCTTCCACCTAGCTATCCAGTCAATTGCTGCAGAATTTATATAGCCCTTCCTTCGGTCAAGTACCTGTCACGACAGCAAAATACACAGTGACCAATTTGTTTTTCCCAGGTAACCATTATCTTTTCTGTCTCATTTTTCTATTTCAGTATGACACCTAAGGGAAAATCCAAAGCATCCAATGAAAACCCAATGTTACCTCCACCTATTGATTTGGACCATCAACCCCTAGTTGACCATTTATACCCAGTTGTAGAGACCAATTGTGAGTTTGATCTTTACGAACTTCACAATTGGCTCAAACAGAATTACCTTGACCTCAACGATGATTTGGGACTGTGGGACTCCCTCCTGCCCCAATTTATTTTTCCCCAGACCTATTATTTCCTAGAATTTGTAACCTGGTGTCAATTTCGATACATTCCCAGTCAGAGAATAGTAGTGGCCCAAAATGGTGAAATCCTTTTTGCCATTAATGGTCATTCAATCTCAGAGATGCTCCAAATCCAAAATCCTAATCATATGCAACCTTTTCACCCATATTTCCTCATGGAAATGTACAATAAGCTCGATTTCCCCTAGAGAGCCAAGATATTTGAGACTTTCTTACCAGAAAATGCCCAATTGCCCAAAACAAACCCTCCTTATCTTGCTTCTATGTTCCTTGAGATGACCAAACAGATAATTTCAATAGTTTCATGCCTATTAGGATACCATTCTGACCAATGGGTCGATGAAATCATCCTAGCCTTTCTTTTTGTGTTTTCCAAAGGTGAAAAGCCTCCTACCATCTTCTGTTATAGTGAATTTTTAGCAGAAAGCATTCATGAACAATTCATGAAATTTTCAACTGAAGGAGTCTTCAAGTATACATCTGTCTTGGTGTATTTGTTTCTTTATTATCAATCAGACATGTTTTATTTTCATCTACAGAAGTTAGACAGTCAAGGGAACTCCCAATCAGTCATTCACTAGACCTCCCTGGTCAGAAAGAACAACACTGAATTCACATTCAATGATTTTGTGGATCAATTTTTGCATATGGCAGCTAGTTTGTTAAACAATGATGTAGAACCAAGAATACATCCAGAGATCAAAAGAATTTTGCACCTAAGTGACCAGACCAAGAAAGGAGACTGGTATTTATACCAGAGTTATATAGAGATCAGGATATATGGGTGTGAATTTCCCCCTTATAAACTCCCCAAGTTTGTGCTAATTCACATTTTTTCCTTAGAATTTATTAGACAAATGATCAACATGGACCAGCTACACTTCCTGGCAGCCAAGAAGAAAGAACAATTCAAAATAAAAACACAAATTTGTCCCTTCACATGCAATGCAAGATCAATAGGACAAGAAGCAAATGCCATTTTGAAGCAGATGAACTTCAAACATAGTTTTACATGGTCCTATGACCCTTTTGGTATAATTTCTAAATTGAGGGTAGAACAGAGGTATGCTCCCTATGCCCATACTTCCAGACCAGAAATAGAGAAATTCATGAACCAAGAAGAATGGCAGGAGAATTCATTATAGGAGGCCGAAGAATAGGTGTTGTCAACTTCACAGACACCAGTACCATAGGAAAAGGTTGAAAAGAGACCAAGGGAAACCATTTCCCCTTCAATGACAGAGATTTCAGCAAAGGATTTCATAGTGTACAATAAGAGGCAAAAGACCATGGATGTAGGAGAGACACAACAACAGAGTGTAGAACAAGAACAACCTATTATCCTAACAAGCTCATGTATACCTTCAATGTCAAGTAGAGAGGAGACCATTCCTACATCTCTGATGACCTCAATAACAATAGATACACATATTTCATCACAAACAGGAGAGATGGAATAGAGAAAGAAAGATCAGAGTATTTTTTCCATCTACAAAGAAATTAAAGCAAAGAATCAAGCACTCAAGGCTACTACATTTTCACAGTTTTGGAAGCAAACAACCACCACCCAGCATAGGCTTCTTTCGGCCTTTGATACAAAGAAGAGAAGAATGCAAGTTTCTTTCCTAGAGCCCAAAGTTGCTCAGCCTCGATCAACAGATGACTACAAGTAGTCCATTTTCTCTTTCGATACATATATGATCCATCCTATAGACCAAATGGACTTCCATAAGCAGTCTGGTGAGATGCTTTACAACACTATCACAAAATTCAATTATGGCTGTAGCTAAGCTCAAAGTCTCTGTAAACAACATTCAAGCACAATTAAAACTGGAAAGGATTTCTTCTCTAGCCAAAGACACAAAGATAAAGTCTTTGGAAGATCTGGTCATTAAATTGGGATATGATCCCAACAATATAACAACAACTGAGGAGATTATAAGGAGTAAAAATGCAGACATAGCAGCATTGAGAAAACAACTTAAGCTCCCCTCCACTAAAGATCCACAAACTAAGGAGTATGGAGAACAGGAACAACAAAAAGAGAATTTGTTCAAAATTATTATTGAACAGAACAATCAAATTGCTAAGATGGAGAAAGAAATGGAAATACTCCTAAAAGAAAAAGAACAACAAGCAGTTTCAGTGCAGGCCATCCCTTTGGCTGTGATTCCAGTGATAGGTACATCGACAGCAGAGGCATCAACATCAGCAACAACTTCAACAGTAGTTACAACAACAGAAGGACAATCCAGCAACACACCATTAGACTTAGCCAAAGCAATGGAAAACATGTCCATTAAAGACCAAGAGATTGAGAAGTTGACTGCAAAACTGAACAATTTGCAAGAACAAAAAATTAAAGTGGATAATGTCTATTTGGCAGAGTTACAAAAAACACACAAGCTCACACAAAGGATAGAATATCTAGAAAACCAATCCATTATGGCTGACACCATTGCACAAGCTAAAGAGAACATCTGGCTAGAGATAAATGAGGCCATCACAAAGATATGGTCATCCATTGAGATCATCTTTTAACAAGAGGAATTGGTGCAGAAATCAAAGAGAGTCTTAACAGATGTGAAAAGGGACCTTGGCACCAGACCCAATGATGCCACTGCTCTGATAAGGTTTTTAAATTCAAAATCCAAAGAAGAATTGGAAGAGCTAGATATAGAGGACAAAACAGACACCATCTTGGAAGTGAGAAAGGTTCTCACTAAGAGAAACTTGATGTTGCAATTAGAGAGAAAATGAAATGGTCTAGAGACTATCATACAGAGGTTTCATAAGAAATTTAATATATTACATCAGAAAGGTCTCCCTGGTCTAGAAGGAATGGGAGATACATTGGTCAAGCTTGAAGATTATCAACAGAAACTGTACTCCATTGCTAGAGACAAGTCAAAATTTTCTAGGATTAAGGGTACAATTACAGGAAAAGAATTCATGGAAGGATTTAGATATGACTGACTAATTAAATATGAAATCTGTCATTTGTTTCTTGGTAAGCCTACCTTTGAGAAATACACAGAGGTAGATGAGACTTATCGAAAGTTAATTAAGTTTAAACTTCCATATGAGGAGAAATGGAAAAAATGGTGTGAGTTACTAGGGTAAACAGTCATCGAGCCTCCAGAAGGAAATCAACAGCAAAGCCTCTATTTTTCAAATCCAGTCATCACCAGCAACCCAGGAAAATAGTGCCAGCAGCTTCAATAGTTCTAGATTGCCTATATTTTTGTTCTATCTTTGTAAAAATAGTTTGAGATATTTTGTAATAGATCTTGATATTTTATATCAAGATATTTAGATAGAATTTTTACATAAATACTTCAGAATTCGAAGTATTAGTGTTGGGATTTGTACTGAGAAAGACTACCATTTGTTGTAAAGTTGTTTCCCGAGCTCAAGTGGCCATTTTTCATTAATACAAGACAAGTTGTTTCAGGATTCCTATGTCATATCTATGTGGTGAAGTGCTTCTTACTGTAATCTATTTTTTCTCTATTTTTCATATGTCATTCAGTTCTTTATTGTTCTTAAGAAGATTAAGTACAAAATTTGTTTCAAAACACTGTTCTGGCTTAAAACAATATCAATATTTTCCATTGAGGTTTAAATATAGAATTCAGGTAACAATGCTCTATATTTAAAGTGAATCTTAATTTGTTCCTCCTTCTCCATTTCACAAACTACAAGGATCCAATAGTATGCCTATCTTTCCCTGCTACACTTAAGCTTGATATTTCTGCAAATTGATCACTCTAGGCTCCTTTGACTCCATAGCCCAATGGCTTTCCTTGCTGTTCCAACCAAACTATTTTAAAAAAACAAACCCTGAACTTTCACATCTAGCCTAAAATCCCAAAGCAAACAAAGCTAAATCTGACAATGAGATCCCTCTCTGAGTTTAGAATGGGTAGCTTCTAAACTTAAAAGTGCTTTTGTGGTTACCTTTGCAATTTCTTTCACAGCCTTAAGAAATTACAGAGTGCTAACATGCTTTATGATTTCCTAAGGTAATGTGAGTAGAATAATATGGTTGGATTCTAGTAGGTGCTTTATTGTTATGAGTTAAGATCGGTTGTGGGTTGCAGTTCCCTTGGCGTCTCATTCTACCCCATCACACTTCAGTCATGACATCCATTGGGTGAGACTCCTTACCCTCTCCGGGTAAGGTGAAAATGTCGGTGTTGTTCTAGACTACAATGAAGCCTTGTTGGCCCCTTATGCCTAAACCCAAGGTCTCTTCCCTGTTCCCATTTTTGTGCCAACAAATGGTTCTGTTATTGGGACCTGAAATCACAAAAGGGGGTTCGGAATATGGTATCAAGGATTTTTAAGAAGGAGATACAGAATTGGTGGGATGACCAAGTAGATCGGTTTGTATCCCAGGAGGCTGTACTATGCAATCGAGTTGTTGCTAAGGTGAATGGTGGAATTTTGTATTAAGAAGTTGCAAGTGATTAGTATGAGATATTCTGGTGTATGTTCACAGAGGAACTATACAAATGGTTATGTATAATGCAAGTGAAGGGTCAGACGGGGGGACGGATGTCATCTTATCACAAGTGGGTTCCCACAGAACTCACGACGCTCAACCATCTTGACATGGAGCTGACAAGAGAAGCGGAATTTTTGGTACATACTACTTTAGAAGGATATGTTTTCGAGTTTGCAGCAAAAATCTACTAGCCTTTCATAAAGGCTGAGGCTATGTTCTAAAACGGGCTCAGAGGGAAGTTGTTAAAGTAAATACCTCTTTGGATTAAGGTTTTAATGG
Organism: Pinus tabuliformis; assembly: GCA_031772625.1. NCBI lineage: Eukaryota > Viridiplantae > Streptophyta > Pinopsida > Pinales > Pinaceae > Pinus > Pinus tabuliformis. The sequence continues at coordinate 818,802,599 of CM062809.1, forward strand.
TGGAAGAAGGCTTGATTCCTTTCCAAGGGTTGAGCATGGCAGCGTAAACCTCTAGTACTGGGGGAAGGACCTAAGGGGAGAAATGCTACTGAGTGGGGGATTCAGATGTTGTTAGAAGAATGGATGTGGAAGATTCACGAAGAGCTAGGGAAGTGAGAGCGCAGAGGAGGGTGTTAATAGCAGAGAAGTGGCAAGATAGAGCCATGCAGGCAATTGGAGGGAAATCAGAGGGACCACACCAAGCAGGAGTGGCGTTGAAGAGTCTAGAGGAGAGAGATAGAGTGGAGGGGAATGTGGCAAGAAGAATAGAGATGGAAAGGATGAAAAGAAGTCCGAAGGGTGATATGGGGCCTCATTTACCTAGTGCGGGGAAAGGGACAAATGGAGATGATCATGATGATCCCGAAGAAGACATGGAGGATGATATGTGCATTGTGATGAGAAGACTATTCACGGATGAGGTTTCATCTGGAAGAATCGAAGATCTAAACTCCCAACCTTCCGCTAGTACTTTACAATAACCCTGGTAAATTTGTTGCTAAGATGCTTAAGGCGATACGAGTAAATAGTGTGCAAGTTAAGTATAGGAAAGGTACTTCTAATAGTGGTGGAAGTAATAGCAGTGGTAACCTGGGATTACACGGATCTCAACAGCCGAGAAAATTCAAGTTTTTGTGCTTCTAGCATGAACACAATCCAGCATGGCAGGATCATTTACAAGATATCCAGAATTCTCTGGCAGAGGGAATGAGGATGTCGAACAACATTGGTACCTATGTGAAGCTATATGGAGGGCTCACCAAATGCCTGAAAACATGAAGCTAATAGAATTCTAGACTACTCTCAGAGAACGATCTCTACGGTGGTTTATAAAATGGGCAGAGTTGCACCAGAACCGACCGTAGATGAGATTAAGAGGAACTTTGTACAAGAGTTTAAACTCCCGCAAACGGATCAACAAGGACTGTCAGATCTGTGGGAGATCAAGCAAAGGGAGGGAGAAACAATGTGGGAGTTGATGCAGAGGTTCAAGGATGCAATTGGTAAGCTCAGCTACGCTATCGATCTAAACCATCAAAGGGATTGGTTCATCAAAGCACTGCTACCCCTTACTCGAACACCATTGACACAACAGAAGATTGAGACACTGTAGGATGCCCTGGAGCAAGCGAATGACATAGAGAGTATGGTAGGGTATCCGCATGAGTACCGTGGGGGAGCTGGGTCATATGATCCCTCTATCCCAGGTTTACAACACCAAATCGATAGCTTAACAAAGAAGTTGAAATATTTGCAACCAACCCATCCAACTAGACCGAATGTGTGGTGTACCCCCACTATCCAACATAAACTTAGTCACCCTGGGTGGTAAGAAGACAAGGGCTGACTGGGGTGCACCGGACCAACCCACGATTGTTCGGGTAGCTTCCCCAAAGTGATCATACAACCCTGGGCAGTAGAAGCAATACTACCAGGAGGCAACAAAGTTGTTTGAAAATTTGGCAGAATCTCAGAAGGATAATGTGCCAGACTTGGCCAAACCCATTGTTGCCTAGCCGATTGAGGAATGGTTTAGACTGTTCCTGCAGATTGTCAATAATGATCAGATGTTAGGCAAGCTGCGTAGAAGTCTGAAATCCGTCCTACCGGAAGAAGAGACTAGAGAAGCAAATATCTTGGTAAACTTGCCCGAGAAGCACACAAGGCGGGTCAAGAGGAATAAGAAAAGAACTAGCAGGGAGTTCAGGATTGATGTATAGGTCACGAGATTTCAAATTAAAGATACTATGCTAGACCTGGGTTTCGACATCAACATCCTACCAAGGAAGACATGGGAGGCGCTAGGAAAACCACAACTGAAGTTCTCTCCAATTCAATTGCGAATGGCTAACCAATACTATATATTGCCGATAGGGAGATTGGAGGACATAGAAATAGATGTGGCAGGGGTGAAGACTGTTATGAAACCAACTCACAAAAAGATAGAAAAGAGAGATCCATGCCTTAGAATTCAGCCTCTTCGAGGGGGCAACCTCCTTTCCATTACATAAATGAGCAATTCTTGGAGATACAAAAGAAAAGACCTCCTTTCTATATATAGGAGTCTAAGGGGTCATAACATAATCAGAGCCGACATAACAATAATAATGTAAGGGCACAATAATAAAAATAGTGGGCTTCTATGTGGCACAATAGTAACAATATGGGCACTACATGGGTACATCAATATAATAAGTGGGTTTTACTAATAACAATAAGGGGTTACACTAGTAGTATAGGGGCCTAACATGCCCCTCTCCTTCAAAAAGCGTTGTCCTCAACGCTTGAGTAGTTCTTGATGCTTCTGTATAAAATTCTTGTCCTCCCATGTGGAATCTTTAGCGGGTAAGTTCTTCCACTTGATGAGATACTCTGAAATTGATCGATTTCGTAGCTGTCAGGTTCTTGTTTCTGTGACTGCTCCAGGTTCCAATATGATTTTTCCTTCCTCTTCAATTTCTGGCAATATTGTTTGAATTGGGATCTTTTGCAACTTTTGAATAAGTGGCCATACTTCTTCGTCCTTCTTCCATTCATCCCTTGCTTCGTTTATCCAATCTGGTTGGATAATAGAAATAACACAAAACAATGCTTCCACATCCTCATCCTTGAAGAGTCTTCCCATTCGGTAAGGTTGCCATTTTTTAAGTGCATGTAGTATTGCCAACATTTCCTTCTCATAAATAGCTTGCTTGAGATGTAGCAGTAAAAATACCCAATCACCTACATCAAAATATTTTTCACTACGATGTTGATCTCCCTGTTGTTTCGTTTGATTTTGCACCGAAGTGGTGTTATCCTTTAAAAGTTGGAGAACTTGTTGTTGATGCTCGATGTGATTTTCTCTGCTTGAACCTTTTTCTTCTTGATATGTCCTTCTATCTCTAGAGTTTGAGTAGTGGTAATTTCTTCCAATCCTTTACAAGATATGGTCGGATTCATTTCTTGATGCTCGATGTGATCTTTCACTTCTTGAACATTTTTCTTCTTGATATGTTCTTCTATCTTGATAGTTTGAGGAGTGGTAATTTTGACCAATGAATTACAAGATATGGTTGGATTCATTTCTTCTTTCTCGATGTGATCTTTCACTTCTTGCACCTTTTTATTCTTGATATGTCCTTCTGTCTTGAGAGTTTGAGGAGTGGTAATTCTTGCCAATGCTTTACAAGATATGGTCTGATTCATTTCTTCTTTCTCTTGGGTGGGGTCCTGGCGTATATCCTCTTCTTTTGATGTTTCTTGATCCTTTTCTTCATCCTCTTCATATTCTTTGTAAAATAATTTCTTCTCAGCACACTTATGACCTTTAGTGCATTTGCTATCACAATTGTAACAAAGCCCTTTTTCTCTTTTTTCTTCCAATTGTTGTAGTGTAACCCTTGTAGTTTGTGGAAGGCTGGGAGAAATAACACTTCCATCTTTATGGTTGTGAGGGGTATGCTTCCTGGTTTCCATAATTTTGCTTTCCACTATGTCACAAAGCCCTTTTACTCTTTCCAACTGTTGTGGTGTTGCTTTAAAGAAGGTGTTGCTCTTTGTATCCTCATAATGTGCTATCATTTCCTCCGTGAAAATTGACCACGTAACAAGTTGTTTATGAGAACAAAGCCCTTCATACCATAAAAATTGATCCGGTTCTAAATATGAAGATGCAATACATACCTTTTGTAATAGTGGTACACCATGTAGATCAAAATATTGCTCCATCTGAAGTATCCAATTTACTGGATCCTTGCCATCAAACTTCCTCATCTGGCTTTTTCTTGATTTTAGGAGCTCGATCTTGAAATGACTGTAACTCTATACTTTCGGATCTTTAAGTTCTGAAATTGATACCTGTAGTAGCCCTCTATGGCCTCTTTCCAATGCCACTAGTCTGATCCAAATTGGATTCTCCAAGGACGAGTTATGTCAAATCTCCCACAGTGACCTAATTATAGACTAGTTCAGTACAACGAACTTGTATGACATGCCACGTGTCCCTGTTTCAACCTTTGGCTCTAGAAAATATGTGTAAGAAACTACAGTCCGTCCTCTTTCTGTACCTTACAAAATTTCAATCCGATGCTCAGAGAGAAATTTATGACGATTTTCCCCAGGTCACCTGTTTGGAATGTAATTCAGGAGTCTGCAAAAATACCAACTTCCTCAGATCATATGATCTCCTCAAATATAGTGAAAAAAGCACTGAAATTCGGACTCAAGTTTCAGCGCGATGTCTTCTCAAATGGGTTTTTTTTAGCTTCTGAAACGTCTCAGAAAAAAGTTATAGCGAAAATTCCACAATGACCTGTTTGGAGCAGCGAAACCCTAGAATCCAAAACTCTGATACCAAATGTTATGAAACCAGCTCACAAAAAGATAGAAAAGAGAGATCCACGCCTTAGAATTTAGCCTCTTCGAGGGGGCAACCTCCTTTACATTACATAAATGAAGTTGCCCCCTATACTACTAGTGTAGGTGCCTAACAAAGACACAAACGAATTTCAAAGTAATTGATATCATGGGAGATAAAGATCCTTATCTGGCACTATTAGGGATCAACTGGGCCTACGAGAACTATGTTGTTATAAATCTAAAGAAGGAGTTGATGATCTTTGAGGTGGAAGGGGTATGAGTCATCCAACCATTAGACCCGTACTGGGGACCTAGATTCAGAGAGCCAGTAGATGAGTGAGATGAATGAGGAATGATAGACTAGATCTACCGGTTGACATCATGAAAGAGAGAGGATTACATCAACCCCACAGCTGAAGGAGCGATCAGCTGGAGGAGCATACAAAACTTTGAGGTTGGCTCTGAGGTTGCATGGGATGCTTGGCAGCAAGTTATATATGAATTTGATACCATAAATTTTGCTACAATATGCCACATCAACTGGATTGGAATGGAGGTAAGTGATTATCCCACTTTCCATGACATAGATTCAATATATGTATTTCTAAATAAGATCGATAGAACCATAAGAGAGAGCCACAAGATACCATTGTTGGAAATCACACTACAAGAAACCCCAGCACGTTGGTGGGGAGTCCACCGCAACACCCTCCATGACTGGGGAAGGATCAAGAGGGCCATGAGGGAAAGATTCAAGCAAGCAGGGGACCGATTGCAAGAGATCGAAAAATACAGGGGAACTATGATCCCCGACAACACCTGGAGAACTGCATAGACAAATGGAATAGAGAAAGGGTTTCGAAGGAACTATGGGTACACATGTTCATACATACCTTGGGTATAGTCCCTCAAGCATGGTACATACATGAAGAGATTCAAAGACAAACGAGGGTCTGAGACACATTGGATGAAAAATTGAGTAGGAGATTTTCATTTAAAGATAGTGACAGATGGATGACTAAGGCTCTGTATGCCATCAAAAGGATCCTCTTCCCATAAGGTCAATTGTGGGAAGGCGGCATTCATGAAAGGTTCATGCAATACTTTTATGAGTCCAGTTACCTAGAGGCCATGGATTGCGAAAATGTGGGCGCAGATTCAGAGGAGGATGACCTATAAGGTCTAAGGTACCTGACGTTTCATGAGAGCGAAGGAGAGAGAGATATCCGAGAAGGACCTACAATAGATGTCCTGCACTTGCTCCCAATAAAATTACAGAAGCACATTATTGGCATGGAGGACAAACCTAAGATGGCATCAATAGGGGACTAGTGGGACGAGCACATGACTAAGGAAATTTTTGTTCTTTTGTGAGAATATGAGGACTTGTTCCCAGCTTCAGTTGCAGAGTTAAAGGGAATCAAGGGGGATATTGAGAAAATGAAGATTGTACTAAAACTTGATGCTAATCCAGTGAAGAATAGACCATACATGCTGAAACCAAGAGTAAAATAAAAGGTCAAGAAGGAGATAGAAAAAATGATGGAAGCAAGACTTATCTTCCCAGTAAATGAGGAAGAATGGCTCAGTCTAACAGTGATATAGAATAAGAAGGATTCCAGGGAGATAAGGGTGTGCGTAGACTATCGTAGCCTCAACAATGCCTGCGTACATGACCCCTTCCCCACACCCTTCAATGATGAGGTCTTAGACAACATTGCAGGGAATGAAGCATACTCCTTCATAGATGGGTTCTCAGGGTACCATCAGGTAAGAATAGTGGAAGAAGATAAGAAGAATACCACCTTCATGACAGAGTGGGGGTCATATGCTTACCACGTAATGTTGTTTGGCCTAAAAAATGCACTTGCTGTGTTCTCCCAGATTGTCATTGCCGCATTTAGAGATTATATTCACAGATTCCTGGAGGTATACATGGACGATTGGACAGTCTACAACCTATTGAAGAAGCATGCTAACCTACTAAGGGTAATGTTTGATCACTGTCGATAATTATAGATCTCGTTAAACATGAAGAAATGTATATTCGTCGTTCCATTTGGCACATTACTGGGCCACATTGTATGCAAGGATGGTGTATGCGTGGATCCTACAAAGGTTGTGGAAATTGTAAACATGGACCCACCATCTAATGTCAAGCAACTACGGTCGACATTGGGGCACAGAGGGTACTATCATAGATTCATCCATAACTACGCCTCCATCACCACTCCTATGGAAAAGCTTCTAAAGAAAGTGAAAGCATTCAAATGGACAGAGGACTGTCAAGATGCCTTGAATATTCTGAAGGAAAAACTCGTAAGTGCTCCAATCTTAGTATATCCTGACTGGAATAAGAAATTCCATGTACATATTTATGCATCAGGAATAATTCTAGGGGTTGTGTTGGTGCAACCATATTGTGAAGGCAAATCCCCTCTGTGGATATAGGCGATCCCTCTAGCCCAATGAGTGGGTTTAGCAATAAACTAAACTAATGAACATACACTTTCCTAGTTTATGTTCGAAAAATGCTGAGAGAAGGAGAAACCTACCTTGCTTTGATGCTAATCACCCAATCCTTGGAGATGGATTTGAATCTTTCACTCTAGGCCTCGCTCCTTAGTTGTTCTTCACGTCCGGGTACCTGTAAGGAAGATCAAAGTACTATGCAATATACAAGAGCATATATGGAATACATCAAACATAAACTACTTAATAGATCAAGGAACATTAAGCTAATAACATAAACATTTACACAATTAGGGAAAGTGAACATCAGATGTATATATTAATAAGCTAAAAAGGGAAGAATACAACCTATGCCTTGATGTTGGAGACTTCCTTTTGGTGGATGTCGAAGTCCAAGCAAAGAATCTTTAAGCACTCCATCTCCAAGCTAGAATGAGTAGCTTGTAAGCATAATCTCAACATAGGGATGCAACAATCAATGACCAACCATTTGGGGATGGAAGGGAGTGAATTTATAGGAAGGGAGATGGATTTAGGGATCCAAAAAAGAGGGAGGAAGGTCTACATCTCAAGGGGAAAGCCCATGATGATAAGATAAAAAATACCCAAATGAGAGAGCTTGACCATATAAAAAACAACCAATATCCAGCTCGTTGTTCCCGAAGGTTCTAATGAGCGAAGGTTCTCCTCCAGTTTGGGAAACCATGCCAGAAGAGGTTCAACGCGGGTTTTCCTATGAAAACCTGTGCTGGAAGCGCTAGTGTATAATTGTGCAACCTGCCATCAACACAGTCAGGTAGTGGAGAAAAATGTGCTGATTCTAAAATTTGGGTTTTTAGTCAACATTCTTCAGAATGGATTCAAGGAAGTTTTCCTTTGATTCTGTAGGGAGGTTTTGGTCTGTATATCATGATGAATATGCTGCACAGTTGTCAATGCTTTGGAACTTTTGGATATGGAATGGGAAGTGAAAAGGAGGTATGACAAAATACTATGTAACATATGCCCCTAAAGCATGAAGGAAGAACATGGAGTGATGGCTGAGATGCTTTACAAGTCAGAGCAAGGACGAGAGCAACACTGTCAAGAGACCTGCAAATCAAGCATATACATATACATATCTAACATATATGATGACTATGTCTAATGTTACATGAATAAACATCTAATAATACATGAATCCACAATTTGGACGTAGCCATCTGAATAGGAGGGATCATGTTCAAAGATTCTAGGTATAGTCGCAGCCATCTGAATAAAAAGGATCATGAATATGGACACACGGTATGGTCGCAACCATCTGTCCAGATGAAACATGTGTATAATCATGAATGGCTCATAACTCCATGCAACCTGGAATGTATCAAACAAAATCCAGGGTCTTGCGCTCCCTCTCAACCCAGTTAATGTATGAGTTCTAGCATGTGAATATATGTGTCGAAGTTGAACATGATAGAAAACCACCTGGTTACTGGTTAATGATGTAAATCATTTACCGGTATGAGAGAAACCACCAATAATGATAATGGATCTCAAGGTACAATCAACACAATCCATTAACGTGAATAATGAAACTAAAGTCGAACACCTGTGGAATCATCCAATTGAAGGTCAATGATGTAAACCTGTCATCAAACGCGAAGAACTTTCCATTGAGGCATGCAAGCTCTAAGGTACTGGAAGGGAGTTTCTAGATCATGTTCCCGGATAATGAGTTGAAGTCGACAAGAAGTGATCCATTGAAGGAGGGCCATAATGAATCCCAAATCATTGACAGGAAAAAAAGGATGTAGTAGAGTAGATAAGTATGATCCAGGACTGTGGAAAAAATCCAGACAATGTATAAATGGTAAAGAACTACAAATAGGACTTCTCTTGAACATATCGGTGACATGACTCCATAATTTGGCAGCATTTGACTCAACATAGGATTAGAGGCCATGATGATGAAGCGGTATAATCAGATAAGAGGAAAAATGTATTTCCCAAACCTAGGAAGGCAAGTGACTAAGTGAGGATGTCCCAAACCTGACATGAGCAACATATGAGTCTCATGTTCAAGAGTGACATACTGCCTTTACAAAATACAAAAGATGTTCGCTTTCATTTTTTCCCCACCATTTCTAGTAAGTACCTCTTTATTTTTACACAAGCTTGAAGAGGATACCATATGCTTTTCATATAAGTTCATCCTTTGGATGAATCCATCCTAGTAAGTTTAACGAGCCCTAGGAAGGAGTATCTTGCTCTCGTCGTGATGACAAGTCCTGTGTAATTTAAGTTTTATGAGTCCGACAAAGGGGAAACTCAACATCTTTTTCATGTTTAGAGAGTTTGAAAAAGAAGCGGAAAAGAAAACTCCAAAGGTCCCTTTTTTTAAATCATTTGTTGAACCCGAAAAGGTAGAAAACAATATCCAAGAGAACCTTTTAGCCATGTTCGACTAAGGTATTCCTTTTTCGTACAGTGGTTTATCTCATTCCTGAAAATGGTTAAACTTATACTGATTAGATGTCATTTAATTTTCTTTAACAAGCTCAAAATGAAAATTACTCAACAATCTTTTCATTTTTGAGTTTGAAAAGAGATGAAAGATGACTCCGCCTAGAATAATGAGTGGTATAAAAGGATAGCCACTGGTTCTGGTCATGATGGAACTGCTCAAAACACGTAAAGGTCAAGAGGTTGGCTAATAATACCACTCATTGCAGATGTTCCTCAGGCAAGGGTAAAATAACGAAGTGAAAGTGTATGATCGGCCAAAGAGATGGTGATGATGGAATGACAAAACCAAGGCTCATATAGAAAAAACAGGTTGATAAAAACAACAATCACGAGAGGTAAAATTGGAATGGTTTCATTTTTACACAAGCTCGAAACATGGGAAACTATGTTTGAGTATACTTGAATATGGTTTCAGTTTTTCACAAGCTTGAAACATGGGAAAAAACTATGCTTGGATTTGGTTTCATTTTTACACAAGCTTGAAATGGAAACAAACTATGCTTGGGTTAGGTTTCATTTTTACCCAAGCTTGAAACAATGATAAACTATGCTTGAGATAAGTTTTCATGCCCCCAACATAATGACTCAATTCGAGATACATGCCCCCCAAGATTCATTTCATTCACCTAAGTAGACTACTAGTTACTAACACGTGGATGCAATGAAGGTTCACTTACGAGATCAAGTGAAATACTCGAGTGGGATTTTATGATATCTAATCAAAGACTCAAATAAGAAGGGGATTTGTTTCAGTTTTTAATGAGCTTGACATAGGAAAAGAACCATGCTCATGACACCTTGTTTCATTTTTTAATGAGCTTGACACAAGTAAAAGAACTCTTCTCATGGAGACCTATTTCATTTTTTAACGAGGTTGACATAGTAAAAGAACTATCCTCATGGGAACCTATTTCATTTTTTAATGAGGTTGACATAGTAAAAGAACTATCCTCATGGCCCTTGTTTCATTTTTTAACGAGTTTGACACAAGACAAGGAACTCTGCTCCAACCCCTTGATCACAGACCAAAAGAGGCCATGGCTTCCAAGAGGTTCTCATCAGATGGGAGAACAACACTATGGAAGGAATACATGTCTAGGGATCTAATGGAAAAATTGGGTTCACATAATTAACAAGTGGCCACATAATTAACCTGTGGTGGGGGAGATACCCCTTGCACATAAGAACCATTTAGGGATGATGGTTGATTGGGAGTTGATTCAGGACCAATGAATGTAAATTGATTAATGATCACAATGATTCCTTCATGCAGGAAGCCCATCACTTGAAAGAGGGAGGAGGCAAGAGCTCCCATGACCTAAACATAGTCATGGCCAAGGAGTAGAGTAAAATTCAACGGGCCTTGGACAACGATTACGTCTATATAGACAATATTTCCTCCCAAAGTAATAGGAAACTTAGGAAGTATCTCTAATGGTTCATTGGTTCCTCTGTTAAAATCTAACAGATTCTAGGTGACGGGGAAAAGTCACGGAGAACCTAAATCTTGCCAAGAAATTGAGTAAATAATACTAACATATGTGCCCTCGTCTATGACTGTGCTTGGTATGACCATATAATAAACCTATATTATAATCTGGAAAGGCACATAAGACGGAAGGCGATATCCTGCTCATCGACTCCAATCAAAAGAAGTGACTAAACTACCTAGAGGGGGTGTCGTAGGAACATGACAGCTACCCTCTGGCATTATGGGAATAGGAGAAATGCTCTCGTGCACATCGAGAACATGAGGATTTCCCTCCATTTCATTCGAAACTAAAGACACCAGAAGAAACTGAGCAGTATGAGTTTCACTCTCTACCTGAAAGGTATGGTTAACTAAAGGTGGAGTTAGGTCAACATTTTCTCAACCAATGGTTGGTCGAGAATGGACTCACAAGACTCACTTTCAAGGAAAGCAGGGTTGACCAAAGATGACTTTTGATCAATCATTGGATCAACTAGTGAAGGATCAGGGGAAAGCTTACAATAACCATCCAGAAAACAAGGCTGAGAAGCTGTAAGGTTTTCCAACTCTTTAGAAGCCTCGTCCACAAGAGGACAAAGGTGAATGGGATGGTTACCTTCAAACAAATTACAAGGAAATTTGAATTTTCCATTTTTCACATGAGCTTTACTATCACTAGTCGAAGGTTTATCACTAGCATGATCTCCAGAGGATGATGACAAAGGTGGATGTGAAGTTGTGGACCACACTTCTAAAACCTTGGGAATACTAGGAAAATTCCTAAGAAGGTGGTCACCCTTAGATAGAATGCAAGGGAATTTCACTTTCCAGGGCTGATTGGAAGATTTTTCTACATTAGTTGCATCAGTAACAATAGTTTTTTGGTTTCCTCCTTACTTATTTTGCTTCCTCTTATCCGTCCTTTTCTTCTTCTTCTTAGCTTCTTGGTTACTAGAATCTAGACTTTCACCAGTAAAAGAGGAAGAGTGGGGTGAAGAAATAGGCAAACAAGGCGATAGGTCAACTTTAGGATTAACATGATGTTGATATTGTTTAGGCTGAGGAGAACTTGGTTGAAAATACGTTTGGACACTTGGAATCATCGAGGCCGAAAATAACCAAACTGGCAAACCAATGGTAAAACTAGGAAGGGAAAACGTTGTCATATAGGGAGCACCAACATTTCCAAAAGAAGGAAAAGGACTAGGATTCCCTTTAGGGGGGTTTTATTGGTTGGTAGACTCAGGAAATGTTGCCACTGCTATCAACCTAAGTTCTACTAAGAATTATTTTGACATGAAGGATGTTTTTCCACGGTCAATTAATTGATTTTAGAAATTAACAAAAAGAATAAAAAAAGGTGTAAGCTAGGCAAGAGAGTTTACCAAGTATTCATGAACCGCTATATACACCTTAGTCGAAAGCAAGGACTTAACGTATGCTGGCCAATCTCCCAGAATGTAGTGTTTGGTATATCACGTCTACAAGGAAACTAACTCTGTTACTTGTGGCTAGAGGATAGAAACCTAGTGGAGTCTCCTAATATATACATGACGGTATGGGGAATAGAAGTTTGTGTTAGAATTGTCTAATGCATAATCGTTTGATGAGAGCGTTCCCATATACTTTCCATACGTGGAGCACCTTTGATATACGCAAAAGTACTGGAGAATTCTCCTATATACTTCCGTACGTGGAATGAGATTTCACTCCTAGGATACAATGTAGCTAGTTAACAACAACTGCTAGGTTTATAGACGTCGGAATGCGTCTCTAGCCTAGACCTCTAAATGTCACCTGAATGCCTAAGATGCAACTATATGAGAAAAAAGGAAACCTTTCATTTCAATGAATTCTACACTAGTAAGGGAAGAAAGTTCAATGAATTAATGCATCAAACAAGAGAACGCATCAAGAAATATGCCTCCATTAAATTTTCAAAGTGAAACATACGAGATCAAATCTAAACTTCAATTTCACTAATGAACATGCAATCTACTGAAAGAAAAAATGAGTTTAACTTTACTAAGATGCACTTTACCCATATGATGTTCTTTTTGTTTTGAATGATTTGATGCACCTAATACAGTCTTTAGATTTCAATCACCGAAATATGTGATCTAATTTCAATGATGAATCTCAAAAAATAACTTTTCAATGCAACTAATCTAATGTATTTTCACGAAAAGTAAATTTTGAAAGATAAGCTAAAGTAGATGCAAAATGATGTTTTCGATTATTTCCACAAAAAAAAAAGTTTGTTTTTTGTTTGTTTGGTTTTTTTTATAGTAAAACTAGCATCTCAATGGCACCAAGAAGCAGCAAGCGATGACCAATTGACTAGAAACCATAGAACTCAATAAGATTTCACTTCAAAGCCAATGAGACAAATTTTGCAATTTAACCAAGACAATAAACAAAAAACATTGACAAATCCAAGCATACAGGATGGGAAAGACTTTAGAGGCCAAGACACACTAGATTTTTAGTTGAAACCCTAAAAATCCTCACATTCAAGGATCAACGCTACTTTATATAGCAAAAACCGTGCTGAAAAGGTCATCAACACTCCTTTTCATAGAAAAACTCGTGTTATCAACACTACTTTTCATAAAAAAACCGATGCTGGTCTTCAGCACGGGTAAACAGTGGAAGACAAGGTTTTTATAGCGTGTCCCATGTAAAAACAAGAGCTGCAAGCATGACTATCACTGATAAAACTTGTGTTGAGCGAGGAATATGGGAAAAAACAAAAAATATTTCAAGAAAAAATCCAGACTCAGCACTCTAGGGCAATAATCAGTGAATGTGCAAACCTATATAGGCTCAAACTAACTGAGAACTCGATGGTTGGTCAAACTGATTGGGAAATCAGATTGAAAAAGGGGATTGAAGAGGCTATAACTTCCCCAATGGAGTCAGAATTTTGTTGTGAAGGAAAATCCCTTCTGCAGATAGAGGTTATCCCTCTAGCCCAATGAATTGGTCTGGCAACAAACTAAACAAACTAACATACACTTTCCTAGTTTATGTTCGACAAATGCAGAGAGAAGGAGAAACCTACCTCACTCTGATGCTAATCGCTCGATCCTTGGAGATGGATTTGAATATTTAACTCCAAGCCTCGCTCCTTAGTTGTTCTTCATGTCTAGGTACCTGCAAGGAAGATCAAAGTACTATGCAAGATATAAGAGCATATATGGTGTTGTCACTCACTGCTAAATATGCTTGCAGCTTTGAAAAGAGTGCAAAATAACATTGAAGTTGAAGCCATTTCCCAAGCTATAGAATTCTATCAGAACTTAATTGGACCCCTCCATTGCAAAATGCTTGGAAAAAGCTTTCCAATGGTATATGGAAGTCCAAAAATGGACTTCTGAATCAGAAGTTAGAGAAGCTTAAAGATAACCTTGGAAAACCTCGAAAGCAAGAAGGAAAGAATCAAATACAAAGGTAAATCCCACATATCAGCGGTGGGAAAATCCCGTAGTCCCTTTATCCTGCAATCCCATGACCCCATAGTCCCCCAGTTCTGTGATCTCGCATCTTGCAACTTCACAGCAGTCCTGCAATATTAACAATCGGTGGAACAAAGGGGCTACCACTTTCAAATCAATGCGAACTACCAATTTTGCAATCCAGTGTAAAAACGTTGGGGAGGCCGAAAAAGATTAACAAAGAAAATGCATGGACAAACCAATGCTAGGCGATCCCTTTCTCTCTCCTCCAAGGGAGGGACACATGGCAGAAGATGGTTGGTCCCGCATACCAGACTTATCGACGATTAGCAGTAGGAAAATCCCACATCCTGCAGTCCTGCATGGCCCCTGAAATACTTGATGGGCCATCCTTAAGGAATTACGAGGGGAAATTTCCAATGTAGTGTTAAATCATTAGGGAAGGCCGATTTCATTTAACAAAGGAATTCAAAGGAAAACCAAGGCAGGCGGCTCCCCTTTCTCTCTCCTTCAGGGGGCCACGTGGCATAATACCATTGGCCCATATGTATGACATGGCAACTGACATCATAGTGATGTGGCAGTATGGAGGACATGTGTCACACAGATTCGACCTTTTGGGGGTCCTAAGGGGGAATTTTTGGGTGACATGTGTCACCACTCATAGGGTGACATGTGGCAATGATGACGTCACCCACGCAAATCGGTAATTGTCAATCACACACAACAACGTCTTTCTTCTGCCAAATTTCCTTCGAGGCTTGTGATTGCAATAATAAGGGATCCTCTCGGATGTGATATATTATGTGATTTGACCTATAAGGCTCTCACGTCCAAGATAGTTGGCCAGTGCTGAGAAAGAAGGCAAAGGGTCTCCCCTCTCTAGGGTTGCGATTGCGATATCTTTGGTGGGACTGATCCCGCAGATCGACGATTGCAAGGGTAAAGGGGAACGCCACAGGCAAAGCAATATAAATCATCAGGATGCGAGATTCCTAGTAACAAAGGAAAACAACCCCTGAACACGGGCCTAAAGGTCTTAGCACCTGAAGGATGAGCCCCTGGTCATATGAAGAGAACAACAGTATAAGGTGCTAAACTCAGGGGGGCTAAGGAACTTTGAAACTTGTTGTTTTGCTGGATCTACAAGAGTAAAGGCCCCGATTACAACAGGGCTCCGAGAGCATGGTATAGGGCAGTAAACGTGTATGGGTCAGTAGTTGGAGCATTGAATAAGAGTATGGTAAGGCGGTGAACCAATATGGGAGGCTCAGGAAGACTTAATGGCTCAACATGGAGCCTCATTCCTTCATAAAGCAAAGGACCGCTGAGATAGGCACTTGCAGCAACCCACTCGCTATTCTAGAGAATGATTCATTCACGCAGTAAAGGCAGAAGCGAGAGGGAACCATCTGAACATCCAAAAGGACACATGATGACAAAGATTTGACGTGACCAGAGGTCTCCATAGGAATAGTAGAGGAACACCTCCTCCATCATATTTATGTTTTCCTTCTCCTTCTCATTATTATGTAGTCTTTATTTCCAAGAAGGGATCGAATCCCAATTGTAATCATTTTGGGCAACAACGCCTTACATAAGCTGAGACATCTAGTCTATCAGGAAAGCTGGAGCTCTGGCTAAGACATTTTTGTAACTTTAACCCAAGCTCCCCCTCTTCTTATAAATAGGGGGAAGAAACACTTATGAAAGGTTCCATAATTTCTCACTCGAGTGATTCGAATTCTGAGATGCCATTTAGGTTCTATTTGCTTATTCATGGTGGACTTGAATGATGTTGTGATTGATGTTATGGACTGGTATGTTGGATTCATATTAGATGAATGAAACTCTCCAGTGATTCCAAGCATGATCGACGTGCAGTATGTTTTCCTTTCTGTAATCTCATTTGATAAACTGTTCTTCCTTCTCTGAAATAGTGTAATGAGATTGTTGGTTTCTCCTTGATTCATGGATTTAACCTAGCTGCTAAATAGAGAACAATTCCTTTGCGTATTATAGATTTACTTGTGTTATTCAATAGCCTACAGTACCTGTAGCAACTACGGATTTACTTGTGTTATTGGATTAACCTACAGTACCTATATGAGCACAACCTTTCTCACACTGTTTGGTGATAGAGGTACCCATGTTATAGGCATGAAACCTCAATAAGTACTCTATTGTTTCTATCATTCCACCTCCTTCCTCTTCCATATTTCTATTGGAAAATCTTTGCTTAGGATTCTGTGTTGTTTACAACCCTATACATCGAATTCCATTTTTCTACTGGAACATTGCTACTTAGGATTCTGTTTGTTACAACCCTATGCATCTATTTCCCTCCTTCCTTCCTCCTCTCCACCATTACTACAACTTCAATATTGAGTTGTCTCATTGTTGTGTGTTAGCCACTAGGAGAAGCCATTTCTCTTTGAGATTGCCCCAATATACCCCCGCATTTGGATCCATCTATTGGCTTGAGTCTACCTTAATGAAGGCCTATTGAGCCAAGCCCCTCTTATTATTTTTATTACGTGACAATTGGAGTGCAACTGAAACCCCACTCATAATCTTCCAAGGCACTCCTCTATTTAAGATGTCCTAGGCACTGGTCTACAATCAACCTAGAGGCTGTCTCTAGGGGGCTTTCTGTCTCTCCTACAACACTTGTTCTGCTGGTGTGATTTGAAGTGGAAAACATCTTTTTGGCGCTGTTGTGGGGGAACAGATTAAAATATTTTCCCCTAGGTACGACAAAATTTTACATTTCCTCTGTTAGGTGAGAAAGGGAAGTGCGGGTTGAAGATCTCTCACCTTGGCAACTCCACTATTTCAATTTTATGGTAAACATCCTGGCGACTCCACTATCCATATCTCTATTTGATCATCCTGGCTTTCAAGCAGCCCCATACTCACTCTAATGCTACAACAACTGAAAACTTTCCCTACTTTTGAAACTAAAATCACTCATATAGGGAGGTTTTCGAGATGGCCCTTCCTGCATTTCTAGCCAACCAATTTGCCCCACTGGATTTCTCTTCTATTGCTGGTTATCCCAATCATGTCCCTACGTTTCATGAGTGGAATACCTATTTGCCTAGATTCAGTGGGAACACAGAGAGAAGACCTGACCAGCACCTCAAATACTTTCATGAATGCATGGAGCAACAAGGTATTCTTCTTGAAGATGTACAAATGAAGTTGTTCAAATTGTCTTTAGATGAGGATGCTAGAGTCTGGTACAGAACAATACCTCATGGCAACATATCTTCCCTAAGAAGTTTTCATACAACGTTCAATCACTATTACAAAGGATTATATCCACCAAATGCTCTATTTGAATATTGTTGCACATACTTTAATGATGAAGACATTCCTGAGGTTAATGACTCTACTGAAGATGTTTGTGGAGCTCCACTCCAGGAAAACATCTACTCGCATCAAGAAGCATCACCCACTGAGCAAGAAAGTGAAGAAGGAAACATCATTGAGCTTCCAACAAACCCTCTAGGGTCTGATTCGACCGAATGTGATGTTTCCCCTTCCTATGATGAATACGACTTTGGTGAAGAGTCAAGTGATGCAGAGCCACAATCCTTCTAGTCAGGGGGAGCTGCACAAGAAGGAAAAGCCCATCAGGAAGTCAACGAAGAGCCTCCAGTTTCCAATTCTCATATTTCTCCTAAAGAACAAGACCAAGACCCTCCTCCAAAGCATGATTCATATTATTCAAAGGAGGAAGAGATGATCGCTGGGGTCAAAAAGGGACCGTTTACCAGCAAGTGGGGAGAAGGCTCCCAGCATCAAAACGTTCAAGAGGAGCCCGAAGTTGAAGGACCAAGTAATGTATGTGATTACTTATTATAGAAAGAACCTTGCTGGGAAGTCTTAGTAGGCCCTCCCGCCTCTGACTCTTGTAGCTCAGAAACTGAAGATTCTACTGCAGATTTCCAAGAGGGATGGCTCGTTGAAAAATGGGTAACAAATGATCAGAAACAAGCTTTTCTTGAAAATTTTAAAGCTGTGGAGCTGAGAAGTGTTTGTGGCTACCCTAGCCAAGAGGATATTGGTCAGCAAACTGCTCATGAAAAGGAGGCAGTTGCAAATTTTCCTTGTGAATTCCATGACCCTGTGGCTGAGTACATGAGCATATTTTTAAGCCAACAATAGAGGTTGTTTCAGTAGCATGTATCAGGTTCCTTGTTTGAAGATTTTTCATGGTGCATGCCTGCTTTAATTTTTAAATTTCAACAACATGAAGGCATAAGGCCCAGTACTCTAATGTTGGCCTGGCTCCATTGGAGGGTTGAACTCACTTAGGTGAATTGAGCCCTGTGCATAAGTAGGACTGTATATAAATAAGCTCACTAGATGAGCATTTAATTTCTAGTTGTTAGAATTTTTATTTCTGCATTTCAGTTTGAGGAGGAAGTGACTTCTTGCAAACAAAGGTTCATGGAGATGTTATGTAAGTTCATATATTTTTGACTCCATGCCCAATGGTGAAGGATACTAGTCTGCAGGTTCTCAACACCTTGCCAGCAAGGCACTATCCCCAGTAGGAGCCAATGTTGTCACTCACTGCTAAATATGCTTGCAGCTGTGAAAAGAGTGCAAAAGAGCAGTGAAGTTGAAGCCATTTCCCAAGCCACAAAATGATATCAAAGCTTAATCAGACCCCCTCCATTGCACAATGCTCAGAAAGAGATTTCCAATGGTATATGGAAGTCAAAAAATGGACTTCTGAATCAGAAGTTAAAGCATATTAAAGATAAACTTGGAAAACCTAGAAAGCAAGGAGGAAAGGACCAAATAAAAAGGTAAATCGCACATATTGGTGGTGGGAAAATCTCGTAATCCCGCTATCCTACAATTCGGGGACCCCAAGGTCCCGCTATCCCACAGTCCCGCGACCCCGTAGTCCTGCAGTTCCATGATCCCACATCCCAGAACTTCCATCAGTCCTGTAATGTCAGTAATTGGCGGAATAGAGGGGCTACCACTTTAAAAGGCCTGTGAACTGCCGATTTTGCAATCTAGTGTGAAAGTGCCAGGGGAGGATGAAAAAAATTAACAAAGGAAATGCATGGAAAAACCAAGGTCGGGTGACCCCTTTATCTCTCCTCCAAGGGAGGGACACGTGGCAGAAGATGGTTGGTCCTACATGCTAGCCTTACCGGTGATATACGATGGGAAAATCCCGCATCCCACAGTCCTGCATGGCCCCCTCAATACCTAATGGGCCATCCTTAAGGAATTGCAGGGAGAAATCACTGATGTAGTGTTAAATCGCCGGGGAGGGCCGATTTCATTTAACAAAGGAATTCAAAGAAAAACTAAGGCAGGCGGCCCCCCTTTCTCTCTCCTCCAGGAGGTCACGTGGCGCAATACCATTGGCCTGTATGTATGACATGGCAACTGACATCACAATGAAGTGGCAGTACGGAGGACACGTGTCACGTGGATGCGGCATTTTCAGGGTCCTAACGGGGCATTTATGGGTGACATGTGTCACCACTCACAGGGTGACACATGTCACCACTCACAAGGTGACACATGTCACCACTCACAGAGTGACATGTGGAAGTGATGATGTCACCCCCATAGATCAGAAATCAGCAATTTCACACAACAAAGTATTTCTTCTGCCAAAGTTCCTTCTAGGCTTGCGATTGCGATAAGCGGGGATCCTCCTAGACGTGATATATTATGCGATCTGGCCTATAAAGCTCCCACATCCAGGATAGTTAGTCAACGTTGAGAAAGAAGGTAAAGGGTGCCCCATCTCCAAGGTTGTGAATGTGATATCTTTGGTGGGCCAAATCCTACAGATCGGTGATCCTACGGGAAAAGGGGAACGCCACAAGAAAAGAACTACAAATCGTTGAGATGCGAGATTCCCAACAACAAAGGAAAGCGACCCCCAGACGCGGGCATAAAGGTCTTAGCGCCTTAAGGTTGAGCCCCTGGTCATATGAAGAGAACAAAAGTATAAGGGGCTAAACTCAAGGGGGCTAAGGAACTTTGAAACTTGTCGTTCTGCAGTGTCTGCAAGAGTAAAGGCCCTAATTACAGTAGGGCTCCAAGAGCACGGTACAGGGAAGTAAAGGCGTATGGGTCGACAGCTGAAGCATTGAATAAGAGTATGGTGCAGCGGTGAACCAATATGGGAGGCTCAAGAAGACTTAATGGCTCAGCATGGAGCCTCATTCCTATACATAGAAAAGGACCGCCAAGATATGCACTTGCAGTGACCCACTCCCTTTTCCAGAGAATGAGTCATTCACACAGTAAAGGCAGAAGTGACAGGGACCTAGCCGAACAACTAGAAGGACACACGATGACAGAGACTTGGCTTGACCAGAGGTCTCCATAGGAATAGTAGAGGGACACCTCCTCCATCATATTTCTATTTTCCTTCATTGTTCTGTAGTTTCTTTATTTCCAAGAAGGGATTGAATCCCAATTGTAATTGTTTTGGGAAACAACGCCTTACATAGGTCAAGATAGCTAGTCTAGTAGGATAGCTGGAGCTCTAGCTAAGACATATTTGTAACTGTAACCCAACCTTCCCCTCTTCTTATAAATAGGGGGAAGAAACACTTATTAAAGGTTCCAGAATTTCTCACCCGAGCGGTCCGAATTCTGAGATTCCATTTTGGTTCTATTTGCTTATTCATGGTGGACTTGACTGATGTGGTGCTGGATGTTATGGACTGGTATGTCGAACTCATATTAGATGAATGAAAATCTTTGGTGATTGTAAGCATTATCGATGTGAATTTTGTTTTTCCTTCTGTAATCTCATTTCATAAGTTGTTCTTCCTTCTCTGAAATAGTGTAATGAGATTGTTGGTTTCTCCCTGATTCATGGATTTACCCTAGCTACTAAATAGAGAACAATGCCTTTGTGTATTACATATTTACTTGTGCTATTCAATAGCCTACAATACCTGTAGCAACTACGGATTTACTTGTGTTATTGGATTAACTTGAAATACCTATATGAGTAGAATTTGGAAAATATTTGCTTAGGATTTTGTGTTGTTTACATCCCTATACATCGAATTCCATTTTTCTGCTGGAACATTGCTGCTTAGGATTTTGTTTGTGATAGCCCTATGCATCTATTTCCCTCCTTCCTTCCTCCTCTCCACCATTACTACAACTTAAGTATTGATTTGTCTCATTGTTTTGTGTCGGCCACTAGGAGAAGTCATTTCTCTTTGAGATTACCCCAATATACCCCACGCATTTGGATCCATCTATTGGCTTGAGTCTACCTTAATGAAGGCCCATTTAGCGAAGCCCCTCTTATTATTTTTATTACATGACAATTGGAGTGAAAATGAAACCCCACTCATAATCTTCCAATGCACTCCTCTCTTTAAGATGTCCTAGGCACTAGTCTACAATCAACCCAGAGGGTGTATTTACGGGTATTTCTGTCTCTCTTGCAACACTTGTGCTGCTAGTGCGATTTGAAGCAACAACATATGGCATACATCAATCATAAACTACTTAACATATCAAGGAACATTAAGCTAATAGCATAAACATTTACACAATTATGGAAAGTGAACATCAGATGTATATATTAATAAGCTAAAAAGGGAAGCATACAACCTATGCCTTGATGTTGGAGACCTCCTTTTGGTGGATGTCCAAGTCCAAGCAAAGACTCTTCAAGAACTCCTTCTCCAAGCTATAATGGGTAGCATGTAAGCATAATCTTAGCATAGGGATGCAACAATCAATGACCAACCATTTGGGGATGGAAGGGAGTGAATTTATAAGAAGGGAGAGGGAGTTAAGGATCCAAAAAAGAGGGAGGAAGGTCCACATCTCAAGGGGAAAGCCCATGATGATAAGATCAAGAGGCCCAAATGAGAGAGCTCGACCATATCAAAAACAACCAATATCCAACTCATTGTTCCCGAAGGTTCTAATGAGCGAAGCTTCTCCTAAAATTTGGGAAAACATGCCAAAAGAGGTTCAACACAATTTTTCCTATGAAAACCCATGTTGGCAGTGCTAGTGTATAACTTTGTAGTCTGCCATTAATATGGGCAAGTAGTGGAGCAAAATGCATTGATTCTAAAATTTGGGTTTTTAGTCAACCTTCTTCAGAATGGGTTCAGGGAAGTTTTCATTTGATTCTTTAGGGAGGTTTTATTCTGTATATCATGATGGATATGCTGCATAGTAGTCAACATTTTGGCACTTCGGGATATGGAACGGGAAGTGAGGAGGTATGACAAAATATTATGTAACAAACTAGGAGAAGGGAACTTAGATCATCCTATTTACTTTTCCAACAAAAAGTTGTCCACTGCCGAGAAGAGCTACACCACGATGAAGAGAGAAGCATTAGAAATGGTGTATTCATTGCATAAATTCAAGCACTAGTTACTTGGGGGTTGTTCAAGTTCTTCACAGATCACTCGACATTGAAATATCTAGTCAATAAGCCCGTATTATAAGGGAGGATATGTAGATGGCTATTACTGTTCTAGGAGTTCACATTCGAGGTAATCATCAAACCAGGCTGATTGAATGTTGGGCCTGATCATCTGTCTAGACTGGAGTTGGGGGAAGGTGGGGGCTCTCTGGATGATCAACTACTTGATGCAAATCTATTCTGAGTGGAAGCAGTACTTGACTATATGGAAGAAATCACAACATTCCTAGCTACAGGAAACTGTTCGAAGGAATATACAGCGACACAGTGAAGACATATGGTAGTGAGAGCAACCGATTACCAGCTTATCGTGCAGAATCTATACAAGTTGGGGCTAGACCAGGTGTTGCGGCAATGTGTACTCGAGCATGAATGAGAAGATGTTCTATGGCAATGTCATTCAGGGGTCATTGTTGGTTTGAGGGGGCTTAGACCCAGGTTCAGAGTTAACTGCACTAACCAACAAAACCATACTCTACTGACCCTTTTAGAAACAACCCATGTAGTGCAAGCTGCATTCTCACTCGAGGCAGTATTGGGGGATGACAGAACTAGGTTTTTGCATCCAAAGGACTATGTGATGTGTTTTTGTTACTCTTAGCGCTTTATCCCGACCTTTGCGATAACATATAACATATTCAAACCCTTTGTTGATTGTTCTAAACATTCATAACATCATGTAAATAAACAAATCTACTCCTTTCACGCCTCTATTAAGTATTTTTCATGATAAATTGCATAAACATATCAATAATATAGTAAATTCAGAGATACAACAATACACAGATATGCAAATAATGCTCCAAACAACCTTTATTATGCTTAGATCTTCAATCACAGACTCTTTCAACCTTGTGCACACAACTGTAGGGGCCCACGCACTTAACTGCAGACTTACCAAGGTCTTTGCGTACACAACTACAAGAGCCTTCCCCTTCGCCCAAGTACAAAATATACAAAACAAACCCAAAACTTGCGTACTATGCTCTTCACTATCTCCTTATGACTCTTATATGACTCATTTTTATATGATATTTCATTACAATACCATGGTCCGCGAACCAAGGGCGGGTCACAAACAACTTAACTCTTAACAAACTAAGGGGTTTTGACCTTCCTAACGCTCCTTTGACTCCTATCGACCTGCGCACTCCACTCCTTAAAATGCGGAGACTTTACAATATTACAACTTTTACAAATTTTAACCCCAGGGGACCCTGTACCAACAGATCCCCAACACAAAGTCATGACTCATATCGAGTCACTTTACTGGTGTTGCCTCGATCTTCACCTGCAGACCGCTGAATTATGTCTTCAATGCTTGAAGATCTACTGCTCCCTGTGTAGCGACCTGATAAACCTCCTCAACTAGTTTCTCTATAGTTGGACCTTCGAATGCAAGGTCCATGGTTCTCTGTGTCTAATGCATAGCCTTCAACTTGCTATGCACCATCTGTGCAACTGGCTTGCCTCATCAGCCTAGGGCTGAGCCCTTGAGGATATGATGGATGCCTTCTGACGCGGTTCATCAATCTGGGTTTGGATGAACTTTCCTTCCAGCAGTCTTGTGAACCTTTGCACCAGGGCTAAGGTCTGCATTGTAGCCATGATCTCATCGAACTACACCTATTTTTCTCAAATATCTACTTCGATTTTATGCAAGTGTGGATGCTCCTTTAGCAAGGTCCACATCTCCACGGTCTGTTCAAACAACTAGTTGCAATCCTTGACTGCAACTTCTAGTGTAGTCATGTATTCTTTAATAGTAGCCTCGCGCTGCTCTCTGACTTTTAGAGGAGTGGTTGGCTGCAACTTAAGTTGAAGCTCAGATATCTGTAGTTGCAGCTCAAAACAAACCTTACCAATTTCCTCCTTTGACTCCTTCACCGCGACAGCTAACTTCTAGATCTTCTCTGTGGAGGCCGCTTTTGCTGGAAACTGTAGCTCGGGAAACCTACTCCAGACTTGTGCGATCGTTATTTCCAGCTGTTGATTAAGCGCAATGACCTCTTCTCGTTATTTGAGTGCCTGTACCTTTTCCTCAAACCTTTTTTGGTTATTGGTTTTGACTTCACTAATAACCAGTAATGCTCATTATTCCCAAACCCTGATCTCATATGATACGCCTTGATGTAGCTCATGCAATGTCTGAATGGGGAACATTGCGAGGTTAAGGCTCAAATTATTCAGATGCAATAGGCACGACCTGCCCTCCGAAGCCTCAATGTGAAAATATCCCTCTGGTAACTATACTACATGGAGGTCTATGGTGATTTCTGATGTTAAGGCTACCACACTCGCTTACTTCAAGCTTGCCTGTTGCAGGCTCGCTTGTCCTACGCTCACTTGAATCACACCTATTTAGACCTAAAATTCTCGGAGGCCCTGTTGTACCTTGTCCAACACCTTATGGTATTGGTCCTCAATGTGGTTCCAAATATTCTTAGTTGCATTACGGACCACATCATCGATCTCGTCTAGGTCCCCCTACGTGAGTACCAATGTTGTCATGCTGGTAGTCTTGTTGGACTTCCGCTTTTTATGGGGTCCCATGGAACTCCACTTCTGCTTCCTCTTGAGTATGAAGGGGCAATCCAAGTTTGCGCCCCCTTCCTCTTCATCCTGAGTCTCGACCTCCACATCTATGCGCTCTGGTTTTTCGAGTTCAATAATGGCTTGCGAAGTTGCTGCTTTTTCCTTTGGTGCATTTATCTCTTTGGCAGAGATATTTTCTTTTGGTGTGTCTATCTCCTTTGTAGAGGCTACTTTTTGCTGCGTGGCCTTTTCTTTTGCAAAAGCCTTATGTGCTTCTTTCTTATTATATTTTTTTGCTGTTGTCATAGTTGCGCCTTTGGTAGCCTTACTGGTTCCTACACCTACATTAGATGGGGTGAGCCAGTTGCTCGGCCATTTACTAACGACCCCCATAATATCATCTTCGACGACCAAGTATGGAAACTTATGCCATGTGCCCATGGCATATTTCTTCGCGTAGATAGACAAATTATGAAAATCTATTTTGAAATTGACAATGTTAGCATATTGTGCATGCAGCTTGGTGATAACCGCGACCATTGGTTGATCACCATCCTCAACTTAGATTCGAATAGGATCCAAAATATATTTGTCTCCATGTCGCATTAAGGATCCTTTTTTGCCCACAACGAGGCGAATTTCATGACCTTGCATAAGTCAATATCATGCTGCGGGAACTGACTTTCCTCTGGCATCCTCCATGCCACTAGCGTGATCAACAAACGTAGCCACACATAGTGGAATGCCTTGCCATTGTCCTGGGCCTCTCGGAAATCCTCCAAGAACTCATGGCACAGATACTGAGCCCAATTATATTGGACTCCTTTGGTGCACTGTGCAACCAGATATACTACAGGTGCTAGTACTTCATCAACGTAACACTTCCTCATGATCTTCCCAACCAATATTTGTGCAGCAAACTGCACAACGTCATTCGATATGGAGCTAATCGCATAGTCATGCAACTTCCTCATCAAATCGAAGTCACTCTTCATTTGGTCTACTAACTTCTTCTCCTGCGATTTCCCCCCAAAAGCATCAACAAGGTCTACTCCTTGATACTGCAATACTGTAATCTGGTGAATCAACATATCTGTGATTGGAATGGTCCCTCCCAACCAAAGGCACCCATCATGAACCAGCATCAATAATTGACGCACACAAATAGTGTTAATGGTGTTGCGGCTAAAATGTGGCACCCATAACATGTTGAGAAGCCCCGCATGCTCAACTCCGACTACCCACTTCATTGGCTCGAGCTGTGTAACATCTAACTCCTCATAGTATACTTTCTTTAGGTATTTGCTCAGTTCCAACTATGAGAACTTCACGTGATCACCCAGGTCCCAGTCCTCCATCTTCAAAAACAGTATTCGAGCCAGCAGATTGCCCTCAAAAGGTATGTTCTCTAGCAGCAATGGTGTGGAGACCTAGAACTTTGTTGAATCCAGGTCTTTAGTAACTTTAGCTGTGGATTTCCTAGGGGGTACATAAGGGGTAGACAAGTAATCGACACGACTTCATCTACATTAATCTCTTCGATCCTCATAGTTAACTCCTCTTCATCTAACTCTAAGGGTTTTGTCAGCTGCTTGGTCTTAGCCATCTTACCCTTCTATCTGACCTCTGTGGGAGTCTTGCGTGGTGATTTCCGCACCAAATCTTACTGGGGATTCTTTTTCTTCTTTTTTCCTACCGCTGAGGCAGTGGGGTTAGACCTCGGTGACCTAGGTGTTGTTGTAGGTGCGAGTTGGGATGGGTTGCAGTCATTATCTCCAAGAATATTTCACAGTGCCACTTAGGTAAAGTCACCTCCCACCAAAACCGTTGTTGTGAAAACTTCTCTCAAATTTCTTTCCAATCCCCTCTAGACATGTAGTAATTATTTTGGTACAAACTAAAGCGCAAAATCTCAAGGCAATTTATCAGGAAGCAAAGTGTTTGAATGTGGAGGTGGATGTTGTATTTATAGCACATTTTGAATTCAAATCCATCTGTTCCCTCCATATCTCCATCATTAATATGCTTTTGGTGGAAGATTTCAAAAGATATGCTCCTTAAATGCTCTCCCCCCGCTCCTTTTAACAGAAAAATCGTCTTCCAATCATCTAAAATGGTTCCAACGGTCACTTGTTGGCCAGGCTATGTAGGACCCACCATGCTAACACAACTCCTTCGTCGCAATTTCCTCTGTGCATTTCTTCCAATCGTCGCGTAACCCCTTTTCTTCACCAAAATGTCCTTCTTGCAGTGTAGTTTATAGTCCTGTACTTCCTTGCAACTTCCTGGAGTACTAAGACTGTCCTGCTTCCATATATTCATTGTGTAGGGGTGGGATTACCCTTGTACAACTTCAGCCGGCACCCATTGGTTTTCCCTGGAAATAGATCACCTTTCATCTTCGTGCGCTGAACTGTGCCTCCATCCATAATTTCCTTGATGATATATGGCCCTAGCCAATGCATCTGAAATTTTCCGAGAAACTTTGTAAGCTTACTATCATAGAACAATACTAAATTTCCATTTTTAAAGGTGCGTTGCTTAGTGTGGCGATCATGCCATGCCTTTTCGTGAGTCTTCTACACCTGCTGATGAAAACCTGTGAGGAAGCAATCTTCTTCTAACTAAACTATCTGTGTGAGGTGTTCCTCCATAGTATCCCAATCTGCCATCTCTTTGACTACAACAATCTGAAAACTGGACAATATACTCCATTGGCATTACTGCCTCTTGTCCATAAACCAGCCTAAACAGTGTCTATCTAGTCAACTTCTTACAGGTAGTTCTATATGCCCAAAGAAAAACTGATATGCGCACATCCCAATCATTCCTATTTTCATTGCAAATCTTCGTCAAAGCACATTCCAGGATTTTATTAAAGGCTTCCACTGTACCATTCACTTGAGGATGATACGACGTACTTTTCTGATGATACATCTGGAATTCTTCAAGTAGAGCAAAAATTGTTTCATTCAAGAAGTGCGAACCCCTGTCGCTCATCAAAATCTTAGGGTAGCCAAATCAAGACAAAATATATTCAAATATGATGTATCACGCTCTTGTATTCTTTCCTGGTGGTTGAATTGGTCCCACAAAATCTATTGCCCACTTGTCAAATGCCTCTAATGATACTTGCAAGTTAAGAGGCAATTCATCCCTTCACAATGACCTCCTCATCCTCTGATAGACATCACATGCGCTACAATATTCCTTGGAATCCTTGTGCACAGTTGGCCACCATAACCCCGCTCGTAGGATCTTCTGCATAGTCGCTCTTCTAGCATAATGCCCTCCAACAACTCCTCCATGTGCTTCAACGAGGAGAATTTTTCTTTCATAATCTGGTACCTATCTGTGTAAAACATCATCTGATCCCATTTGATTTAAATGCCCTGCAATGACATCAAAATCCACAACCTTGACCACCAATTCTTTCTTCTATTGCATCGTATACCCTTCAGGAGTTATACTCATGGAAAAAAGATGGATGATATTTGAAAACGTGTTCATCTGCAACGCACGCAGCCAATAGTTGTGCATCAGGCAATCCTTCATCAATACTAGTAGGTTCTTCACCATTCTCAATTCACGAAAGGTGATGCGGTCCATCATTCAATCTCCCTGGCTTCACAACTATTCAAAGTTGTATTCTTGAAAAGAAGCAACCATCGGAAAATCCCCCCCCCCCCAACACAGGTTTGTTGACAAGGACTTCAAAGCAGAATGAACTGTGTACATTTTAAAGTGTGCACCCAATAAATAATGCCTGAACTTTTGAAGCTCATACAACATCACCAATTCTTCACGCTCCGTGGTTGAATAATTATTCTCTTCCTTAGGCAACTTGCTGCTCGCGAATGAAATTGGATGGTCGATATCACTTACGCCTGGTTGGGTTAACACTGCTCCTGACGCTATGTAAGATGCATATACATGTACATGGAACTCTTTCTTCCAATCAGGGAACACCAAAATAGGTGTTGTGACCATATTTTCCTTCAATACATCCAAGCTTTTCTAGCAATCATCATCCCAACAAAATGTCGCATCCTTCTTTAATAATTTTTCCATGGGTGCAATGTTCTATGCATAAGCCTTGATGAATTTTCTATAGTATCCAATATGTCCCAATGTTGCGCATAGTTGTTTTACATTTCGTGGAGGCTCCAAATTGATAATTACTGCAATTTTGGCAAGGTCCACCATCAACCCCTTCTTGCAAACTACGTGGCCCAAGAGTATCCCATAAGGTACACAGAAAATGCATTTCTTTATATTAAGGGATATTTGATACTTCCTACTAGTATCCAACATTAGAAGAAGACTTGCAACGTGCCTTTTCACTAACCCAAACACCATCCAATCATCAAAGTAAACTTCCAATAAATTATGAATAAATTCTTTAAATATTATGCTACCACTGTAGAAAAGATCACAGGGGCATTCTGTTGTAGTGGCTACAACCACCCTCCAAATTTTTTCCTTAGCTTCTTTTTGGAGGCTCCCTACCAACCATCCTCTGCAGCATGTCTTGCACTGTCAAGTACACAAGCTTCATTGGTTTTTCAGCAACTTTCCAGCCTGTGCATGATAGTTTGCTTCACTCCCCTCATAGGCTTCTACACCGGACTTGGTCTAGCTGCTGGCTGAGTAGCTCCATCAAGAAATTGCAAAATTCTGGAGGGGAGCTAGTCTTCCCTCCAGAAATTGCACAAATATGACTAGCAGCCTGCTCGGCTTAGAAATTGCGCAATTATTTCAGTCAACCTTCCCAGTAAAAACTACATAATCTGTTCCAACAACACAGCTCAACCCATAAATTGTGCAATTTTGGGCAGGAGTTAACTGCTCCTCCCAGAAATTACGCAATCCCTCTGGACAGCTAGCCCAACTTCCTCCCAGAAACTGCGCAAAATTTCCCCTCAGTCAAGCAGGCTATTGCATGTGCCCTCAGGTTGACCGGTTCCACCTAGGACCAAGAAAAATTGACTTGCATGCATGGGCTACTTTTTCCCGAAATAGAAAAATGCAACATGCAAAAAGAATCCCTAGATTTTAGGGAGCTATTTTTAGCAGTTAGAGGTTACATGCAAAGATTGTTTTAGAAACTTTCCTCCAAGTGTCGCTTTTTCCTAAATTTGTGGCATGCGCGTCATGAGACTCAAACTTATTTATTTGACGCTATAAAGCTCATTCTTCACATCGATATTGGAGCTCTGACATCCCACAACACATTCAGGAGTCTTCTACACATCCAACTCAACTATTTCCGGGTAAGTCTGCTTAACTTGTCTTTTGCAGCATTTCTGTCACCTTTTGTGTTTTGGCTTGTGTGAGCGCTATCTACTTTATTTCTATGAATGCTTATTGTCATTTACATGCATATTAGCATTTAGAAGCAGTGTTTCAGTTTTCGTTAGCATCTCACTGTTGTCGCATGCATGACACTGTTTTGCATGAACAATCACTGATTTGGTGACTCGTCTCACACACATACATGTTGTTCCATTTTCTGAATATTTCATCCACTATTTTCATGCATGATCATTCACCTCTTCCTACACTTAGTATTGCCATGCATTCACATCTTCATTTTCTTTCAGTTGCCCGTTGATGGGTTTGGGCAACCTTGGCCTGAACTCTACCTCACCAAGACAACATTACACAATTTTGAGAGGGAAGGCTCTGCCTTACTCCCAGAAAAAGCATAATTCTATCCAGTGACTACCCTCCAGTCTTGCCTTGCACAATTCTGAGAGGTAGTGACTGCTGGCCCTGAAAATTATGCAATGCACTCCCTAGGCTTGCAGCTCTTGCCAGCTAAAATTGCACATTGCACAATCCCAACACCCAGTAGGCCAGTCTTGATTGCGCATTGTGCAATTCGAGTAGCTAGCTAGCCTCTAGATATTCTGAAATGTATTTTTCACAGTTTCGGTAGCCAATCTCCCAGCCTCCCAGTGAAAATTACATAATCCTTTCTAGTAAATCCCCAAGTATGTAGCATGTCATCCCTCAAGCTTTCTTTGTTTTTAGTTGATAGATTTCTTTCCATGCATGTCACCATGTCTCTAGATTTAGAAGGTGTTCGCCCATCTCTCAGCAGTTCAGAATCAATGGCCTCTAAGAGAGTAGGATCAAAGGACACCGACTGAAGCACAACTGGAGCAGTAGTTGAGCGAGTGTTTACATGTTTGCCGATTTATGAAGACACTAAGATGATTATAGACAAAGAAATCAAGTTGAAATGGCAAGAGGTCAATGATGCATTCTTAGGCATATTTTGGAAGATCTCGAAGACTGCCATGTCTATGTGAACATTCACAAGTCCGACTTGTACCAGATTGCATGCAGGTACCCCACGTTCCCATGCACGGACATGATACATTGGATCGTCTCACACACTAATCCCAAGATGATGACATTGAGCAGTGTTAGAAAGATGAAGATTGCTATCTTCAGGGCATAGGATTATCAACAAATGTATCATTTTTTGAAGCCAGTGATCACCATGGAGAAACCCTTAGCGTACCCAACAACAATGCCAACTCCAGGGATATCTTGAAGAACTGAGTATAGGAGCCAACCAAATTCAGGATGACACCCAACCAAATTTACAAGACGAAGATATTGCAGAAGGCGTATCGATACTTGGTCATCTTTGCATGTCGCTTGTATGGCCAAGAGAGCACAAAGACTTTCTTGTAGAGCTAGGTGATTGCATTGGGCCAACTGGCCAGTGAAGGCAACGCATTCAACTGGTCCGACATATTGGCTCACAGGCTGAAGGAACAGGTCATAGGAGCTCAACAACCACCCAAAGGTTAGCAAGCATAAATCTAAATGTCCACCTACTTCTTGGATGCAATCTGTGCCCGTTAGGAGTTCCCGGGCATGATGTGAGCATGGGTATCAACGGAAACCTCTGTCAATACTTATTGTAAACTGCTTTCCAAATGCAGCTTCAGAGGAGTTATCATACAAATGTCAGATCATTTTGTCACCCCGGTGTACAATATGATATTTGAGAAGGATCCACCTTGCATTTCGAAGGTAGCATTGGAGGCACTAATCGACATAGCAAATTGGTATGCCTCACCATTTGACACCTTCATACATATGTACAACACGGAGAAGCCTCCACATGTTTTGCTAAAGTTTTCCATTGACAAGCTCATCACGCAAGAAGTATCATACCACATCTCGACAGGATTGTCAGCTAGGCTACACCGGAGGAAGAAGGTGCCTTGGTCCACTCTTCCATTGCAGATCAGATTTTACGAGATATGGAACCTCAAGCATGCAGATGTCGAAACAGAGGAGATCAAGAAATATCCTTTCAAGGTCTGAAGCTTAAATCTGTATGACCCGCATTGTATTATGAAAGATCACTATTCGAGAGTACAATTTCAATGGATCCACAGGGCATGCCATTGGCAGAGGAAGACCCATGGAGGTATTGTTACAACTTCTCCAGGCCCAATGAACTGGTTGGAATTGCTTTGGAATGGTTAGTGAAGCAACGTGAAGAAGCATCTAGGAGAGCATCAACCATAGTAGCAGCAGAGGTAAACATACCGGCGCGCGGCAAAGGAAAGAGGAAGATTATCAACAACATGGAGGCAAAACAAAGCTGCAAGTTAAAAGTAGGCCCACTTGTACAAAAGGAAACTTTAGCAATAGAGGTGAATATGAAACAACACAATAGGAGGA
Source organism: Pinus tabuliformis (assembly GCA_031772625.1). Classification (NCBI taxonomy): domain Eukaryota; kingdom Viridiplantae; phylum Streptophyta; class Pinopsida; order Pinales; family Pinaceae; genus Pinus; species Pinus tabuliformis. The sequence goes on from CM062809.1 coordinate 818,835,597, forward strand.
ATGTGCAAAGGTAGGGAGAAAAATAGAGTATGGAGGAAACAGTGAAGTGGTTGCATGAGTTGAAGGAGAAACTCTGGAAGGAATAGGTAAAACAGGGGGCACAACATGTACAGACAGATGAAACTGTGCCCTTACAGGTAGTAGACTCATCCAAATAGCTGGCACCAAGCAGACAGGATGAGCAGTTGCAAGAGTAGGAATTCACTCAAGAGATTGAACATGCACTTGAGCAGATGGATACAGACATGGAGCAACAAGAGCTAGAGAAAGACATCGAACTCATCCCTTACCACCAAGAGGTTGACCTACCAGCTTCACCAGATCTGGAAGCAGAGCAAGTCCCAAGCGACCAAGGAGACACTGAGATCCTTGGAGACAATTCAGAAGAAAAGATGCACAACATATCATTCGACGAGTCGCAACATAGAGTTTTGCAATCTCGTAGAGTGTCTACTCTGGATGACAACACATCTCCTACGCAGTTTGAGGAATGAGTGATCGTGTCTAACGTGTGCAAGCATCCAACAACATTGACCGATGCTACCAGAGCATATGCCAAAGCCACTAGCTCGAGTGTTCGCTTCTTGATAGCTAAGAATGAGTGAATGGCTAAGGAATTATAGACGACCAAGAAAGGATGAGAACTGGTTACATCATCTGCCTGAGAAGAGTTGAAGAAGGCGATACTAGATGAAGTATTGTCCCTTGAGATAGTCATGCGGGCGTTGTATTCCAATTTTGGTACCGTGCATAAGGTAGTTGTCCATCTCAATGGTTGGCAACAACGATGTGTTAGGAGAGCATGTATATTGTAAAACGTGCATACTGTTGTTGACTACATTCAAACATGGACAATGAGATACAAGGGATCCTTATTACACTTTCCCAAGATGATGAAGCCCAGAGAGGTTGAGCTGAAGGCACGCATCCAGAGTCAGATCCGAAACTATGAAGAGCTCCTACAGCTCATCACTAGTTTGCAATTTTCCCTTGCACGAGTATTTAGGAGTATGGATGTTGTTGTGCGTGCACATGCGATCCCATCTATTGGGACACTCACCGAGGAAAAGTAAAAAGGCACAGGTCCGACTAGAGCTTAACTCGTACTTTGACGAGTTGATGCACATAGCCACTAGAGCAAACTTGGTGATCAGTGCAGACACCATGCATTAGTATGTTGCTGGCCTGACCACACTCAAGACAATGATGCACATGTTATTAGATGAGTTGGACAGAGGAGCTAGAGTAGTGTACCCGAATGCTACATAGGTAAGAATTCATTTCCAGAAATATGTCACCATAGAGTACACAGACACCATTGCAGACTACCAATCTTGGCATCAGTGCGCTACTGTCGACCACCGTGAGGATGTCAAAGAGTTGGTCTTCCCACAGTTGTCCGAGTCATAGTGATGTCTTGCATGGCTTTCTCAAGCCTATTTTGTCTCACATGGGTACATGTGCATATTGTATGTAACGTCTTGTCAAGTGGAAGTTCAAATCTCGATAGTTGGATGTAACAATCCTAGAGTAGATGAAGATTCATGAGGGTAGATGAACAGTCACAAAGGGAAATGTCAAGGGCCGCCCCACCGTTTTCTATATATAGTCCCTCATAACTCATTGTACATGCTTTTGGTCATCCAAGCTTTCGATAGGAGTATCTTAGATAAATCTTAGAGAGTATTGTAACAAGCCTTGGTTTCTCCACTGTGCAGAGCTAGTATATCTCTTTGGAGGAGCAAGCAACAGTGACTATAACGTTCTGCTGTCGGAACTAGCGGTTGTTCATGGTTGTATTGTATGAATGGAACTTTCACTTCTTAATATAATAGAGCTAACACGTTTCATGCATATGTCATATTGTATTTCAACTATCTTGTTTACTTTAAATGATATATGTATATGTTTTCTTACGCATGCATGTATGGCTTTCCTATGTATGTGTGTATGATTCTTACTGAAATGTGTTGTTGGTTTAGCCATCTCTTTGGATTGCTAGCTTAGTTGCCTTCAAGGTTGTGATGCATCTTTTCTCGTGTGTTTCATTCTTAACTCTGTGCTTTCACAGGTTTCCAAGGGGCACACTCACCTCACCCTCAGTGTGTTAGAACCGCTCATGCACCTTCCTTGACTTGCCGCATATGTCACACCCTTGCTACCAACAGGGACATCTTACTTGCCTCTGCGCGCAACCACGGTTAAGGCGATACCATACGACCCACTATTGGGACTCCTACAACAAACAGTCTGAGGTCTAGTTGGGACTTCTTATAGGGGAGATCCTTTGACATGTTGGCGGTTCCAGCACTGTCAACACAGTCTTAAGCCAAATGGGCATAACTATATATTGAAAATAGCCACATTTTGTGGATAAGGTAGTCTTAGTTCGATCTTCTAGCGTGATCTTGATCTGGTGATACCCTGAGAACCCATCTATAAATGTGTAGGCTTCTTGAACACTAATGTTCTCCAATACCTCATCTGTGAACGACGTAGGGAATGAATCATGTACACGATCATCGTTCAACTTCCTTAGATATACGCAGATTTGTATTTCACCCTTCGTCTCCTTCTCCTAAACCACCATAGGACTAACCCAACGTGATTCTTCTACAAGCTCAATAATCCCTGTTGCAAGCATGTTATCCAGTTTTTCGCGCACTTTTTCTTCATACTTAGGGTTCAACCGGTATGGCCTCTGCTTTACTGGATTCGCATCTGGCTTCAGATTGATCTTCATAACACCCAGATCTCCTACTATCCCCTCCAGATTAGAGAAATTTTTCATAAACAAATCCCGAAATTCCCATAATAGCTCTGAAACTTTGTCAATCGTGTCCTCATCCTAGTAATCACCTATATTTGTGAACTTCCGCTGTGCTTCTGACCTAATGTTTACTTGCTTAGTTTTCAATGGTTTTGAGATGTCAGGAAATTTTTCCTTAGGCCCCGTGACTTCGCATTGTCCTTCTGACTCAGGGATACTAATATTTCTGGGATCTTCCTCGCTTTCTTTGGTGGTCACATTATGGCTTTCCAGAGCATGGCGCAACTGCGTACTCCAGTCTGGTTGGACCCATGTGATAAGCTCTTTTGACATCGTGAATATTTCAGCCTTAATTTCCTATAACGCTTCATCAATACATTAAAACTCATCCTCAAAATTGAAATTTAATAGAAAAATTTCCTTCAAAATATCCCACTCTGCAGTTCCATGTCACAGCTCTGTTTCTAGATACCAGTTCGTCGAGATAGTATCCAAAGTGTGGCAAAATATGTGAACCCATATAGGGTGTGGTTCTTCTCCCCATGCTCTTGTCCAATGAGCCTAATGTTCATGCGGATCATCCTTCCCTGTATATTTTTTAGTCATGCGGGTATTGGCATACCCAAACTGCAACTTCATCATCCTACTATATTCCTTCTAGTCGGAAAAGTTGTTCTTATGTGTACCGCACCATCTGTCAGGCATATCTCTCACCACGATATCTACTGCTTGGAATCGATGTTCCTTCGGTACATCCCTTTCAAATTTAACCAGAAATAAATTTACATCATCTAAGCCATCATAATATGGTAGATTGTGTACCTCAGCAGATATACACTGGAGTGACTTAGTAAGCCTGTTGCATTGCAACATTGATACTTCATATAATCAATTTTTCCAATGTTCGAGCTCCTCATCCGAATCCAAGTTGCAGGAGTTGTCCTTCTCTCAAGTAATTCACCCATCCCTTGTAGGGTTGATCCAATCCTCATCCTACATAGTAAGCTTATAGATCTATTCAATATCATCCTCTTCATAGTAATCTCATACTAGTTTAGTATATCACACACCCTCCGCTGGATCCAATGGAAATCACTCTCAGTTCCAACTTCTCAAATGTCATGCTGCACTTCTTCAGGTTGATGACCACATTCATATCAAATACCCAATCAATTCCAGACAGCGCTAGGTAGGGATTACTATCATCCACTATTTCAATTACTTCAAAATCATCTATAGCACGTGCTCCTTCAATTTATACAGTTACTCCATGTAAGCGCCCCATGGGAATAATATTCTGTTGGTTTGCCATTCGAAACAGAATTGGGGACCACTGTAGCGCTGGTTTTCCCATTATTTCCTAGGTCTATTTAGGTAAGACATTCGCATCAGATCCAAAATCTAGGATGACCTGATCCATCTCAAATTCTCTAATTTATGCAGTCAATCTCATCTCTCGACTAGTTCTTTTCTTACCCTTATCTACTTTGTGCACTGCGCGCTGCTCAGGAAGTGGCTTACCCTTGCCAGTGCAGTTGTTTATCAATTCTTGCAGTCCCTCTACTACTTTTTGGTCCCTTAAGAGATTCATGCAAGTCTGTAAGAAAGATGCCAACAATGAAGGATATGTTTCTTGTGCAACACTAACCTCTTCAGGCTTCACCATTTGTCCACCCTGAGTTTTTGATGAGGACGCTCCTAAATCCACAAAGCTCTTTTTCACCTCCATAAAAGTTTCCTTTACCTTATGTAGATCAAACCCATCATCCTTCTCAACGGCCTTGTGCACCCATATACTTTCTTTTGGTTGTTTCCCCTTATCCTCCCCGTTAGCTATATCTCTTCTCGTAACGATATTAAAACTGGGCCTGTCTTCGCGCGGTTCCGGTCTCATCATCTCGATATTCTGAGTAGGATGCTAGTTCTTTCTCTCTTGCATCTTTGATGAGCACGGGACAGTCTTCTATAACATGGTCAAAATTTCGGCAATATTAACAAAAGGGGTGCATCGGCTTTTGACAATCGTGCACAAAATGGCTTGGTTCCCCACAATTGTAACAAATGATCTATCCACGACCTCTTCCAGCTCCTCCTCCTCCTCCTCTTCCTCGTCCCTGGAACTCTCCACGTGTTGCAGGTGCGCCTTGATCCTGCTGAGGACGTGTCTCATCCTGTACTCTATACTTCAGAGTCTCATCCATCATTAACTCGTAACTTCAGCGATTGTGCTCATCATGTCCTACAGACTTGCAAAAATTGCAGAACAATTGTTGGGGAGTCAGCACAAACTTTTGTAACAAGTGGCAATTGTCTGTCGTATGTTTTCCTATGATCTGGTAGATAACACACCATGGCACTTTCCGGCTTCAGGTTGACATGAACTCCCCTAATGAGATAATTCTAATATTTCAAGCAGTGATCCTTTTCATGACAATGGCCTTTGCACTTTAAGCACCATACTTCCATGCGAGTCTCACTTTGGACCTCTTTTCCCTTTTTAAGATCCTGCAACTCCATATGCAGGCTAGCCAACTAGGATAGAATCTGTTGCACTCCTAGATTTGTATCCAGAATAGGTGACACCTCAAACTTCATAGTAATCTCTAGAGATTCCGCCTGCATGCCAAGCTTCTGCTGTGACAATGGTAATCTCAAGTGAGGTAATAGTGAGGAAATATACCAATGCTTATGCTTCTCACCCAAGATTTGAAGATTAGCCTATTGTAGCAAACATTTCAACCTTTGTTCAAAATCCCACATAGAATCATTCACCTTTTTCTTGATCTCTTTGACCTATGTTACTGATTGGGCTCGTGACTTAGGGTTCTTGAATCCATTATTCAGTGAATCTTCTGTATCTTTCAATGTCGCAGCTAGATGAGCTGTACTATACTTAATATACCAGCTTAGTGCCCTATTGTGAAATGTTGTGACCAACTGGACTTTCTTCAGATCATCATCTGTTATCTATTATACTTCCACACAGCATCTACTACAAACCAAAATTGTTCAGGATATGCATTCCCCAGATCCTTGAATATAGCCATCTTCATAGAATTCACCATACTAAATAGTGGAGGTGGAAGTGAAGGTGGAGATGTAGGTGTAGGTGTGTGAGGTGGGGGTGATGGCGGAGGTGGATTGGATGGATGTGGTATTCCCACAATACCCTGATTTACCGTTTGTGGCGCACCTTGAGGCGTCTTCAGACTACTACTTTCTTCGTCACTATCATACGCTCCCAACAAAGGACTATACTCAGCACCTGAATCTAGATCTCTTCTAAATGGTTTCCCACTTCGCATAGCTCCCATCAAGTCTTGTTTAAACATTAATTCAATGGCATAACCTGTTTCTCACACAATAACATTTTAATCCAAGTTTTTAGGGACTTCAGATACTTACCACTTGGTCCTTTGAAAAACCGGCATTCGGCTTCGCTATAATTGACAAACGTGTCAATCAAAAATTTAGTAATGAATCCACCCAAAATACTATCGATCAAATAATTGACAACCATCATGATCTTATTTTCTGAACCTTCCATACGCCTTACTAAATATGGAGTCCACATGATAGGGTTATCTAACTTCCAAGTACCTTGACCTTCCACCAATTTAGAAAACCATTCGTACAATTCGCACAGAAAAGAGCAGAAGAAAATTTCTCGTTCTTATGTATACAAGTATCTATTCAACCACTCTTCTTTCAAAAGACGCGGATTCCTGTTTTCTTATGCTACAAACTTGTGCAGCTTCTGATCTATCCACTTTTCCACCTCCTTTTTAGTCGATATCCACTTATGCCACATCACACAGTCCTTAGATAGATCTCGGTCCCAGCAACAGAACCATTTATTGGCTTGAGGGGGCTTGGACCCAGGTTCAGAGTTAGCTGTGCTAACCAAAAAAACCCTACACTACTGGCCCTTTTGGCAACAACCTGCATAGTGTAGGCTGCAATCTCACCCGAGGTAGTATCGGGGGATGAGAAAATCAGGTTTCTACATCCAAAGGACTATGTGATGTGTTTCTATTACTGTTATGGCTTTATCCCAACCTTCGCAAACTGTAACCCTTAAAACATGGAAATTATAGTAACTAATAGATAACAAATTCAAACCCTTCGCTGATTGTTCTAAACTTTCACAACATCATGTAAATAAACATATATACTCCTTTCGCACATCTATTAAGTACTTTTGATGATAAATTTCATAAATAGATCAATAATACAGTAAATTCAGAGATACAGAACAATACATAGATATGCAAATAATGCTCCAAACACCCTTTATTATGCTTAGATATTCAATTATAGACTCTTTCAAACCTGTGCACACAATTGCAGGGGCCCGCGCACTTAGTTGCGGACTTACCAAGGTCTCCACGCACACAGCTGCAGGAGCCTTCCCCTTTGCCCAAGTACAGAATAGACAAAACAGACCCAAAACTTGCCTATCTATGCTCTTCGCTATCTCCTTATGACTCTTCTATGACTCCTTTTTATATGATATTTCATTACAATACCATGGTCCGCGAACCATGGGCGGGTCACAAACAACTTAACTCTTAACAAACTAAGGGGCTTTGACCTTCCTAAAGCCCCTTTGACTCCTATCAACCTGCGCACTCCGCTCCTCAAAATGCGGAGACTTTACAATATTACAAAACTTTTACAAAATTTAACCCTAGGGGACCCTATCAAAAAAGTCACAGGTGGCCACGTAGGGAGGAAGGCAACCACAAGAAAGGTGTTGTAAGCAGGGCTTTGGTGGCCAACACTATACAAAGATGCTAAGGAGTATGCCAAATAATATGATGTGTGCCAAAGGGTTGGGAAGACTTTGCATCATGATGAGCTCCCACTACAACCAGTACGGGCCTTGCAAATATTTGAAAAGTGGGTGATTGATTTCATCGGGCCAATCAATCCTCTGACACGTCATAGTCAGGCCAGGTACATCATTACGAAAACTGAATATCTCATGAGATGGGCTGAGGAAACACCTGTGAAAGATTGTACAACAGACACAACAACCAGGTTCATTTTTGAAAATATAATCTCAAGGTTTGGTTGCCCAAGAAGCCTAACTAGTGATCAAGGAACCCACTTCATTAATGAAACGGTTGCTTCCCTGCTACATAACTTCCTGATCCAACATCATAAGAGAAGCCCATATCATCCCCAGGAAAATGGGATGGTAGAGGCATTCAACAAGATACTTGAAAAAGGCATAACCAAGGTGTGTTCGACAAATCGAGATGATTGGGACGAAAGAGTGCCATCCACGCTCTGGGCATATCGCACTACAGTAAAAAGACTACACAAGCAGGCACCATTCCAGTTGGTGTATGGCTGAGAAGAAGTTGTGTCTGTAAAGTTTGTAATTCCCAATATCTTCATTAGCCAAGCCACAAGTATGGTGGATGATGAGTCGCTACAAAAATGCTTGGAAGAACTATTAGAACTAGATGAAGCCAGGTTCTTAGCAGATTTCCACTAGTCAGTCGAGCAACGAAGACATAAGGCGTGGCATGATAGACATATCAAGAATAAGTCCTTCACGGTTGGGGGATACGTTTTGTTATATGACAACAAGTTTCAAAAGTTTCTGGGCAAGCTACAGATGCACTGGTTGGGGCCCTTTATAGTTGTAGAGATCAGGGACTCTAGCGCGGTGAAGCTTGCACAACTAGACGAGATATTACTACTGGGATGGGTGAATGGTGCATGCCTGAAACCCTTCCACCAATCAACCATTCATGTTCAACATTGATAAAGTCTCTGCAAAGAGACTGTAGGTAGAGTTAGGAGAGTCAATAAGAGTCAGTCAGTCAAGTCGTTAGTCATTTATTTTTCAAATAAAACAAACTCAGAGTTAGTTTCAGTTGTGGCTTGCATGTCACCACACTACAACTGATTGTGGTCAGGGGGGAATTCAGTCACATGTACCAAGTGTCCTTTCTGTAACAAGTAGGAAATAACACCACTTTTAGGCCAAATTTCCTTAAGATCTTTCCCGTTATAAAAAAAATTAACTCATAAATGTCTGCCATTATACTAAATTTATTACCCATCCACTCCACCTTGTATTTTCCAGAAATACGTCAGCCACGTTAGGGACAGGTCAGCAAACGGTGGTGTAACACACTCGAATCTTCATAGGAAAAGTTTACGTAAGAATTAGTTAGCGAGTCTAGTCATAAATGTCATGTTGAAGATGCTCTACTTAATTAGCATGGATATGCCAAAGGTATGAAAGTTTCAAGCTCAGGTGGTAGAATCATCTGAGTCACAGTTCGAGTCCAGCACCATCGCCCAAGCATTTGTTATCAGCCTCTAGTGATTGTAGTCTACCAATGACGATACAAGATGACGAAGCCAATTATTTTAGTGCCAGAAGATGGGTTGGACGAAAGAATTATAGTCACAGAGCCGCTATATGGGAAGTATGATAAATCCACACTAGTGGACAATGATTTGTCAGATTTCTTCCAATTCAAAACACTAAATCAAGAGGTGTACATAGAAAAATCATTAAGGATGATGATGCAATGGTGACTAGACACAAGGTGGCATTCAGGGGAATTCAAAAATCAATGCTGCTACGTCTAAGAAGCTTGCTTGTGTTCGACACGACTTTCACCACGATGCAGTGTACAAAATTGTTAACCAGTAGGATGCACGGGGGGTCGCTTTGGCTAGACAGAGAATACCCAATTCATGTTGACGACATTCAGCGGCTTACAGGATTATCGGCTTCAGGAAATGCAGTCTCAATGTCCTTCTAGGCAGCATCGAAGCGAGCGAAAAAGGAAGGGGACAACGATTATTACAACAAATACAACACCAAGAGAGGTGGAAAGGGTGCAAAGATTGATTTAATCAATAAGGAAGACATTAGATTCACTTGCTACATCATCGTTGGGAAGGTGATGAGGCACTTCTCAAGAAATGAGTGTACTCTGGACACTATCTCTGTTGCGGAGAATTGTACCAATGGAGCACAACTCAATTGGGTGGCATTATTGCTGAATGAATTGTTCGAAGCATGTGAGGATGTGTACAGAAGAAGCACCAAATTCATCTTCGGCTACCTAATCATGACACTAGCAATGTGGAAGTGGTGCCCTCCCCCATTAAGAGACTTGGCACTGGTCTCAGAAGACCAACCATTAGCCCTCAGATATATGCCATGGTGAACATTGGGAGACCCCAGTAGTAAAGAAATCAATGAGGTAGCCTTCAGGGAATGGTATGTTAAAATGTTGGGGGTTGTGCAGGCCACTTAGAAGATTCCTAGGGCACTGCTTGATGAATATTCAGAGGTCATCTGGTTTGGGGTCACACATGGCAACACCTTCCTCAGACCACACTATATCCACCAAGAGACTTTATAAATGCGGGCACAAAAGTTCGCATTAATGGCATAAGCGTTCCATACAGAAGTGGGGTCATGGCCAGGAGTCGCCTGCGAGATAAGAGAAGGGAGATACCGATACTTGTTCGAGAGGATCGTATCATATCCATGGATAGGAGATGAGGGCTTGGATACTAGGAAACGAACAACAAAGTAGGAATTGCAACCCATGGTCATCCAGATGAAGAAGCAGATGAGTGCCATCAAGAAAACCATTGCGAGCCTAGCGGGATCAACAGGTATGGCCTCTGAGTTTATTCCATTGCAGGGTTTTTCACTGCATAATCCTATAATTACCACACCCCTAGCTGTTGTTATCCCACTGACAGGACCCAGTTTGCCATCAAAGCCATCAATCCCCAAGCCCAGAAAGCCAAAAAGCGCAAAGACACCCCCTACCAAGAAGAAAAAGGCCATGCCTGAGATAACTATTGTTGACCTTACTAGTGAAGGACCCCAGACAACCATGACCTTTCTAATTGTTGAAGAAAACCCACCCTCCACATCCATTGTTTCACCCAGCTCACGGGATCCATCCCCGCATATGACCTCAACCTCTACAACCTTATTGGATCCGATCCCACTAGATACACGCATTAGCACTGACAACATGGAGGTTGACTCGGCCGTCCAGTTGACCATGACATTCCCCGGTGGATAGAGCAACAACGAGTCTATGATATCTTTTCTCTTGGGATCGTGCCCACTACCGGGTGAAGTGCTTGCCACAACACAACCACTAGCCACCAATATTGAACTATTTGTCAGCCTGTTCTCTTTAAATTTTCCAGTCTTTCTCATCCCAGTGATTATCCCTCCATAACCTTAGTTTTTTGAACCCTCCCACCCAGAAAACTCACCCCATGACCACTTTGATAAGTTTGTTGCTAGTGGCCAACCATTGTAGAGAAGATTCTTGAACCCATCAACCATGCAGCAATGAAATCTTTAGGAATGGTCCTCTACACAGTTTTTTGGTTTATATCAACAAGAAACCCAACGAGCTGAGAAGATCCACAATGAATTGGTTATCGAGCACAAGCAGCATATGCAACTGATCACCACTCTTACGGTCGAGAGAGATCAACTTCGACAGAGTAACTTAGGGTTGAAAATGAAGATTGAACAGGTAACGTCTTGGCTGTAAGCACTCTCACCTATGATTGCTGATGTAGTTATTGAGGCCCCATAATATTTTTCTGCATGCACCTTGATCGAATACTGTGACCATATTCAAGCTGCATGCATGGGGTAAATGCTGCCAACAGGGACCTGAAGCGAAGCCTTGAGACTGCAAGAGGGGCTCTGCCCGATCCATCTTCGAGCTATATTGAGGAGATCAAGCAAAAGATAAAAACCACTGCTTCCCTAAAAGAATCAATCGCTGATGCCTTTTTCGACAGAAACGTTTTGATGGATCAAGTTCACGACTGGTCAGGTACCCTCACCATCAATAATCAATTGGTCTATCCACTTTGGCAACAAATTCAACAGCTCAACATTGACAGCTTGACCTACAAAGACAAAACCCAGCAATAGAAGATCAATGCGGAAGTTGCCTCTCTCAAAGCCCAAGTTTAGAAAATTGAGGATGAGTCAGCGAAGACAAAGAAGAAGATTTGGGACATCAAGCCACCAGTGGATTCCCATGTCCGTGTGCTGTGAGAACTATGTGATGAAATGGAGGAGAAGTGGAGCTCTCTGCAAAGTATTCGACCTACCCAACCTACATCTAGCATGACCAAATAATTCATCAAACAGGCCGATACAATCATAGACACCTGGCGAGCCACTCTCTACAAATACACTTGCTTCCAACAGGAGAAAATTGTTGCAGTAGCTGAGTTGAGGCCTTCATTTAGGAAAGAAGGCTAGCAAGAAGTAGCAACAACAACAACACAACAAGAAGCAGCAATGACAACAACACCGCAAGAACCAGGATTATCACGAAAGGAAGCAATTATAGTAGAGGCATCGACAAAGACACTGACAACAACCACATAGACAATGCCTAAGATAGGTTGACTCAGGAAAGAGTCAATGAACTATGGTCGGGGCCTGTTAGGTCCTTCTTTTTAAGTTTTTTTGGGATGACAAGAGAGGAACAGGTGGGGGAGATGACTGGTGGAGTTGCGGATCTGATAGCCGGGGGGGGGAACAAGAAGGAGGAGTGGTCTGACAGTTGCGGGAAGGTGGTGGGGGATAGAAAGAGAAGCCGAGAAAGTACAAAGAAAAGATAACCAAAGGAAGAGTCAGTCGAGAAGGAAATAAGTGGAACTGGCAGTCTAGGGTGCAGATCAGAGGAACAGGTGGGGGAGATGACTGGTGGAGTTGCGGATCTGATAGCCGGGGGGGGGGGGGGGGGGGGAACAAGAAGGAGGAGTGGTCTGACAGTTGCGGGAAGGTGGTGGGGGGTAGAAAGAGAAGCCGAGAAAGTACAAAGAAAAGATAACCAAAGGAAGAGTCAGTCGAGAAGGAAATAAGTGGAACTGACAGTCTAGGTGCAGATCAGAGGATAAAATGGAGAAGAAAGGATGTGAAAGGGTTGGTGATTACTAGTTGTTGAGGAAGTAAGTGAGCCAGGAAGTAGTGAAACCTTCCTAAGTTGTAGAAGGAAGGTACACCCTTGCTCTATTGGTTTTTGGTTTGTTAGCTAAAATATTGGTTCAACAACCTACAAAAGTTATCACTCAAGCATCTGCTTATCAAACTGGTCCTAATTTCTAGCCTACAACAAAGATCCCTATCGGACAACCTATTATAGGGGTAATACAAACATCGTATCAAGGTCAAGCTTTTCAAAGCCAACCTTTTAAAGGTCAATATTTTCAAAGCAAGCCTTTACAAGGTCAGTTTTTCCAAGGCTAGCCTTTTCAAAGGCAATTTGTTCAAGGTCAACCTTTTCAAAGTCAACCTTCACAGGGGCAATATTACTTGGGTAAAATGGTTCAAATTCCACCTTTTCAGAATCAACCGTACCATACTTATACTTTTCAAATTCCATTTCAATCGCAACCTAGTATGTCTCACCCTCATTACCCTAGAGGAATGTAAATAGCAACCGCACTAGCTATTCCAGGATATCTTCGGTATCCTCCTCCAGGGTTGGAATTAATCCTCAGGGTTATCAAAGTCCACAATAATACTTTAACCAATAGTTACCGTTCATCACGGCCTTATATTTTCTAGATTTATCCCAACTAAGGAATGATCCTATCTATTATTATCCATTTTTGTCGACAATTCCTAGTAAGTTACCAAGTGATATACCGATGTTTGAAGGTAAATCAAGAGAGGACCCATCAAATCACGTTATGACATATCGTCTTTGGTGTGTGTCAAATTCATTGATTGATGATTATATCATATTAAACATTTTTCAACAAACTTTAACCGGTTCGGCAAAAAAATGATACATTGAATTACCTCGTGTTCTTTCCATAATTTCAACTCTTTAGCAACAACATCTTTTACAGATTTTCAGTTGTCAATTTGATATGACACTGGTACTGAAATTTTAAATTCCCTAAAACAATTGACATCTACTAACCTTTCAGATCATATACATAAATGGAGACATAGGTGTCGTTTAGTCAAAGTTTATATTCCAGATCAAATATTGGCTAAATAGTTCATAAAATCATTACTTCCCGATATTACCGAGGATGTTGCTAAAGGAGGTGTTGTAACAGAAGAGCAAGTAATTGCTCGTTCCCATTAAATAGACCTTGTCTATACACAATCTGACACTTTGTAAAAGAAAATCCCAAATCTACCTCGCCCAACAATTTCAGATCAACCAGACTCAACTCCTATAGGATCTCACACCGTTGATGGTGTAATTGGTTATGTCAACCATCAGTCTAAGGGTAAAAAGAAGAATTCTAAAAACACTCAGACTTTGGCTATACAAGATTCACCCAATGAAAACCTTTCTCTAGAAACTACTTCTGAAATTAATGTCATAGAATCATCTATTGGCAAGAATCAACCATCCAGAGGTAAAAAGAAGGGGAAAGGTAAAACAAAGCAGAATGCTTCTCAGAAAGAGAAACCAACCAAAAATGAACCTTCTGATGAGAAAAAGAAACCTCGTTATCCTTGTCTGATTTGTAATGAAGATCATTATACAAAGGAATTCCCACATCGAGCAGAGGTTAGTAAATTCATAAAAGGTTCTCCAACTCCTGTTGTTTTGAAGGATCCTTTCCCCTCTCAAGACAGTAAAATGGTTTCACATAATCCATATTCTTCTTCCACATCAACATATATCATGATGATGTCTTTGCAAGTTATGGTAGCAACAAGATATAAAGATTATGGATCTAAGGGTCCTATAATAAATGGAAATGATGCTAGCCCATATATTCAACCTTCCACTTCAATTACTTCTCCTTCTGAACCATTACAGATTCAAAAATAAAAATATGACATGATGATTTGACTGCCTCCAAAAGGTGTTGTTTGAAAATCAAATTTTAACCCACATGTTAGAGTTGCTTAGAACTACAACATTGTTGAAGATCTGGTGATGTTTCCTTTGGAAATGTAAACTCTTGAAGTGATGCAAACATGTCCATCAAAAAGAAAGTTACTTTTGTTGACTATTAGAGAAATTGAGCCTCAGGATTCTAATCTTATCATCTTTGATCTTGAAAGTCATATACCTAGACTCCCACATCAACTGTGTTGGAAATAATACTGAGAGGGGGGGGTGAATCAGTATTATCAGATCAATAAAACTTTTTCAATGCTCAAAAACATATACGCTACTTCAGTTAAGTGAACCCGCGTTTACACGCTGCTGTGTCTAAAGAAACTAGCGTATATCCAGAAATCTTATGATTCAGTTAGCTTATCTTCAGTAAATGCATCAGAACATTATTAACCATATTAACAGTAAACAGGTGCAGTATAAAAGAACAGATCATCACACAAAAGCCACACACATGAACACAAAGATATAAGGTGGAAACCCAATGTGGGTGAAAACCACCTGCTGCAAGTCATCTCAATCTTCTTCTTAATAAGAAAATACTTTTACAATATTTGTACTGGTGCAGTCTTATACCAGTACGGGAGCTACAACCCCCTTTGCTTTTGTACTAGCCGATCCATTTACTAGTACACAGGCTGCTACCTGCTACAATGCTCCAAAGATCTCCCTTAGCTTTTGTACTAGCTTAGATACTAGTACATAGGTGCTTGCCTACAATCTTCTCTCCTCCAGGTACCACGTTTCATCAATTTTCAGACTGGATATACTGAAGCACAACACATAATCTGAAAGGCCACTTTTCATCCAATTTTCATACTGGACCCATAACTATCATTGAAAAACAATCATCAAACTCTGAATCACTGAAACCCTGTTAACAACACCGTCACCAGAACACAGAGCAGACACAGAACTCTGTAATAACCATCAGACCCATCTGCAACTTCAAGTATCAAGCTTTACAATGTATACGCTACTTCGATGAATCAAACCCGCGTGTATACGCGCTTTCGCCAAAGACAACCCGCGTACAGATCTAAAAATAATTTCTCATAACTTGCAGCTGTACCAGACATCAATCATACTCATAATACTTATAGAACAACACATGCGTCAGTATGTAGATCTAGAATAAGCATCATAAAGATAGTTCATTTCAAACCATTTGATCCCGATCTCTCCTTAGATCTTGCTCTCCATCAACCGATGAGATCTCTCCTTAGCTCAGATCAAGCAATGCATCATCAACCCATAACCTGCATACTGGATCTAATGCTTCATCAGATATTCAAGACATTTCAGATACACTTGCCTAATGATTTCCTTCTCCTTATATAGCCTTAGGCCTTGTTCAATACCAAGAGCCAAAACCATAGAAATCCAATACCATCAACTTCAAAACTAGGGATCAACACGTCCGTTGAGACACCAAGGTCCAAAACCATAGGCACAACTTCCAAGGAATAACCGCCGTGGACCAAAGATAAGTTTTCCACATACACGCGCTTTTACTGAAGCCAACCTGCGTGTACACGTGACTTGGTATATAGCGAACCTGCGTATACGCGACTTGGTATATAGCGAACTTGCTTGTATACGCGACTTGGGCTTAATGAACTTGCGTGTATGAACTTTCTCTTCTTCTTATAGTCTGATCATCAATTCCTTGCTGCTGACCTTCTGTACTATGATTTGTCATCAGTGTGGTTTGCCATCAAGTACAACACTTATCTCATAATGCCAACAATCTCCCCCTTTGGATTTGATGGCAAATCTAACTTGTCACACTTAGAACTATCATCTGATTCCTTTGAGCTGTCCTCCATCAGTCACATCTGATATCTCTTCTGAAGATTCATCCAGTTATACATGAGTGAGATATTCTTCTATGAGAGGGTTGCCATCAAGTACAACACATGCATCATAATGCTCTATGAGAGGGTTGCCATCAAGTACAACACATGCATCATAATGCCAACAATCTCCCCCTTTGGACTTGATGGCAACAACACCAAATCACTCTCCCCCTTTGACATCAAGGGCAAAGGGTGGACCAAGATATTCTCTTCCTTTGCTGAATCATTCCACTGTCCATACTCCCCCTGAGTACCTGCTGAAATCTCTGAATAGTCTCCCCCTTTGTATATGCCAAGGTGTACCAATCTGTCCATGCTCCCCCTGAGTACATGCTGAATCTCTGTCCTGCTGAAGTGTGTTGTACATGCTCTTCCTGACTGTAGGCAAGATCTGCAAAAGATGTTCTTCAAGAAGAACATGACTCTATACATCATAAAAGACCTTCCTATCACCAAAGACTCATACATACATCCATCTCTCAACTAAGTGAGGATATACAAAAATTGACTCATCCACCCAACCAAGTGGGGATACATCAAAAGTTTACATATGGCAACCAATAATATTGCATCAATCATCCCAGGCATAGTGGGGAAACCAAAATAGGCCGTTACATGACCTTGACACCATGAAAGAGATACCACAAAAGAGATATATGACATAGAGACGAAAGAACTAGATCAAGACTTATGAAAGTCACCATAAGCATATGATAATCACCATTCAGATCAGCAACCAAGAGATCCTTCTATTCTCCTCTCGCCTTTGTTCCACCTGAAGCCAACAACAAATGTGAACCAGAACCAAAAGCTTTAAGATAATGCCAACAATGCATCATTGGAAGATTATCTGCTCCCTCTGAACCTGTACCAGATGATCTCTGTTAGATCCATATCAGAATTTCTGCAACCAACATCTGTCCCTGCTGATTTCCTTCAAAAACTCCATATACGCGTCTGCATCCACATAAACAAGCGTATATACGCGGATTGTCCTTATCCAACTCGCGTATACCAATTTCCATATCAGCAACCTGTAAATGTCCTGTAGAGAATAAGTCATCAACCTATAACAAGGTAAGTCTGCATCAATTCATCCCTTTGAACAGAATTCAGAGTCATTCATATGTGTGAAACCACCATAGCCATTTCATCAAGCTCTACATGATCCAAGTATCATTACTTGGGAACATCTGCATCAACCAACATATGTAAGTATCAACCTATCATCATATAGATAAGAACTCATCACCATGTCTCCAACAAAGCAACTTTGAGGAGTCATCCATGTATCAACACTATGTATCTTGAGCTCAAATCTTTTGACAAAGCTTCTTGATATCATCATCAGCAACAATCCTTATCCACATGAGTGCCTGCATCATAACTGTATGATCTTTATGCATATGACAACAGCAGAATATGAGTGACTCATCATCAAGTGAGGAAGATGTGTATTCAAGCTTTGTACTTCTCCTTGTCCTTATGAAGATCACCATGTAAGCACCATATATGCATCATCAAAGAAACAACCATAAATCTGATCTGAACATCTTCTATGTAACTTCAAGAATCATATGAGAGTTTATCATAGCAAGATATATCATTTAGTCATATAAGAATCATCACCAAGGACCATAATGCCAACAATGAATTACTAAAGGCATATGCTCCCCCTCAACCAGTGCCATCTGTTAGATCTGATCATGCATATATCAGCAGTAAGCATCAAAACATCATCATCCTCAAGTTAGGATCAAAACACTTCTAGACATCATACAAGTAACAAAACATTTCCACACATCCTCAGCAGACTGTAACCAATTAGAGCAAATAATAGACTGAATCATATCAGATCCCTTTTCTGAGCCTGTCCCCACTGCTTTTCCTCAGACTGACATATACGCGACTTTGCAGTGTCTAACTCACGTATATACGCGACTTCCCTTTAAGGAACTTGCGTATGAGATTCAGGACACTGAAGATTTACACTTTCAGCTCCCCCTGAGTCTGATATGTCTGTGCTGTGCTGTGTCTCAGTACATTGTGCTGACTGTACTTCCTTCTTCCTCCATATCTTCAAGTGTGATGAGGTTTTCTCCTTTTGGTGTGATGTCCATCCTTTGTTCCTGCATTCCTTTGCTATATGTCCAAGCTTGTTACATGCATAACATTTTACATGTTTCATATTCCTCCTGTAGCAATTAGCAGCTTTGTGACCAAACATATTGCAAGCAAAGCAATATCCATTAAAGTACCTTGAGTGTGATGATCTTTCTGCATGATGGTCTTGAACCCTTCTTCTTCTACATCTAGCTGCAACATGTCCAAGATTATGACATACATAACATTCAACATTATTCATAGGAGGAGTAAAAAATTTTCTTTGAGGAGTCTCTTTCCTTGCTTGTTGATGGGATTGACCTTTCATCTCCTTGTTGATCATTTTAGTTTTCTCTTTAGAGTTCCTTGCCTCACCTTGTGAACTAGATTCACCTTCAACAGATTCATGAAAACCAAGACCAGTCTTGATAGCAGGAGACCTTTGACTACTAAGAATATCATCCAAGACTTTAGAGCTATCTTGAAATCGTAACAGCTTATCCTTTTCTTCTATTTTACCTTTCAAGATATTTACCTCAACCTGAAGTTGTTCTTCCTTTTCAAGAGATTGCTTTTTCCAATTTTCTTCAGCTTTTCTTCCTTCTTCCATTTTCTCCCTTAGTTTGAGAATCTCCTTTTCTTGTTCTTCATTCAGATCCTGCTGCATTTGACGAACTCGGAAAGCACATTCCAGCTGGGATTTTAAGCTGATGACTTCATTTTCTTGTTTTTCAATTGCTTGATGTAGATCTTCATTCTCCTTCCTTGATTCTTCAAGATCTCCCTTTAGTGAGAGGATTGTAGCTTCAAGATTTTCATAGTAGCTGGATCTATCTTTGAGTTTCTTGATGGTTGTGCTTCTTTCGTTGACTTCTTTTCTTAATGATGTCACTTCATGCTGCAATTTTTGACATTGGTCTTCCTTGTCCTTGAGTAGCTTTCTTACCTTGTTTCCTTCTTCTAGTTGTGCCCTTAGTTTGGTAGCTTCTTCTTTGAAATCACATTCCTTTTTGTTTAATAGATCTTGTTGATCTCTAATTTTGTCTGTCAGCCTTTTAAATTCTGCCTCTATTTGATATCTTTCTTGTTCACCCATAAGGGCAAATTCAGTAGTTTCGCTATCACTTTCATCTCTTTCACAAGGAAATATAGCTGGAACATCAGAGGATAACACATTCATACCTGATAATGACTCTGAATCTGATTCTGAATCTGAAGAGCTTCTTATGCCTAATCCCCAATCGATTCTTCCACTGTCATAGTTCTTCTGAGATGACTTCTTTTTCTTATTAGCTTTCTTCTTAAGCTTCTTTCCCATTGTTCCACGGATCTCCTTCAAGCGATCAAGCTTCTATCAAAGGACCTGCTCTGATACCAATTGTTGGAAATAATACTGAGAGGGGGGGGTGAATCAGTATTATCAGATCAATAAAACTTTTTCAATGCTCAAAAACATATACGCTACTTCAGTTAAGTGAACCCGCGTGTACACGCTGCTGTGTCTAAAGAAACTAGCGTATATCCAGAAATCTTATGATTCAGTTAGCTTATCTTCAGTAAATGCATCAGAACATTATTAACCATATTAACAGTAAACAGGTGCAGTATAAAAGAACAGATCATCACACAAAAGCCACACACATGAACACAAAGATATAAGGTGGAAACCCAATGTGGGTGAAAACCACCTGCTGCAAGTCATCTCAATCTTCTTCTTAATAAGAAAATACTTTTACAATATTTGTACTGGTGCAGTCTTATACCAGTACGGGAGCTACAACCCCCTTTGCTTTTGTACTAGCCGATCCATTTACTAGTACACAGGCTGCTACCTGCTACAATGCTCCAAAGATCTCCCTTAGCTTTTGTACTAGCTTAGATACTAGTACATAGGTGCTTGCCTACAATCTTCTCTCCTCCAGGTACCACGTTTCATCAATTTTCAGACTGGATATACTGAAGCACAACACATAATCTGAAAGGCCACTTTTCATCCAATTTTCATACTGGACCCATAACTATCATTGAAAAACAATCATCAAACTCTGAATCACTGAAACCCTGTTAACAACACCGTCACCAGAACACAGAGCAGACACAGAACTCTGTAATAACCATCAGACCCATCTGCAACTTCAAGTATCAAGCTTTACAATGTATACGCTACTTCGATGAATCAAACCCGCGTGTATACGCGCTTTCGCCAAAGACAACCCGCGTACAGATCTAAAAATAATTTCTCATAACTTGCAGTTGTACCAGACATCAATCATACTCATAATACTTATAGAACAACACATGCGTCAGTATGTAGATCTAGAATAAGCATCATAAAGATAGTTCATTTCAAACCATTTGATCCCGATCTCTCCTTAGATCTTGCTCTCCATCAACCGATGAGATCTCTCCTTAGCTCAGATCAAGCAATGCATCATCAACCCATAACCTGCATACTGGATCTAATGCTTCATCAGATATTCAAGACATTTCAGATACACTTGCCTAATGATTTCCTTCTCCTTATATAGCCTTAGGCCTTGTTCAATACCAAGAGCCAAAACCATAGAAATCCAATACCATCAACTTCAAAACTAGGGATCAACACGTCCGTTGAGACACCAAGGTCCAAAACCATAGGCACAACTTCCAAGGAATAACCGCCGTGGACCAAAGATAAGTTTTCCACATACACGCGCTTTTACTGAAGCCAACCTGCGTGTACACGCGACTTGGTATATAGCGAACCTGCGTATACGTGACTTGGTATATAGCGAACTTTCTTGTATACGCGACTTGGGCTTAATGAACCTGCGTGTATGAACTTTCTCTTCTTCTTATAGTCTGATCATCAATTCCTTGCTGCTGACCTTCTGTACTATGATTTGTCATCAGTGTGGTTTGCCATCAAGTACAACACTTATCTCATAATGCCAACAATCTCCCCCTTTGGATTTGATGGCAAATCTAACTTGTCACACTTAGAACTATCATCTGATTCCTTTGAGCTGTCCTCCATCAGTCACATCTGATATCTCTTCTGAAGATTCATCCAGTTATACATGAGTGAGATATTCTTCTATGAGAGGGTTGCCATCAAGTACAACACATGCATCATAATGCTCTATGAGAGGGTTGCCATCAAGTACAACACATGCATCATAATGCCAACAAACTGGCATTCCAAATATCGGTATTTTTCAAAACCAAACAAGTGTTTCATATAGTAATTGACGAAGGAGCCTCTATGTGTATCATGTCTATTCCTTATTGGAAAGATTTAGGTTCTTCAACTATCAATAAATATACTACCACTATTGAAGCCTTTGATGGAAGAGGTTTTCATCCTTATGACATCATAAATGCTCTTCCAGTAGAGTCAGAGCGTAAGATGGTCACAATCGAGGTTGAATTCATTGATGCCCAACTCGATTAGAACCTTTTACTAGGTCGAAGTTGGACTTATGCTTGTTTGCAGTGGTCTCATCTCTTTTCCGCATGATATTGTTTCCTCATCAAGGGAAAATAATAAAAGTAGAATAGTTAATTGACCCTAATTGCATAAGTAGTGTACCTTTTATGGGGAAAACGATTAGTCCATATGAGGATATTGTTGTTGGTTTTCTTAAGGATTCATCATTGATGGGAAATTTTGCGCTCCCTCCACCGAAATTTCCTTCTAATGTTGCCCAGGTTAACATGATATGATCAAGCATTATGGAATCTTCTGATCCTTGGAGTGTGCCTTTAGAATCTGAATTGACGTCGTATGGCAACAAGATTCCTTTAAGCCCATTCGAATGAGCTTATCAGGCAGTTCAAACATTTTCCGATCCACCACCCTCTGAAATTGATCGAGTGAATGCGATCACTGATTATTATTGTCAATTATATTGGTTAGAACTAATATAATTCCATGATCCTTTCAATAATATGTTTCCAAAAGATTAAATTATCATGGAAATCATGACTTTGGATGAAACTCAAAGTGATTATTATCATCATCGTTCATCTTTTCTTCCCAACCTTGAGAAAACTGAGAATGAATTTTCTACTATTTTTTCGCCTGAGATCGTAGATGATCTTGAATGACCTATGTCAATTATTCAATCTAAACTTGAAAAGAAATTAGAAAATATATCTACAACCATTCCAATTAATATCTCAGTCAAATATGGAATTATCGAGAACATTCACATAGGTTCTTCATGCTCACTTGAAGAAATTCAAATGTACAAATCCCTATTTCAAGAATTTTGTGACATTTTTGCCTAGTCTTATGAGGAAACACCAGGAATTGACCCAAGTATTTTGTTTCACGAAATTAAGACTTACCTAGATGCTAAACCTATTAGGAAAATATTACGTCCAGTGCATCCACGAAATGCTGCTTCTATCAAAGCTGAGGTTGAAAAACTACTTAAAGCAGGTTTTATCTATCTTGTTCCCTTGACTGATTGGGTTTCCAATATTTTTCCTGTTAACAAAAAGAAAGGGACCATCAGATTATGCATAGATTATAGGGATATTAATAAGGATAGTCCAAAAGACAAGTATCCTACCCCCTATATAAACCAAATGATTGACGATTATGCTGGTAACAAAATCTTTTCATTTATGGATGGATTTTCTGGATACAACCAAGTCAACATACTCCCTACTGTTCAACATCAAATTGTGTTCATTTTTCCATGGGGAACTTTTGCTTATTGGAAACTCCCATTTGTATTGAATAATGCTGGTGAAACCTTTCAACAGGCCATGTCTTACACTTTTCATGATATCAAGCATACTGTGCAACCCTACTTGGATGATCTACCAACTCATTCGCTGATACATGATGATCATCTAATGCATTTGAGAGATATTTTTATCAGGTGTCGACATTAAAATATATGCTTGAGTCCTCACAAGTGTGTTTTTGGTGTACAATCTGTTTTCGGGAAAACTAGTGTCTATGCAGAGCTGCTAGTCCCACTAAGACTGGTAGCTATCTTAGAAACAAACAAACTAAAACTACTTTCGTTTTCCTTTATGACAAGTAGATAAGAGGGGAAAAAAGGAGACCAACCTCTGTCTTGTGCTTGGTTCCTTGCTTGATTCCTCTCCCTTCTGATAGATCTTTACCACTCGCTTCCTCGTCTACCCAGCTTCAAAGAGCACCTGTAGAATCAAAGCAGCATAACACTATCCAAGAATAGAGATCTACTATCATAAACAATATAGGACCAGATATATATTGACCACACAAATGCATATATCATCAATCATACAAGAATGGGGAGGAAACCTTGAATAACTTTATTAATATCAAGAATAGCAAAGAGGATTACAACCAATTGTTTTGACCCAACGTCATCCTCTCAGTAAGAAAGCTCTTTTTCACCTCATGAAAAGCTTAGATCACCCAACACTATGATGTTACACCAAGAAACCAGTAGCACTTCCTTACAATATACAAAATTCCAGCCTCTGGATCTCTGGGATGAGAGATCCATAGATAGATGTTTGCAAGGGGGGTGAGTCAACTTCTGAGATTTGATTAGTGTCCTCTCTCTGATAGTTCATGATTCCACTTGGAGATTGATGATCTCTTACTCATCCCTGGGCGAATGTAGGGAGGCAAGTGTCACAGGAGAAGTTTCTGGAAGATTCCATGATCTTCCACCTCGCAAATTGACTCTGCCATTTGTCCACTCTTGGCCATCGCACCCCATAGAAGGGATTTTCAGTATGCATCGCACCTCCCATGTGCATTTAGGTGGGATGCAGCGCACTTTGACCATGGAGCAGGTGAGATGGTCCTGTTTTGACCAGTTCTGAGTAGTTTTTCATGGAGAACTTCTGGGAGATGATGTAATCAGTTGACCTTGTTCTTTTTGGGGTTGGAACAACACTTTTAGGGACCTAGGAGCCCTTGGTTTATGGACATAATTGATTGGGGTTGCAGTGCCCAAAAATGTCTATAACAGTTGCCCCCTAAAGCATGAGGTCGTTAATCTTTTGATGTCGGGTCAAATGCTTTATCATGAGGATTTGAAGTTTTTTCGAGCTGGAAGGTGACCTGTAATAAGATACAATACAATACATTATCTTCATAATATTTTCATGATCTAGCTGAGGCAGGCATTCCCATGCTCAGCTTTATAAATTCATTTACATGTACATAAGACAGACAATCGTCTGAGTGCAGACTGATGATTCTGGTAGAGCCATCATCCCTTTGATTGGATGATTATCTGTGCAGCAATGATGTACATTTGATGTCTTTATTTTCCTAAATATATATCGCAGCCCGGATGGATGAAACTAGATCCGGGGTCTTCAATCTCGTTCGATATTCACTCGAAGTACAAGTCGATCCATGTGAGAGATGTTCTGGAGTTGAACATGGAAAGACATCGCCTGATTACCAGCCAATGATGTAAGCTGTTAACAGGCACGAGAGGAATCACCGATAATGATGATGACCCTCAAGGTACTACAGTACAATTCACGTGGTGTGAATAAGGGACTTGGCGTCGAACACCATGCAAAATCTTTCGGTCGAAGGCCATTGATGTAAACATGTCGCCAAAAGTGAGAAACTTGCCATTGAGGCATGCAAGCTTCAAAGTATTGAAAGGGTTGTCCCTAAGTCGACTTCTTGGATAATGAGCTGATGTTGACAAGAAGCGACCTGCCGTAGGAGGGCCTTAATGAATCCCACATCTACGGCACGGAACGAAGTAAATGATTTTGGAGGTGAAAACGATCTGATGATACAGGGTTCAGGGTGGCGGTCATGAAAGAATGGAGTGTGTATGTATTGTAGTGGATGAGACACAGGTGAATTCTCTGAGCAACTTCTCTTGAACATATCGGCGACACTGACATGATGGATTGGTAGCATTAACCCCAAATGTGGATGGTGTGATGGACCAATGGTGATATGACCAGTGAACGGAACAACCCAACCCGACTCGGATGCGGAGTGAAAGTGTCATGTTCAAGAGCAACTTGCTACCAATAAAGTTTCTTCAAGTTTTCTTCCCAATTTTTCCCCAGTCATTGCTGACCAGTACCTCTTTATTTTTGTCAATCTTGAGGATGATAACATATGCTTGTTCTATAATTTGCCCTTCGGGCAAACCCATCGCTATGTTTTAACGAGCCTAGCGATAGTGAAACTCGTTCTTGTTGGTATGGACAAGTTTGTCGCTATTCGGTTTTAACGAGTTTAACGACAAAGATAACTCAGTCCTTTTCAATTTTAGAGAGTCTACAAGGGACGTAAAGAAAACTCCAACAATCCTTTTTCATCATATAATCCCTTAAGTCCGAAAAAGTATAAAATAATACAAAAGGGATGAATTTTCGGTAATTTTAACGAGCCAAACAAAAAAAGCGCTCGATATTTTTGTGTAATAATCCCTCAGGTCCAAAAAGATTAAAATCTAAAGGAGGGATAGCACTTTCGGTCACTTTAACGAGCTGGAGAGGCCAATTGCTCGGCAATCTTTTCATATTTTACGAGTCAGATGAAAAGAGCTTAAAGGAGACTCGTTTTTCGAGGAACGAGTGATAAATTCGGGTAGCAGCTAATTTCAGGCAAGGTTTGGAATTTTCCAATCACGACAATGTCACAAGGATGGCTAACAGGATCACTCTTCGCAGCTGTTCCTCAAAAAGGGTAAACAATCAAATGGAGGTGAATGATCGGCCAAAATAGAGAGGAGGTGATGATGAGAACGTGACCAAGGCTTGAAAGGCTGATGATAATGCATTCACGACGGTTATTTACCGGAAACTGGTTCATTTTTTAATGAATGAGCTTAAACTCTGGGGGGAACATTTACTCACTGCTTACGTTTATTTTTTAACGAGCTTGAACTCCACATAAAAACTGCTCGATCCAGTCGTATAATAAGGATGTCTCATCTAAGATGGCATTTTTTCAAAGCTTTGCCCCACATCCTTTCTTTATGCAAGTTAGGAAATGACCAATCCTACGAGTTTAAAGGGTTAGGGGATCTACAAATTTAAAAAATAAATGGTCGCTCTTCGCTTGCATGCCAAAAGGTTTGCATGGCCCCAGGTATAGCGAAAAATTTCCAAGTTACCAAATATTGTTCTATCCGCACTGCAGACAAAACACTTCCTCGGTGATGTCTACCGAAATAGACAAAGGTGAGTGGCGCAACTTGCCTCCACTCACATAACTTTGACGGAGGAATCTTATTCTAGTCTAATCTCATAAACTAGTCATATATCCTTCGCAGAAACCTACCCTATACCCAAGGTTTTCCTGCCGAAACAGACCAGGGTGCATGCCCCCTGGGTTTCATTCATGTCCTCCCTAATCACTCGTGCTCATCAGGTGGACGGACTGGGGATTGATGAGACATTCCTTGCGTGAAAAGACAATTCAGGGATGGTATTTGACTATTTTCTATGTGTGAACCTGGGAATGAAAGCTAGTCTACAAGCTTGACCACTCTTCCTTCATGCGGAAAACACATTACTCTAAAGAGTGAGGAGACAATGGCTCCCATGCAATAAATATAGTCGCGTCCAAGGAGTAGATTATAATCCAGGGGTCCTTGGACTACCATTACGTTCATGTGAATGGTTTTCCTTCTCAATGTTATCGGCACATTGGGAAGGATCCCTAACGGTCAACTGGTTCCTTTGTCAAAGCCTGTTAGATTTCTCATTTCAGGAAAAAGCAATGGTGAACCAAGCGCTTTCCAAACAATTGAGGAAAGGATACTCACAGAAGCCCCTTCATCTATGATGGTACCGGCCATGACCATTCTGTATATTTGAGCAATGATTCGAAATGGTACACTAGCCGGTAAACGGGGTCTGCCTAGTAGATTCCAATTGAAGGAAACAACTAGGTTGCTTGGAGGTGGGACCGAATAGATGGCCGGATATGACTCTGATGAAATTCCTTCTTACGGTAAAGGAATGGGTAGACTGCCCCCATGTTCATCAGAGTCTGTGTTTACGAAGAGAATTTGAACAGTGTTGTTTTTGTTCTCTCCGGTGACTATATCATCTGAAGATGGACCTTCTGAAGGCAAGACCGGGTCAACTTCCGCCTCGACCTTTTGACTTTCGTCTGGTGTGAATTCAGATGGTTTATCTTCAATGATAGACGCTTCGACCGACCACAAGGGCGTGTCAGTCGGATTTTCAACTAGTGATGGACTTGGCAAGAGTTTCTCATATCCAGGAGGAAGCCGTAACGGTGAAACCGGACGGTCGTCCAAAACTCTTTTAGCCTCGTCTAGGAAGGGACAACGGTGGATGGCGTGATCACCTTCACACAGTTTACAAGGGAATTTACTTTTCCTTTTCTATCCCGACACTTCGCTTTCACTAGTTGACGGTGTACTTTCAACATGATCATCAGAGGTTGTTGACATTGGATTGTGCAAATGAGGAGACCAGTCCCTTAAGATCCGAGGGATGCAAGGACAATCTCGATGATAGTGATCTCCTTTGCAAATGACACATGGAGATTTAGGCTTTGACAATGCAGTGTGTGGATTTTCACTAGATGATGCCTGGTTGCCCCCCGTCGTCTTTGGCTCCTTCTTCTTCTTCTCTTTCTTCTTCTTC
Source organism: Pinus tabuliformis (assembly GCA_031772625.1). Classification (NCBI taxonomy): domain Eukaryota; kingdom Viridiplantae; phylum Streptophyta; class Pinopsida; order Pinales; family Pinaceae; genus Pinus; species Pinus tabuliformis. The sequence continues at coordinate 818,863,853 of CM062809.1, forward strand.
TCCTTCTTCTTCTTAGTTACTTGATTTTTGGCTTTACCAGCTTCATCAAGAGAAGAGGAAGGAGGAGAGGGAGAACCGGACAAAGTAGAAGGTTGGGGGGTAGCTTTGGTATCGTCTAGTTGCTTACTTGATTGCTCAGGAATCACGGTGTTCTGAACGACAGAGGTCGAGAAGAGCCATACGGGCAGGCCGATTGTCAATCCTGGAAGCAACAATGTGGCCATATGGGGTGCACCAACATCTCCCCAAGAGGAGAAAGGACTAGGATTTCCTCCAAGGGGAAATTCTTGGTTGGTGGACTCCATTTTCCTCAACCTAAGGCCAACATAGGAAAGGTGATGTTTATTCCGATTAAAATAAATTTTAGACGCTTTGACACAACTTGTTTTTTCAATTTTTAAGAGTCGAGAAAAAACAAAAGATGACTCTAGTCGCCTTTGATTTTTAATGAGCTTGAAGTGACAAGTGCTCAGATGGACCTTTTCCTTTAAGGAGTCTGAAAAGGAATGAAAGAGACTACTTTCCAAATGCTGTGTTCAGTGCATTGCGATCGATAGGGCGGCAGACACGACTTCCTATGGATAAAGGATATAGCCTATTGTGGTCTCCCAATATATACTCGATGGTACGTGGGAGCACAAGTCCGTACTAGAACTTGTCGTCTCAAAGTGGAGGAATCACCCAACCAGAAATGAAAACAACAGTTACCAGGCTTTACGACACTGGAATACGTCTCTAGCCTAGACTACTAAATGTTGTGCGTTAGGTTCCAAAGCATTTTTAGATTCATTCAATTTATTTTACAGTTGATATTGCTTAAGAAATTTGCCTTTCAGGTTCACCGCGTGATGTATATATACAATTCCTAAAATGCAATTTAAGATGATAAACAATCGTTTAATCTTCTTTTTGCAATGAAAATCCTAGCTACTAAAGAAAGAGAGATGATATTCTTTCAACATAGAGCAGAGAGCACACATTATATGCGCTATCCTAAATCAAACCAACAAACAGTCTAAATGCAAATTCACATGCATGTATTTGTTTTTAGCCTTCTTAATGTGTGAATGATAAAAAGAAATCTAAGCGCAAATCTAAATTATTTTTCAAAGTGACATTACTAACAAGCTTCTTTTCAAGACAAAATGAAGACAATGATGACACTTTGCGATTTGGAATTGAAAACTTGCTTTCGACACTTGAAAAACTACTAATTCAAATCAAATACAAGAGTAACATTGTAATCGACTATCAAGAACAATTGGATTCTCTTCTATGATTGAAAACGACACTTACGACACTTCCAAATCAAGAAACAACAGTTCAATTACGCTACTTCTTTGTAAAAGAGAACTGAAAATGGCTCACAATACATAAAAACATTTACAGTTCTTTGCACAATGGAGGCAGAATAATGGAAAGTAAGGGGGGTTCCAACAGAGGTATACTGACTACATACAGCAAAACTCCTGAATAGAGCTAAAAAGAGTGAAGAAAAACCAAAGTCTGGAGGCAAACTTAGCCTTTTCTGATCAGTGCACCTGTTACATAGGGATTCCAGTATGCATCCCACCTACAGCACACGGGAAGTGCGATGCATATTGATATCCTTGAAGAGAGGGTGCGATGGTACAATGCGAGACTTTTGATCCAGTTCTTGATCACAGTTTGCAGCACAGTTCATGGATTTAGGACGAGCAAGTGATAATCAGTAAATAAATCACAGGGGTAGATCTAAGGAGGTTACTAGAGCCACCACAAGGGCAATTAGAGAGTTTTTAAATCGATTGTTCAGTTCATAAACAAAACCCGGAGATAGACTGAAGTAGCATTGATCTACTTTGCACTTGCATAGCAAATGCAGTTCGAAGGCTAGCTGGCTTGACTTCAGGCTCCATCTGTAAGTTTATAAAGCAAACAAATATAGAGAAACAAACAATCTATTCGCTCCCCAACGGAGTCACCATTTTGTTATCGGGAAAACTAGTTTCTATGCAGAGCTGCTAGTCCCACTAAGACTGGTAGCTATCTTAGAAACAAACAAACTAAAACTACTTTCGTTTTCCTTTATGAGAAGTAGATAAGAGGGGAAAAAAGGAGACCAACCTCTGTCTTGTGCTTGGTTCCTTGCTTGATTCCTCTCCCTTCTGATAGATCTTTACCACTCGCTTCCTCATCTACCCAGCTTCAAAGAGCAACTATAGAATCAAAGTAGCATAACACTATCCAAGAACAGAGATCTACTATCATAAACAATATAGGACCAGATATATATTGACCACACAAATGCATATATCATCAATCATACACGAATGTGGAGGAAAACTTGAATAGCTTTATTAATATCAAGAATAGCAAAGAGGATTACAACCAATTGTTTTGACCCAACATCATCGTCTCAGCAAGAAAGCCCTTCTTCACCTCATGAAAAGCTTAGATCACCCAACACTATGATGTTACACCAAGAAACCAGCAACACTTCCTTACAAGATACAAAATTCCAGCTTCTGGATCTCTGGGATGAGGGATCCATATATAGATGTTTGCAAGGGGGGTGAGTCAGCTTCTGAGATTTGATTAGTGTCCTCTCTCTGATAGTTCTTGATTCCACTTGGAGATTGATGATCTCTTACTCATCCCTGGGTGAATGCAGAGAGGCAAGTGTCACAGGAGAAGTTTCTGGAAGATTCCATGATCTTCCACCTCGCAAATTGACTCTGCCATTTGTCCACTCTCGCCCATCGCACCCCATAGAAGGGCTTTTCAGTATGCATCGCACTTCCCGTGTACATTTAGGTGGGATGCAGCGCACTTTGACCATGGAGCAAGTGAGATGGTCCAGTTTTGACCATTTCTGAGTTGTTTTTCATTGGAGAACTTCTGGGAGATGATGTAATCAGTTTACTTTGTTCTTTTAGGGGTTGGAACAACACTTTTAGGGACCTAGGAGCCCTCGGTTTATGGACATAATTGATTGGGGTTGCAGTGCCCAAAAATGTCTATAACACAATCCAATCGATTATTGGGATTTGTCATATCAAAACAAGGCGTTCATGTTGATCCACTTAAGGTAGAGGCTATTCTGAATTTGCCTCCTCCTTCCAACTTGTGCCAACTCCAAAGTTTGCAAGGGAAAGCGAACTTTTTACGTCGATTCATCTTGAACTATGTTGAGCTAACTAAAGGTTTTACTCGACTATTGAAAAATGACATCTCATTTACATGGGATGAAGTTGCTCAAAAATATTTTGATGCACTCAAACATGCGTTGACTCATACACTATTGTTGCATCCACCCGATTATCATCAAGATTACTTTTTATATTTAGCTGCATCTGATGTCACCATTGGCATGGTTTTAGTTCAAGAAGATGAATTGAAGGATGAACATGTGATATATTATTTGAATAAAAATCTTATGAAAGCTGAGATAAGATATGCACATGTGGAAAAATGGCCTTGGTAGTCATTCAAGTTGTCCAAAGATTTCGTCACTACATTATCTTACTTAAAACAACCGTTCTTTCATACTACAACCCTATGGTTTACATTCTTACAAGACAGTCGCTAGGGGGTAAATATTCTAAATGGATAGTTATCTTGCAAAAAAATTATTTAGAATTCATAAAATATAAGTCCAATAAATCATTGGTGTTTTCCAAATTGTTATGTGACTTTCCCTATATTGAGATGGAAACTGTGGCAGAGATTTATGTTCTAGATGAATCCTTTTTCGTATCAGTACTTTACACCCTTGGTATGGAAATATTATCGTGTTTCTTCAAACTTGGACTTTTGGGCTAGAATTAACTCGAACCGACAGTCGTTGTATTCAGTACCAATCCCAAAAAAGCGCTATTGTTGGCGATACACTTTATTGTCATGGTTTTGATTCCATAGTTAATTGATGTTTGAATCATGAAGAAGCCAAAAAAGAATTGAATGAATTTCATTCTGGAGCTTGTGGTAGTCATATGCCACTGCCAAAAAAATCTTATGCGTTGGGTATTTATGGCCTTCGATGTTCAAATATTGTATAAATACGATCTAGAAATGCCACAATTGCCAAATCTACAATTGCAAAATGCGCGCACCTCCATCTCCTCTTCACCCAATCATTGTTGTCAATCCTTTTGCAAAATATGGCATTGGATTTTAGTACATGTAACCCTCACTTGGTCGGGGGGCATGGGTATATTATCCTAGCTATGGATTATTTTACAAAATGGGCCAAGGTGATGCCTACATATAAGGATGATGGCGAAACTACAACTATTTTCATATTCAATCATGTGATTTCTAGGTTCGGTGTTCCACAAGCCATCATCACAGACCATGGTAGCCATTTTCAAAATTTTATGATGATCGAACTTACTGCAAATCTAGGCTTGCATCATGACAGTTCAACTCCATATTACCTGCAAGAAAATGGCCAAGTAGAATCTGTAAACAAGGTTTTGACTACCATGATTAAACGGATTGTCAGAATTCATAAACAAAATTGGCATTTGATGCTTTTTCTAGCCTTGTGGGCATATTGTACCTCAAAAAAAACTTCAACTGGTTTTACTCCCTTCCAATTGGTTTACGGTTTGGAAGCAGTCTTTCCTATTGAATGTGAAATCTCGTCATTAAAACTAGAAATCAAATTATTACTAGCCACTTCTACAAAGGAGGAACGTTTTTTATACTTAGCATAATTAGATGAGACTCGTTGTGATGTTGCATTAGATAGTGAGACTCATAAGAAATGAGTTAAGGCACATTTTGATCAAAATGTAAATCCTCACTCATATTCAGAAGGTGACCTAGTCTTGGTTTATGATCAAGAGCATGATAAATTAGGTGTCGGTAAATTCGAGCCCATGTGGCATGGTCCTTATATTGTAAAATATGTACTAGAAAAAGGGGCTTATGAGCTAGTTGATTATGATGGAATTTATTTAGGAAAGCCCATAAATGGTCTTTACTTGAAGAAATACTATGCTTAATTCACTCCGTGAAGACTTTGTACATTGTTGTATCATATTTTTTATGTGTGTGTGGCAATTTTAGCATCTTTTTATGATTTTCTACTACTTCTCTTGCTTATCTTGTGTTACATTTGATTTACAGATGTTGATGCTCCCTCAAACTTACATTGTCTTTGCCGATGGCACTAGTTGTAGTACTCAAAATTTGTCTTCCGCAACTTGGGATATTTATTCACTCACTGATGAGTTAGTTAGTATTCATGGAATATTCCTTGGTTGAACAACGAATAACATCACAGAATATAGTGCAGTTATTGAGCTATTATCTAATGCCATTTCATTTGGTATTCGTCAATTGATCATTAGGTTAGATTCTCAACTCATAATATTACATTTAAATGATGTCTATTTAGTAAAAAATTTCACAATGTTAAGAATTTTTTATGGGTTTGTCTCTTGAAGAGAGACTTTGATTACATTGAATATCAACACATTCTAATACATTTAAACACATTAACTGATGCTTATGTGTTAAATCAACATTTGTAACATTTGTAAGAAAGAAAAACAATATCCATCCACATATTGTACAAGATAAACTGAGATAATAGTAGCATTTCCATTAATTAAAATGTTTGTAAAAAGTGTGGCTTTACAAAATATCATCTGAGACATATGAGGCCATGTGGTCTTTATTATCTGAACATGTCAACATATCAAAAAACAAAATCTAGCCCCATGAGTAGCAACTAAGCATGATGATCATGGTAGTAGACGATGACGCGAGCTACTTGTCATAGCAAGTGACTAATCGGCCTAGGAACTCCCATGGTAGGCCTCTAGTAATGAAGAGGCAAATCATTGATCCCAACATTTGGGATATCCAGAGTCAACCTCTCCAAGTTGTGCTCAAGCTCAGTTAAGGCTTCTGCTGCATCAGGTTTTTGTACCATATGAGTTGTTGGCTACTCACCACATCTGTCAAATAGATGTAGTCCTACTGGTTTGAACAGGTCCATAGCTACATGATTATTTTATATAGTTAGTTTTGGATGTAAAAAAAAAAAGGTAAAAAATTGAAAAATGTAAAATAAACAAAATGTGAAGTTTTTATCTATGTCACCCCACTTCATTCCTGCAAGAAGTGGGATATCTGAATCACTAGTGTAATCCATATCTGAATATGGAAAGTTGTTGATCATGATGATATGGCTTTTCAACCACCCAAAAAAGTCAGGAGTGTATCTCACAGTTGGGCTATCAACAAAACCCATTGTAGCATACGAGGAAATTAATTTCCTCCTGCATCTATAGATACCTGTGGGGCAAGAATGGGAATCCTCTCTAGAGAAAATGAGATCACGATGGCACCATACCCAAAGTTTTTGAGTTTTCTAGTGTTTACTCTATTCAATTTCCCTTTGATATTGGAAACAATCCCCTCACACTAGTTGAAAATGGTAGGCTACGAACACTTCACAGAAATCTGCATTTGAGCCTTAGTGAGAAAATGAAGTGTTTCACTTCCACAAAATCATGCAACAGTGAAAGAAATGGTCCTCAACGGAAGCCTCTCAATAGTTTTGATGTCAATTTGTCCATGTTTGAGCTAGGACCCTCCAAAACAATTTTGTTGTAGGTAAGTTGTTGTTTCTCCACCTAGTCTGTGACCATATAAAGAAATATCAACCCCATGGCGTGAAAGCCTAGTCAGGATATAAAATGTCATATTTATCTATGGTAATGTAGAAAATCTTGTATATTCACAAGGTCATGAAATTTACTAAAGCACAGGACAATAATCTACCTCTACTTTCAACTAACAGAAGCCAGTAGATCAATGAAAACAATATGAACAAGAAGAAAATAAATCAATGGCACATGACACAAGCTGTATTTGGGGAAATCTGCTGCTCAAAACCCCTCTATCTGTATTGCATATATCAGAACTATGAGTGAAGATACAAAGCTTGTTATCTCTAGAACAATTCCACACAAGTATGCTCAACTCTCTTATCTCACAAGCTAGCTCTTGGCCAACACTTCGCTAATTTTGCAGCTCTCCAAGCCCCTAATCTCTTTCATAATTCCTAAGATGAGTATCCCGTATTTAAAGGGAATTCATGATTCCAAAACTGCACTATCCAAACAAAGAATAAATCTATAATGCATGCATGATATTTACACTCCAGTAAATAATACCACTGATAATGCACTATCCTTGCACTCTAGTCTTAACTAGGTCTTTCTCAGAATCAACATGCATGAGTTTCTCATGAGGGAATCTTCAGTTAACTAGAGTAGCACTAGTGGATGCATTAGTGCACCAACTGAATTTTAGTCCTCTATTAGTTCCAACAACAATTTAGAACTAATTTAACTGAACTTAACTCAGTAAGCTGAGTGATCTAATTTCCAACTCAATTTAAACTCATACTCGACCCCTAAAACTTACGGAGAATATATACATGACTACAGAAAGACTTCCAACTCAAAATTCCTAAGCTAATTAAGTTAATTAAACTTATTTAACTATTTACAGGTTGCTATAAGAATATAATTCTATTTTAATTCTCAGTTTAATTCAAGGACACATTAAACTAGAATTTCTTGTTGCAATTTCTCAACCGGTAAGTCTATGGTCTCCAATATGGAAACACTCTTCCTGAACATTCCATGTTCGTACCATCCATGCTAGCAAATCTTACTGAACCTTCATACCCGATATCATGAAAAAATTGTATAGACCACAATCCCTTAAGGCCTGTAGTGTTTCTTGGCTATTTAAAGTCGCTGCATCCTGATCTTCATGTTCTATCTCCCTCCATTCCATTTTTGCAGATCAAAACCCTGAAAATAACCATGGAGGATTATTAGAAACAATGTGATAAATTTTTCAAAAAAAAATTGGGCATTTTATCAATTTTTTCAAAACCCTCGGCACTATGTGTGACCCTATTTTACAAACAGAGAAAATTTATGCAGTTCTTGTGTAAAAAATCGTGCAATTCATGATTTTCAATAGTGAAAAAAGAGTCATTGTACACGGATCTGATTTGGAGGAACTACACACACCAAGGGTAGAATTTGAACTAAATAAATCCCCCCCCAAAATGCTAAATCTACAATGAAATGAAAAATGTAAGCAATCAAAATGAAGATAATGGAAAGATGTCTTACCTGGGGAAAGCGGTTTATGATTTGGTCCTGTTAGCTCTGCTATAAGACGAAGATTTTCTAAGGACAGAATAGGCTTGGCTGTGTGTTATGATCAGAAAGGAGCCAACAACAGTTTGTTTCCTCCTCCCCCCTTCATTTGCCTTGCACTCTTATAACTCCCACTACCTCTGTTTTCCTCTGAATTTCTTTATAACCCATATTCCCCCAGATCCCCGGGCGCGAAGTTTAAACCCATACGACCATATTCACATGACCACGCGCCTTTACTAACTTTTCCCTGTCACATCAGTTGTAAACATGTGTGACCTTTTTTGCGCCATCCGATCATCTCCGTTGATGATCAGACATCATTCGCTTCCCCTGCCACCAAAACATGCCTGCGCTTTAACCCGCGGGGAAAGCAGTTTGGTGCCGGTCCCATCTGCCACGCGTCACCCGCTGATTACGATCGCTCCCCCCGCGTACGATTACTGCCATCCTCCGAAAGCAGTGCGGGGAATACCTCCCCCCGCCAAAACCACCCTCCCTACTCACTATCTCCTGTGCAACTTATCCGCTCAATCATCGTCGGATCTGTCCTTCTGAGATCTGACGGCTCGCAACTGTCCGCCTCTCGTTTCCGCTCGATTTCTCCTGCCAAGTGATCTCTCTCGTCCATGCGCTGGATCCAACGGCTCATGATTTTCTTCCACCTCGCCTCCCGGTACTCCTTGTCAAGCATTGTCCGCCGTTCGTCTGCGCGATCCAATGGCCGATTTTCTTCCTCCGCCTATCCCGACTATCCACGTCCATAACCATTCCGTGCTTTCGAACGACGAAGGTGGCCAGCTACCTGTACCTAGCGCAGTTACTCCTCAACAAATGCATTCAACAGGAAGAATGGCCGAGAATAAAAGGACGTGCCTCGAGAAGTTACAAGCATTTATCAGTCATGGAATGTCTTCTATACTACACTCCACCTATTCGAGGAGGATAACAGAGTACCAAAGAATGTCAAATTCATTCATTGAAGCAGCAGATCGTAGCAGAGGCCCATTTTAGATAGTTAATGTGGTTGGTAGTCCATTATGACCCCTCCACGCATAGAATAACAGAGCATTTTTGTAATCAACCTCTATATATACCCAGAAACAAGATGTAATGAGGGTTGATGGTTGTAGTTTTGATGTAAGGTTCAACTTCTGGAGACTATAACTACTGTGATACTTGCAGTGTCTGGTCTTCATTTTCAGCTAATACAAGCTTCTTTTGTTGTTAATTGCTCACTTTCCACTTCTATTCTGTTCTAGGTTGTGCCTGTTATGCATTTGTTCATGTGCTCTTGATATTTAGCATTAGAGGGGCTATCATCCCACCTCTGTGTTGAAGTCTAGTATGTATCATTGAATGTGTTATGCAAGTTTCTGTTTACTTAGTGCCAGAGAGCTGTCATCCTATCTGTGCATTAGGAAATAGATTTGCAGACCTCTTTACTGGTTGCAGCTGGCCATCACATGGTCTTGTGCATCTGCTGGTGTGGTCAGTATTCTCCATGTTCACTTAATCCTCAAACTATGAGTAATTGGTGGTCTAAAGCCTTGTAGTCTGGGGGTGTTCACCCATGTCTGGAGTTAAGCATAGTAGGAGTGGTTATCTGGCTTGAACATGCATCATTCCTTCCATTCATCCATTTCCAACATTTTTTTGAGTTTGTAATGTTCCTGAGCATCTCTGAGATACAACCTAGGAGAGTTTCTTGGGGTGATAACAGGTCCATCAGTTTGGTTAGAATCCACCTCTGAAGTTTTTGGTAAAAATGCACTCTCAATGGCTCTCAAATTTTAAAAATGGTAAAATGATTTTTACTTTTTGGATTTTTATAAGTATTTTAAGACAATTAAAATATTATTTTTTGCCTTTAGCTTTTGAAAATTCAAAATTTTAATGTTTTTGAGTAATTACGATAATTTTTTAGTTTAAATGTGTAGAACACAACTTTAATTACAAAAATGAATCATTTTGGCAATGAGTACAATTTTTTTCACTTTTTTGGACTCATTAAAAATTACGAAAAAGAGAAACACTAGAGTTGTCTTTAAGCCCTTTTCAGACTCCCTGAACATGAAAAGTTCACCAAGTGTTTGACTATTCGAACTCGTAAAAGTAAATGAACAGTCATCAATTTAGTATAAATTTAACCCTTTTACGTAATGAATTAGACTATTTACGAGAAAGGTATATGTTGACTAATCATTGTCAATAGATTTCTATCCTACATAATTTTACCCTTTACTGAGCTTGAGAGACTAAATTTATGAAAAAAGACATTTCAGAGTTTACTTATGTTTTTCTCAGGACTCCCTAAAAATGAAAAAAATCGAGCTTTACTTTCACTGGGCTCGTTAAAAATTTATGCTAAAAGAGTTGAACGAATTTTCTTTTCGTGTCTTTTCAAACTCTTTAAACATGAAAATGACATCGATATCCCTTCACTGGACTCGTAAAACATAAACAGTGCAGGATTCATCCATCATGATGAGACCAAACCAGTCCTTCCTAGGGTTCGTTAAAAATACTAGGAAAGACTTATCCTAAGGATGAGATTATAAGACAAGCATATGTTATCGTCCTCAATCTTGTACAAAAATAAATAAGCACTTGGCAATAATGGTTGGGTGGTGGGGGGAGGGGGGGAATTGGGAAAGAACGTGTGTTTTGGTATTACAAAATTCAGTATGTCGCTCTTGAACATGACACTCTAACACCTTTGTGTTCAAGTTGGGAAATGCATTTGTCTCTTAGTTGACCATACCTCATTGAAAGTCTTCAGTTGGTTTTGGGTATTATTTTTGAGTCAAATACTACCAAGTAAAAATATTGTGTCACTAATATGTTCAAGGGAAGTCCAACCTTAGGCAAAATTACCTTGCAATTTGTAGCCTTCAATCATGTCGACTATCCCTGAGTTAGTCCTGAATTACTCCAAATTTGTTCTTCAAAACTTGACATGAGTTTCGTGTCGTAGGCCCTCCTGCAACGGGTTGCTTCCTATCAAATTTAGCTCATTATCTAGGAAGTTGATCTAGAAACCTTCCTCAGTACCTTGGAGCCTACATTCCTTAATGGAAGGTTTCTCACCTTCGACAATAGTTTATCATCATTGAACTTCGATTGAATGATTCTATGAGTGTTTGACTTCAAGATATATTTTCACACTTCATAGATTGTACTGGAAGTACCTTGAGAACCATTGTCATTATTGGTGGTTTCTCTCGCACTTGTTAATAATTCACATCATTGACCAGTAATCAAGTGGTTTCTACCATGTTCAACTTCGAGACATTCACTCACATGGTTAAATTCATACTATGGGTCAGTAGAGATGAAGACCAATACCTTGGATCTAGTTTCATCCATCCATGCTGCATGGATTTATTAAATTCTAATGATTGTAAACATAGATCCATTGATGGATGCATCCATACTATGTCTTCTATTGACATGGATTATCGGACGTATTTCCATGCTATTGTTTGAGATACTTGTACTATGAGAATGGGAATGCCTACCTTAGTGATGATTATTGGCATGATAAAGCGCTTCAGTCCACAAACATCTTTTCTAACTTTGCACTTTAGCATGCAATTTGTTACATATCATTTTGTCACCATTAGGCAAATGACTGTCAATCTGCATCTTTCATTATCCATCAAAGTGTTCCAAAGAATTCCCCTGCAAGGCTAGAAGCTAAAAAATCCCAAAGAGAATTAAATTTTTGGATTACAAGGCCCAAAAACCTATGTTTGAGTACTTTTGTGGATCCCTAGCCAATTTTTGTGCATACAAAAACTTGACCATTAAATTCAGTGCAAAAGTGCTAAACATCTTCCACTATGAACTACGCACATGACTTAATGGATGTAAAAATTAAAAATTAAATTCTAGAAGCTTTTTTGGAAAAATATTTCCCAACTAAAAGATTCAAGTTGATTCTTACTCAAGTCTAATCCCTCTCTTCATGGAGCTAATTACCTCTCTTTGTGGATCCCTAATCCCACCTTTTGAGGATCTCATCCCTTAGGAAGAGGATCTCAAACCTCCTCCTCTTGGCCTATAAATCAAACATAGACCAGAGGGTTAGGAAGGACCACTTAAGGTAGACTTATGTTGCTGAAATAAGGCTAGAAGGCTTGTCATCCAAGGAGAAGATTGGAGACCATTGGAAGAGGCTTGTGGCATCAAAGCAACCAGGTTGTAAGCTTGTTCTCCTTTGAATTCAATACAAAGCAATTGTTCTTTCCTAATTGTGTTTGTTTCGATGTTATTTGGGAGATTCTTTGATCACTCACATGGTTTATAACTGATTATTGATTCATTTACCTTTGATTTTATATGCAGAATGCTTTGATTGCTTTGAATGTTTTTTTCCATGCAGATCTCTTTTGGAGCATCATGGAGAAGTTGTGGAAAGAATTAGGAAAGCGTCTAACTCATTGAGGAAAATTTGGTTGTGGAAAGCACTGAAAGGAATTCAAAAAGCACTTCACTAATAGGTAAGTGAATATTCACGTACTACATATTTCATATTTCAGTTGTAAGTTAGGGAAAAGGTAGCAATTATTTTGATGTTTGTTACTAGGTTTTGTTTGAAATCTAGGGAGATCCTTCTTGTCTGCAAGAAGGATTAGTGCACCTAACACGTCTTCACCAAAATCCAAACTGGGTATTGCCTCTGTAATACCATAGAACATGATTAGCTTCCCTCTGAAGCAGTTTGGTTGTCCTAACCATAGCTTGGCTCAACCAGTTGACTAAAAAACACATATATGGTCGTGTGCTCACATGATACATGAGTGAACCCACCAACTTTTGGTAAATAGTTGCATCCACTTCCTCACCTGAAGTGGCATCATCCTTCCTCCAGTTGGTTACTAGATGAGTCTCTATGGGTTTGCAACTGTCCATGCGAAACCTCTGAAGTATCTCATTGGAATGATTTCCCTGAGAGACAAACAATTCCCCATCTCCTTTTCGTACTTCAAGTCCAAGGAAGCAATACATGAGACCCATGTCATTCATCTCAAACTCTCTTGCAAGGTCCTCCTTACAAGATCTGATCAACTGCTCATCACCAGTCAAAATCAAGTCATCAACATATAAAACAATAATCAACAATTTACCTTCTACCAAAATATGATAGAGGTTTGCATATGATTCACTTTTGGTGAAGCCCAAACTAGTGAGATAGCTATCGATCCTAGTATACCAAGCACAGGGTGCTTGATTGAGACCATACAACTCTCGCTTGAGTCTTCACACATCAGACTCTCGATCGAGAGTCTCGAAGCCTTCTGGTTGCTCGATATACACCTCCTCCTCAATAACTCCATGGGGGAATGTTGTTTTCACATTCATCTGGTGGGTATTCCACCCCATCTGTGCAGCAAGACCAAGGATTGATCTGATGGATGAGTACCTTGCTACAGGAGCAAAGGTCTCCTCATAGTCAATCCCCTCAACTTGAGAGTAACCCTTGGCCACAAATATGGCCTTGTACTTTTATATGCTTTCATCTATTGCATGCTTCACCTTGAAGATCCATATCGAACCCATAATTTATTTGTCTGTTGGTCTTGGGACCACTTCCCAAACATTGTTATTTACAATGGATTCATACTCCTCCACCGTTGCATCAAAACATACTAGTTTCTCTACTTCTTCCTCGAAAGAGGGTGTCTCAGTCTCTACTAGCTCAGTCATTAGAGGCATGTAGCGAGTGTACTGATCTGGTGACCTTCTCTACCTGCGTTGATTTGAAGGAGTGCCCACATTCTACCTCTTACCCTGCACAAGTCTCTCATCTTAATTGGTACATTCCCTGCCTTTTATGGATGGTTTTGCTTGAGTGGTTGTATCCACTCTCTACTCCTCAACTTGTGGTTGCTCCACAATATCTTGAGGCTCCTCCTTTGGAGCTAAAAGCGCCTCCTCTGGTGGGATATGAAGCTCCCTCTAAAGAGAGTATTGCATGGCTTTATCTTCATCAAATTTTACATCCCTTGGCACAACTTTCATTCTGAGGGATGGAAAATAAACACGATAGTTGTGGGGAGTTTCTGTGTATCCAAAATACCCCCAAGTTTGTTGTCGGCTCTAGCTTTGTTGGGTGTAGTAATGGTATAGGATGTATTAATGGACCAAAATTTAATGTCAATCTGGGGTCCGTGGACTTTGAGGCCTAACACTGGAAATGCCAGAGAAAGATTTTGGTGACCTGCAAAATAAAACCCTAATTTCTTAGAAAATTACTCATGCCTTAAATTCTTGCACTAGTCAAGACTCCCTGTTATAATCTTGCACTCAAAGGCATTTGTTAAAAGTGAAACCATAAACACTAATCCTGTAATTTTCCAACAACCCTTAACTACTATGAACTAAAAAAAAAAGTAAACCCTAATTATTATAAAAAAGTAAACCCTAACGGAGACAAACCACAACTACCGTCAAATTGGAAAGAAAACCTTAAATATTAGTCAACTATGAATCTAACCATTAAATCACTGAGAAAATCAAACACAAAGACTGTATTGATGTAACTCAAAAGATGAAACCTACAGAAAAATCTTATATTTGGTTGAAATTTGTCTTACTTCTACTTTCTTCAGTTTTGAAGGTGAAATTTATGAACAAACTTGTGTAGTTGCCATGGGTTCCCCCTTTCCCCAGTAGTGGCTAATATGTTTATGGAGGACTTTGAATCTAAGGCCTTTTCCTCTGCTCTATTCCATCCTAATATTTGGAAAAGGTTTGCAGATGACACTTGCGTCACCTGGTCTCGTGGTCAGGAAAGGTTGGAGCTCTTTTTCCAACATCTTAACAATCAATCTAGTTCCATAAAGTTTACTATGGAATGTGAAATCGATGGCAACCTCCCTTTCCTCAACGTTCTTATTTCAAAGAGAGATGATGGTTCTTTCTCCCACCAGGTTTTTCGGAAGAAAACTCACACTGAACAATATCTTCATGCGAATTCACATCATTTCCCCACTCAAAAGCTAGGTGTTCTCAACACCTTAGCCACTCGGGCGTTATGAGTTTTTGATGAAAACCACCTCAATGATGAAAAAACCATCTCCTTAGTGTTTTTAATAAGAATGGTTATAGTAAGTGTCAATGTCTTAGAGCCTTCCTTAAGGCTGAAAAAGGTCCTAGGATTAAAAATGATCTTAAAGATCAGTTTTTAAGGGTGCATCTTCCGTTTATCCAAGGAAACACATACAAGATTTCTAAGATCGTGAAGAAGCATAAGGTTCCTTCGACATTAAGGCCCCTAAAGACTATATGAAGCTCCCTAATCTCAGTGAAGGACTCTGTGAACCCTAAAGATGGGAAAGGTGGTTATGTCATCCCTTTCTCTTGTGGGATTTTGTACATTGGTGAAAATGGCCGTTGAATTAATCGAAGGATTCTTGAGCACACAAATGACATCAAACATGGAAGGTTTCATTCCTCCACTTTGGCAGAACATGTGGAAAATACAAAACATCACATCTACATTGAAGATGTGAGGCTCATTGCAAGGATTCATCATTTTCATCATCGTAAGTTTAGGTAAGCCTTTGAAATTGAAAGGAGGCCTATCAATCTAAATAGAGACAATGGTTGGAGAATTAGCAGGTCTTGGATCCCTAACTTGTATTCATAAGTTTTTATAATCTTTATTTATTTATTTTAATCGAATTTCTAGTATTCCTTTATTTTTTTTACCATATTTCTTTTTTGGATTTAAACAATAAAATTGATTTAATTCATTATTTTTATTTATATTTTATTATTTTGTTTTTTTTTTTTTTTTTTCTAATTACTATTTTTAGTTTTATTATTTAGAATAGTTAAATTTGACCTTATTATTTTTATTTTGTTTGTTTATTTGTTTATTATTTTTTCATTTTCTTATTACTATTTTTTAGTTTTATTGTTTAGAATAATGATTTTTTACCTTATTATTACTGAACTTTGTTTTGATTAAAATATTAATATTAATAAAATTAATTTATTTCTTTATTTACAACTAATTTCCATCTATTACTTCATTTTAATTAAAAAAATTGTTTCTTTTTTATTTCTTTGGTGAAAATTTATTTCTTTTTTAATTAATTAATTAATGATAATTGATGATTATATTACAACGGCTAGAAAACATCTCTCTTCATTTATTTGATCTAATGCCATGATCTCGTTCTTCGTCTTGTCATAAATATGAACCAGACTAGATGGTTCAAAACACGTCAAATTAAGGTTTCTTTATGTGATTTTTACTGAAATATTTCTCAACATTCATAACATGGATCACAAAATCCTGAATTCGGATAATCTTATACTTCTCAAGCCAAGAATAATGCTTAAGAAAAAGAAAATAATAAACTCTATCTAAGAATCATGAAATCAATGCATTTGCCAAATATCTCCGGAAAAGAAAAGAAAAGTTCCAAAACTTCCTATGGCATTACTTCTGTACTAACTTGTTGATGGTGCTGGACCTGCCAACATGTCAAGGGATCTCCTCGATAAGAATTCCCAACTAGACATCATACCATTTGGTGTAGGAGTCCCAACAGTGGGTCGTATGGTATCGCCTTGACCATAGTTGCGCGCAAAGGTAAGCAAGATATCCTTGTTGGTAGCAAGGGTGTGACATGCGCAGCAAGCCAAGGAAGGTGCATGAATGGTTCTAACACATGGAAGGTGGAATGAGTGTTCCCCTTGGAAACCTATGTAAACACGCAGCTTGGAAGGGAACACACGAGAAAATATGCATCACAAACTGGAAGGAAAGTGAACCAACATTCCAAAGTGATGGTTAAACCAGCATCACATTTCAGTAAGATTCATACACACATATACAAAAAGAGTAAATGAAATACAATAACAAAATATGCATGAAACGTGTTGGCTCTGTTATATTAATAAGTGAAAGTTCCAATCATATAGTACAACCATGACCAAACACTAGTCCCAATAACGAAATGTTATAGTCACTGTCGCTTGATCCTCCAAAGAGATGTACTAGCTCTGCGATGTGGAGAAGCCAAGGCTTGTTATAATACTCTCCAATATTTCTCTAAGATACTCCTACTGGAAGCTTGGCTGAGCAAAATCCTCTACAATGAGTTATGAGGTACTATAAATAGCAAAGGGTGGGGTGACCCTTGACATTCCCCTTTGTGACTATTCACCTATCTAATGACTCTTCAACTACTCTATGACTGCTACATTCAAATATCGACACTTGAACTTCCACTTGACAAGATGTTACATACAATCTACACATGTACCAATGTGAGACAAAATAGGCTTGAGCAAGCCATGCAAGACATCTCTAAGACTCATACAACTGTGGGAAGACCAACTCTTTGACATCCTCATGATGGTTGATGGTGGTGAACTGATGCCAAGCTTGGTAGTCCGCGATGGTGTTTGTGTACTCTGTGGTGACATATTTCTGGAAACGAACTCTTGCCTCTGTTGCACCTAGGTACACTACTTTGGCTCCTCTTTCCAACTCGTCTGATAGCATGCGCCCAAACTAGAGACATACTGATGCATAGTGTCTGCACTGATCACCAAGTTTTCGCTAGCAACTATGCACATCAACTCGTTAAAGTATGAGTCCAGCTCCCATCAGAGTTGACCCTTTATCTTTGCCTCGGTGAGTGTCCCAATAGATGGGATCTGTCAGGCCAGGGTAACTCCAGAATGAATGAGCGGAAGAAAAAACTGATTGATTTATTCATTAGCTAACTATCAGTTATATACACAAATATGATGGATCAGTTCATCTTCTTGATGACTGTCCAGTTCACCCATCCGTTGAGGATTAGGTGTCAACATTCCCCCCCTTAATCTGAAGGGATGTTGGTGAGTCCAAGCATCGTTCTGAATCTTTCAAGCTTTTCTCTTCCAAGCGCTTTGGTGAAGATGTCTGCAATTTTCTCGTTTGTGGAACAATGACGGAGATGGATTGTTTTGGCCTCAACATGATGTCGGATCAGATGATATTTAGTATTGATGTGCTTAGTATGATCATGGAACTTTGGGTTCTTGGCCAACTTTATTGCAGAGGTGTTATCAATCATGAGTGGAGTTGATTGTATTTGTTTTACCTGCAAATCTTCAAGAATTTTCCTGAGCCACACAATTTCTTTCGTTGCTTCAGCTGCTGCCACATATTATGCTTCTGTTGTGGAATCTGCTGGTACTGATTGTTTGCGTGATCTCCAGGAGACAGCTCCTGATCCAAGACTCATAGCATATCCTGAAGTAGATACCCCAGTTTCTTTGTCTCCATCGAAGTCTGAATCAGAGTATCCAATCAAGTTGAAGTCGTCCACCTGTGTATACTTGATTCCAAGGTCTTGAGTTCCCTTCAAGTACCTTAGAACTCTTTTTGCAGTAGACCAATGTCCCTCACAAGGCTTTTGCATAAACCTGGAGAGGATTCCAACAGCAAATGAAATGTCTGGTCTGGTAGTAGTGAGGTAGATGAGACTTCCTACAAGCTGTCTATACTTTGTTGCATCCTCAAATTCCTTTCCTTCAATAGATGTGAACTTCAAGTTTTGTTCCATTGGAGTAGAAAGAGGATTACACTCTGTCATGCCAAATCTGTTTAACAAATCTCCCATGTATTTCTTTTGAGAAAGAAATATGGACTTTGGATGTTGGGTTACTTCAATGCCAAGATAGTAATGAACATAGCCCAAATCAATCATTTCCAAAAAATTTCCTAATTCTTTCTTTATGGATGCAATATAGCTTTCATTGTTCCCTGTCATTAAAAGATCATCTACATATACCACAAGATATACAACTGTTTTTCCAACTTTCTTGACAAATAAAGTTGCATCATCAAGATCAAAATGATTGAAGTTGAGTTTCAGAAGATGCTCAGTTAGTTTTTCATACCAGGCTCGTGGTGCTTGTTTGAGGCCATACAAGGACTTCACAAGTTTGCATACTTTATGTTCATGTCCTTTCACAGCAAATCCTTCAGGGTGGGACATAAAAACATTCTCTTTTAGATCTCCATTCAAGAATGCAGTTTTTACATCCATTTGATGGACTTTCCAACCGTTCTGAGCAGCTAGTGCAAAGAGTGTCCGGATGGTGGCCCATTTTGCTGTGGGGGAAAAAGTTTCCTCATAATCGACCCCTTCCTTCTGTGCAAAACCTTTTGCCACAAGCCTAGCTTTGTGCTTGTCAAGTGAGCCATCAGCTTTGTACTTGTTCTTGTAGACCCACTTGCAGCCAATTGGTTTGGTTCCAAATGGAGGATCAACCAGCTTCCAAGTGCCATTCTTTATGAGGGCATCATACTCCTTCTGCATCGCTTCTTTCCATTCATCATGAGAAGCAACTTCTTTGAAGGAAGTTGGTTCAAAATCTGTAGACAAGTTCAATTCACAATCATAAGTAACATCCATATCAACAGGTGAATTAGAGTTATCTACATCACCTCCATCTTGTCGGTTTGTATTTCTGGTTCCTGTTTTTCCAATTTCATCAGGATGAACACTTTCAAGTGTCTTTGTCAGCCACTTTGGGGGACCTTTCTGAGATGGTCCAGGCTGCTCTGTTGATTGAGTTGGGTCTGAATCAAGATTGAGTCTCCCAATTCTATCAATTACATCACTTAAAGCATCATCCGTTGTTGGAGTGTCATGCAGGGGAGATTGTTCTTCAGAAGAAGATTCCACATTTTGATCTAGTATAGGAATCCCCCCTTCAAGATGTGGAATCTAATTATCAAACTCTTGAAATGATTTCGGTTTTGTGAATCTATCCAAGCGATCAAGTTGCCGCTCAACAACACTGTCAGATTTGGATGATTCAAGAAAAATGACATCTCTAGATAAAACAAACTTTTTATTTACTTCATCATAGAGGCGGTATGCTTTAGATGTGTTTGAATACCCCAGGAAGATACACTTACGACTTCTAGCACCAAGTTTGTTTCTATGTACCTTTGGTATTAAAGCATAACAGGTGGAACCAAAAATCCTGAGATGTTTTACCGAAGGAACATGTCCATACCACAATTCATAAGGAGTCTTGTTTCTTATAGCACTAGATGGACATCTATTCTTTATATATGCAGCACATAGAACAGCATCAGCCCAAAACATTGTCTTTACATTTTTGAAGAAAAGCATGGATCGTACCATATTCAAAATTGTTCTGTTCATTCTTTCAGCTACACCATTCTGTTGGGGATTATAAGGTACAGTTGTTTGATGTTTAATCCCATGTTGGCGAAGATAGTGTTCAAATTCATTTGATGTATATTCTTTTCCATTGTCAGTGCGAATAGACCCAATATGAGATTGTGCATCATTTTCAATCCACTTATGAAAATTCTTGAATGTTTGAAAAGCATCAGATTTGTTCTTCAATAAATAAACCCAACACATTCTGGTGTAATCATCAATAAATGTCATGATATATTTATTTCCATTTGCAGAAGAAACAGGCATTGGACCACATAAATCTGAATGAATGAGTTCAAGCTTCCTATGTGCAATTGAATGTGAATCATGAAAAGACTGTTTGCTATGCTTTCCTAGAATGCAAGCATCACATTGCTTATGTTTTCTAGGAATTGTAGGCAAACCAGCAACACCATTTTTCTTCAACAAGCGGAGACTATCATAGTTTAAATGTCCAAATCTAGCATGCCATAATAAACTTGACGGAAGTGTATTTTCTTCATGATGAGAAATATATGAGAAATGTTGTGCATGAGCAGAAGTTCCTTGCAGTTTAAGAAGTCTTTCTTCTTCTATACCCCTCATGACAAGTGAGTGTTCAGATGCCTTTCTTACCTCAAGCTTGCCATCAAACATATGAATGGAGTGACCTTGCTGGCGGATGTGAACCAAGGACAGCAAGTTTCTCTTGAGCTGTGGGAGATATAGAACATGATCCAGAAGAAAGTCTGGAAGACCAGGCAGTTTAAGCCTGATTATGCCAAGCCTTGATGGCTTGATTTTTGACTGATCTGCAAAGTATACTGCTCCATCAACATTGTCAGTGAAATCTTCAAAAAAATCTTTCCTATGAGTCATATGACAGGTTGCTCCTGAATCAAGCAACCAGTCATTTTTTGAAGAAGCAAGTGAAGCATTAAACAAATCTTCATTTACTCCAATGTAACATTGTGCCTGAATATAGTGAGCGGATTCAGGTGCTTTACCTTTGTCTGTGTCATCAGTTTTACCTTTCTGCTGGTTTCTTCTCTGCTCAATTTTGTCCCATGGTAGCTTGCATGTAGAAGCATCATGTGATCCATTTCGTTTGCAGCGAATGCAATGCAGATCTGCCTTTTGTGCTTGAGAATGTCTACCCCCCCTGCCTCTGAAGTATCTTCCTCTTCCTCTTCGTCCACCTCTTCCTCTTGTAGAATCTTGAGCAGGATGCTTTTCTTTATGAGCAAGGCAAACAGTCTCTTCAGAAGATTCAGGGACTGGTTTCTTTCCAAAGGCTTTCTCTCTTTCAGCAAACTTTTTCACAAGAGACTCAAAGGTTATGTCTTTAAGATTTCCATTTGCTTGTAAAGACTCAAGATAATTAGAGTAGGTAGGATAGAGTGCTTTGAGAAAGGCAATAAGAGAGATATCCAGCTCAACCTTAGTGGATTTAATATCATGCATTATAGACTTTATTTCAGATGCAAGAGCAAGGGGATCAATATTTTTCAGTTCAAGAGTGAAGAGTTTAATCATGAGCTGAACAACTTCATGTGCAGAATGTGTATCATAGAGTTCTTTCAGCTTTTGTAAAGCTTCAAAGGTAGTGGAATATGATGAAATATGACGAATTACTTCTTCATTTACAGATGCTGCGATCAATGCATAGGCTTTGCTGTTCTTGTTTTCCCAAATGACAAGTTCTTTATCTGATGTAGGCTGCACAGGGTCTTTGTCTTCTTCTCCGACACACACTCCTTTCCACAACTCATTGTAGATGAGGGTGTGTTTTACCATCCGAGACCATTCAGAATAGTTCTCTTTGCCAGTGAGAACTATTCCGACTATAGAGATGATTGAATGCATTCTGTAAAAAAAAAACTTCTGCTGATAGAAAAAATACTTCTGCTAAAAAACTTCTGCTGATAAGAAATTTTTGCTGATAAAAAAAAAACTTCTACTGATGTACAGTGAAATTGTACTCAAAAGGGCAACAGATTCTTTATGCACTAAGTTTTCTTCAAATGTCTCCAAAATTTTATAAAATATCCTCCACAAAATATTCAAACAGTGTCCAAAAAACCATTCAAAACTTATTTAAATGGTGTCCATAACTCAAACCCTGGTCAATGTAACCACAGCGCTAGTGCACATATACATATTCAGCACCGCTATCTCAAAAAAAAAACAACGCATACAACATTCAGGTCTTTGTCAGCACCATTATCATTGAGAAAATTCATGTTAAAAATTATCTCTCGCCAGCTTTAAGCGTATTACTTAACCAATCCAATTCTTCACAACAGGCCTTCACCGCCTTGGTGCTCAGTTTCCACACCGCCTTGGTCACAGATTATACCCCATCAGTACGCTGTACTTTTGCAAACAAAAATACCATACCCACTGCAATATTGTATACGTTATACTTCGTAATTCCTTGTATGGTCAACATAGCTTCCACGGTTACAAGGCGATGGAGGACAACCAGTCTACAGTCAATACCCAATTCTACATCTGCTAAATAACTGAAAGGATCTCGGCGGCAGGCATTTTAATTAAACACATAATATAATTTTGCATTCTCCCGCCAGTAACTATATAACATAAAGGACTATGAAGGAAAGTTGTAAGCAGAAATATACGCTTTAACCCTCCAAGAACTTGAGTTGCTATTCAGGAGAAGCTCAATCCTCGTTAGGCAGGGAGAGCTTCAGAAAACTCACTGTTCGTTAATTTGGAATTCCGACCAGGAGCAGGGACTGTGTGTTCACCTTCTTTGTCATCTCTCGGCTGAGCAAAAACGTACAGATGCATGTAACCCGACTTCCATGTTGAAGAACATTGGTCGCAGAGCTACAACCTCTAGAATGCTAGGGTTTCGAATGATTCCAGTCGGCGTGAGGGAAGAGGGAAGGGCGTTACCAATGCAGTGACGCTTCAACGGATGTATAGTGCGCAGTCTTCAGGACAGAGGTGCTCAGTCTCGGGACAGAGGGCGCAGTCTCTGGCAGTCAGAGAGCGCAATACCGCCTTGAATGAAAACACTTATAGTGCAGTCAGGCTAGGCAGAGCCAGAGCCAGGGAATCAATGTCAGAGTAGCGCTCAGTCCTGAGCAGCTCTCAGGACAGTAGGAGTTACAACTATTTTAGGAACTGGGACCTGTGCTCTGATACCATGTCAGGCCAGGGTAACTCCAGAATGAATGAGCGGAAGAAAAAACTGATTGATTTATTCATTAGCTAACTATCAGTTATATACACAAATATGATGGATCAGTTCATCTTCTTGATGACTGTCCAGTTCACCCATTCGTTGAGGATTAGGTGTCAACAGGATCACATATATGCGCACAACAACATCCATGCTTCTGAACACCCATGCATGGGAAGCCTGAAAACTAGTGATGAGCCATGGGAGTTCCTCATAGTTCCAGATTTGACTCTAGATGTGTGCCTTCATCTCAACAGCCATGGGCTTCATCATCTTGGACAAGTGTAATGGGGTTCCCTTGTATCTCATTGTCCATGTTTGCATGTAGTCAACAGTAGTATGCAAGTTTGACAAGATACGTGCTCTCCTAGCACAACGTTGCTGCCAACTGTTGAGATGGACAACTACCTTACGCATGGTACCAAATATGGAATACAATGTTTGCATGACTATCTCAAGGGACGATACTGCATCGAGTATCACCTTATTCAACTCTGCTCTGGCGGATGCTGTAACCATTTATCCTCCCTTCTTGTCCATCTATAACTCCTTAGCCATTCACTTGTTCTCTGCTATCAAGAAGTGAACACTTGAGCTTGTGGCTTTGGCATATTCTCTGGTAGCATCAGCCAATGCTGTTGGATGCTTGCGCACATCAGATGTGTGGACATCTGGAGTAGAAAATCTGCGTGATTGCACAACTCTATGTTGTGACTCGTCGAATGATATGTTGTACATCTCTTCTTCTGGATTGTCTCCAAGGATCTTAGTATCTCCTTGGTCGCTCAGGACTTGCTCTGCTTCCAGATCTAGTGAAGCCACTAGGCCAACCTCTTGGTGGTAAGACATGAGGTCAATGTCTTGTTGTAACTCTAGCTACCCCATATCCATAGCCATCTGATCAAGTACTCGTTCAATCTCTTGAGCGAAGTCCTGCTCCTATGACTGCTCAGCCTATTTTCTTTGTGCCAGCTACTCAGATGATTCTACTACCTATATGGGCGTAGTTTCATCTATCTGTGCATGTTGCGCCCCCTACTGTGTTTGTCCTTGTCGAGCTTCCTTCTCCTGTCTGTGCAGCTCCTTTTCTTTCCAGATTTTCTCCTTCAACTCTTGCAACTACTTCATTGTTTCCTCCATCCTCTGTTTATCTCTCTGCCTTTGCGCATTCCTCTTGTCGCATTGTCACCTCTTTGCCTCTATTTCCAAAGTTGCTTTCTCCACAAGTGGGTCCTCTCTAAACTTGCAGATTTTTTCTTTCCTTGCACTATCGATAATGTTTCTCTTGCCTTTATCACACGCAGGTATGTTACCCTCTGTTGTTGCTGCTGGTACTGCTGCTGCTCTCCTAGATGTTTCTTTGTGCTGCTTCACTAACCATTGCACAACGATGCTGACTAGTTCATTGGGCTTGAAGAAGCTATGACAATATATCCATGGGTCTTCCTAAACCCAATGACACACCTCGTGGATCCAAGGAAATTGCACTCTCGCGCAATGATCCTTCACAAAGCAACGTGGGTCGTACGGATTGAAGCTTTTGGTGCTGAAAGTAAATTTTTTGAACTCTTCTATCTTGGCATCTACATGCTTGAGATTCCATATCTCTTACAACCTAATCTGCAACGGAAGAGTGGGACAGGGTGCCTTCTTCTTCTGATGCAGTCTAGCTGATAGTCCTACCGAGATGTGGTATGACACTTCTTGCATGACAAGCTTGTCCATGGAAAAATTCGGTAGAACATGCAGAGGCTTCTCTGCACTGTACATCTGTATGAAGATGCCAATAGGTGAGGCATACCAATCCGCTATGTCAATTAGTGCATCCATTCCTGCCTTTGACATCCAAGGTGGATCCTACTCAAATATCATCTTGTACACTGGGGTGACAAAATGGTCTAACAAATGTGTGATGAATCTGTGAAAGGTTCATTCGGAAAATGGTATGCAATAAGTGTTCGCAGAGGTTTCCGATGATGTCCATGCCCACTTCAAGCCCGAGAACTTCTGATGGGCACAGATTGCATCCAAGAAGTATGCGGACATGTAGATTTCTACTTGCTGACCTTTGGGTAGCTGTCGAGCTCATGTTACCTATTCCTTCAACTTGTGAGCCAACATGTCGGACCAGTTGCATGATTTTCTTTCACTAGCCAATTAGTCCAACGCGATGACCCAACTCTGCAAGAAGATCTCCGTGCTCTCTTGTCCGTACAAACGACATGCAAAGATGACCAAGTATTGATATGCCTTCCGCAGTATCTTCGTCTTCTAAATTTGGTTGGGTGTCATCATGAACTTGGTTGGATCCTTCACCCAGCTCTTCAAGATATCCCTAGAGTTTGCATTGCTGTTGGGTATGCTGAAGGGTGTCTCCATGGTGATCACTAGCTTTGGCAAGTGGTACATATACTGATAGTCTTGTTCCCTGAAGGTAGAAATCTCTGTCCCATTGACACTACGTAACACCATCATGTCGGGATCAATGTGCGAGATGATCCAATGTATCGTGTCCGCGCAAGGAAATGAGAAATACCTGCACGTAATCCAGTACAAGCCGCACTTGTGAATGTTCACATAGACCTTGCGGTCTTAAAGATCTTCTTCAAATGTGCTTGAGAATGCATCATTAATATCCTTCCATTTTAGCTTGATTTCTTTGCCTACGACCAACTTGTTGTCTTCGTAAATCGACAAACTCATAGGCCCTCTCTCAATTGGTTCTCTAGTTGCGCTTCTGTCGGTGTCCTTTGACCCTGCTCTGTTGGAGGCCATTGATCATGAATGGCTGAGAGACAGAAAAACACCTGCTATACCTAGAGACATGGAGACATGCATGGCAAGAAATCTGTCAGTTAAAATGAAAGAAAACTTGAGGACTAACATGCAACATAGCTGAGAGACTAATGGCAAGGATTGCATAATATTCACTGGGAGGACAAGAGAGTAACTGCCGAAATTGTACAAAAGGTAGTTTGAATTATCGAGAGGTTGGTTGACTACTAGAATTGCACAATGTGCAATCCAGAATGACCTACTGGGTGCTGAGATTGCGCAATTTACAATTTCAATCAACAGGTCATGTCGACCCAGGGACTACATTGCACAATTTTTTGGGCTAATAGACATTGCCTCCCAGAATTGCGTAAAGAAAGTCTAGAGGACCGTGTCTAGCCATATTTGTGCATTTTCTAGGAGGAAGGCAAAGCCTTCCCTCTCAAAAATGTGCAATGTTGTCCGGGCAAGGCATAGTCTAAGCCAAGGTTACCCAGACCCGCTGACGAGCCACTGAAAACATATGAAGATCTGAATGGATGGCGAAACTGAGTGTAGGCAAGAGTGAATGATCATGCATGCAAACATCGAATGCAAGATTCAAAAAATGGGAAAACATGCATGTGTGTGAAACAAGTCACCGAATGAGTGACTGTCCGTGCAAAATAGTGTCATGCATGCGACAACAGTGAGATGCAAATGAAAAATGAAATGGTTCTTATACAGGCTAACATGCATGCAAACAACAACAAGCATTCATAGAAATCAAGCAGACAACACTCACACAGGACAAAACACAAAAAGAGTCATAAATGTTGCAAAAGACAAGTAAAGATGACTTACATGAAAATAACTGAGTTGGATGTGTCGAAGGCTCCTAGATGTGTTGTGGGATGTGAGAGCTCCAATATCGATGTGAAGAATGAACTCTGAAGCGATGAATAAATAATTTTGAGGCTTATGACATGCATGCCACAAATCTAGGAAAAAACGACACTTGGAGGAAAGTTTCTAAAATGATCTTTGCATGTAACCTCCAGCTGCTAAAAATAGATCCCTAAAACTAGGGATGCTTTTCGCATGTTTCTTTTTTCTATTTCGGGAAAAAAAAATCGATGCATGCAAATCTGGTTTGCTGGGTCCCAGAGGGAATCGGTCAACCAGAAGGCACATGAAACAGCCTGCAAGACTGAGAGAGGGTTTTGCGCAATTTCTGGGAGGAGATAGGTTGTTTTTCATAGAGGGATTACACAATTTCTGGGGTGAGCAGGTGACTGCTACTCATAATTACATAATTTTTGGGCTGACCTGCAGTGTTGGGTAAGATTGTTCATTTTTTTCAAGAAAGCTTGTCTGACTGCATTGCGCAATTTCTGAGCCCAACAGATTTGCGCAATTTCTAGAGGGAAGGCTAGTGCCCCTCCAGAATTGCACAATTTTCTGAGGGAGTTTCTCAGCCAACAACTAGCTTTACTCTGGAATGGTGGCCTGTGAAAGGAGTGAATCAATCTAGCATGCACATGCTAGCAAGCCACTAAAAAACCAATGAAGCCTATGTACTTGACAGTGCAAGACATGTTGCTACGGATGGTTGGTAGGGAGGCTCAAAAATGAAGCTAAGGAAAAGATTTTGGAGGGTGGTTGTAGTTGCTACAAATGTATTTTTACCTTATTATTACTGACCTTTGTTTTGATTAAAATATTAATAATAATAAAATTAATTAATTTATTTATTTACAACTAATTTCCATCTATTACTTCATTTTAATTAAAAGAATTGTTTATTAATTAATGATAATTCTTGAGTCAAAACTAGTTGTTATATTATAACAACTAGAAAACATCTCTCTTCATTTATTTGATCTAATGCCATGATCTCATTCTTCATCTTGTCATAAATATGAACCACACTAGATGGTTCAAAACATGTCAAATTAAGGTTTCTTTATGTGATTTTTACCGAAATATTTCTCAACATTCATAACATGGATCACAAAATCCTGAATTTAGATAATCTTATACTTCTCAAGCCAAGAATAATGCTTAAGAAAAAGAAAATAATAAACTCTAGCTAAGAATCCTGCACTCAACGCATTTGCCAAATATCTCCGGAAAACAATAGAAAAGTTCCAAAACTTCCTATGGCATTACTTGTGTACTAACTGTATAAGCAATCTTAGTTTATGTCTACAGACTATCTTATGCTAACTACTTTGTATAAAATGAGAAAAAGGAAGGATTTGAATCTTCTTTCAGAAACAAAATAGTCAAACAAGAATAAGCCATTATATAACTCAGAAATCATGTACATAAATGATTATCTCTATTTGAATTCAGTTATTCAATATCTTCTCAAAACTAAACTTCAAATCCTTCCAAATAGACTCAATCCTTTAATGAGATACAAACCCTGAAAATGAACCAAGTGTTGTAGCAGCTACAACCACCCTCCATAATTTTTGCCTACACCAATTTCGGAGCCTCCCTTGAAGAGTTTCACTTAATGACTGCACACACTCGGGTTCACTCCGTGAGCTCGTGTGAGTCTTTACATCTACCTTGCTTGATTCATTACATTCAAGTCTCTGCATGCTGATGTCTGAGTCATGCTTGTGACTGTGTTCTGGTTATGCTCAAAGTCTTCGCTTCATATGTGCTTGTTGTATTCACTATGAAAGCATCTGTCGCACTCACACACAGAGTCACATTCACTGTTGCACAAGCATCATCTCAATCAATGAACAATCAATCATGAGTGTCACGCTTGTTGCTTACACCATCGGTCAGTCTTGTTGAACATGTGTGTTTGGATGGTTTGGTCATTTCGTCGTCAAGTCATGCGAGTGTGTGTTCATATGATCACCTATGCATCTTTTGATTGTTCACACACTTAGCCATTTTTGCTGAAGGATCTGACGACGTGACTCCCCTCTGACAGCTGGACCATCACCCTACCATCGACTAATCAACTACTAACCAGAACATCGCAGAACCACCAAGCTAGTCATTTCAAGCTGTGTTGCCCACAAGCAATTCAATCAACTCTCTTGCTGGCCACCCAAACAGTCGGACCCGACAGTCACTGCAGGGCTGACTCCCCTAAAAAATTGTGCAGAGACCACTGACTTCACCCACTCAATTGACTGAGGAAATTGTGTAAACAGGCTGGACAAACACCAAGTGCTCATCCTTGTTTCCATCAGAAAATTGCGTAGTTTTCTCAGTCAGTCATCCTCATAGTTGACCAATTGTTCATCTCAGAAATTGCGCAGTGTTCATGAGTAGGCCTTCTGATTCCCATCAGTCAGCTCAGCTCATAAATTTTGCAGAGATGATTAGCAGGTCGGCGTCTTGGCCTCACTGTAGTTTTCCTTGCTAGCAGCCCCTAGGACCAGACTGCCAATTCCCTCTGGGAATTGCGCAGTTTCTGCTGCCAGTCTCCCGGGCAGCCAATTGGCAGATCCCTATGGAAATTGTGTAGTTTTGGCTACCAATGACCCCAGTAGCCAACTAGCAGTTCCATTTGGGAATTGCGCAGCTTTTTCTGCCAGTCTCCCAGGAAGTTTCCTAGAAAAACGATGCAATCCCTGCTTGCTGACCCTTCATGCAGCTCGAGATGTTCCTTTGGAAAATTGCACAAATTATGCTATCCAACCCCATTGCCCGTTCATTCTAAAAAATGCACATAGCATGTCTTCCTTGCCTTCCAGCAACCGAGACTGTTCCTCCCAAACTTTGCACAATTTTTCCTCCCAGTCGAGCCAAACCTTGCAGATAGTCACTGTCGACTCAGATTGCCTGTCTCCATCTCTCAACGACTCTTGCGTAGTTTTCATCAGCGGTTTCCAGGAGCCATCATCCTGCATCATAGCCTTGCTCCCTCTCCTGGTCACTTGCATCCAAATGATCATGTGTCATGGTAGAATAGGAGGTTTTGGATTTGATGTTGTTACGTCATGAGTGACTACAGGTACAGGTACACCAACAAACATGGCAAGACAAAGAATGGGATGAACGAAGGGAGCACTTGTAGAATGATAGGTTCACCAATATACGAATGAAAAAAGCATGTGAAGCGGATGAATGTGATGAACATGCACCTTCGCGAACATATGATCATGTCAAGCCTTCCAACATGCACACAAGGAATGACATACTAAATCTTCATCAAGCGAACCAAGGACCATCGAAGACTCCGCGCACTTCGCCATATGGAGGTGAAGCTATGATACACCATGAATACATCCATCATCTAGCAACACTATAGCTTGACATGCACTCCAGCAGTAGTACGAATGTACTAGCATTGTCATGTCAAGTCATGTCGAGTCACGTCATGAGTCATGTCGTCCACATCTCCACTATGGGCTTATTGTCAATCAATGTGATGTAACGTGGAAGTCCAAGAGACCCACTTGTTGAACAAAGAGTCATGTAAGTTGAACAGTCATGGAAGTCAAATGGTCATGAGGGTAGTCAAACAACCACAAGGGTCAGTTTCACTTTTGGCTATAAATACCCCCTCATTTGTACATGCAATGGAATTTCCACCTCAACTCCTCCCACATAGCCGAGAGAGTCTGTAATCTTTTCTTTGAGGAGTAAGTAGTGGCTCCAATGCCCTACACTCGGGGTTAGTGATGTATGGTGTAATGATGTGTCTTAGATCTTTCGCTTAATTCAGAAGCCTGCTAACAGGCCAACACGTTTTCACACATGTATTGTATTTGTTGTAAGATTTCTCTTTAACATTTGTCATGCATGTTTCTTTAACCCGTGTTCTACATTTGAACTGCTTCATTTATTTTAATACATAATCTATTGATGGAAATGTGTTGTATATGCTATTAACGTTGTCTCGCCCGTGTAGACTTCTCTTCCAGACATCAGATAGAACTTTTAGATGAAGCTTGCTGTAACAACCGTTGCACTCATTCAGACTGCTCCATGAGTGTTGTACGTGTTATCTCACCTTGTATGTTGTGACTACTGCATCCGTGTGGACTACTCTACTGGAAGTTGTGCATGTCCTATTGTGTTGTGTGTTCCTAGCAGTGTTAGGACTACTCCCAGTCGATCTGGAACTCATTCTCACCCTCTCCCTCGACAGTGAAAGAACCATTGACACAAGTAACACTTACACTCACTAGACACGCGAACCTCACTTCTCGAAGACAAAGAGAACCACTCTCCTGTGATGAGAAGCAAGAGTTGAGGAAAATTCTTAAGACAGTGGTAACCAAGCCATCATATCGGATGGGACTCCCACACCAAATGGTGTGAGGTCTAGTTGAGACTTCATACGGGGGTGATCCCCTGAAAGTTGGCGGGTCCAACACTGTCAACATTTCTGGCGCTAGAAAGAGGGGAGCCAGTTGTACATGGCTGAAATTCCCCTGACACTCACTCATCAATCATCTGGTCAAGGCAGTAACTCGCACTCCCTCCCACATGACTTTGTACTTGGTTACTCCTCACCTCCTAGAATTGAACACGAGATTCCATATCAACACCTTCACTCCGTCCATCCCATCACTCGCCAGTTCACAAAAGTAGTTGGACTGATCCCAGGCATACAACACCTTCGATATGCATCAAAGAATTCAAGAGTCACTCCCATGGGAGTTGTTGTGTCATCGGTGGAAGAAGCAGTCCTTGCCACACTTGAAGGTTTGGCAAAAACCATCGAAGACAGAGAGGAACCTCCGGTCTTTCGGCAAGGTGAAAAAGACACTCTTGTGGTCTTGGGATCAGACTCCGGTATAAGAGGTGAAGGGGAAGGCAACAGAGGGGAAGGTAGTAGAGGAGGTGGAGGTGGAGATGAACCAATAGACTCAAAACCGGAACCATCAAACTCTGAAAGAGAGGAAGAGGATGAAGAAGAAGAAGAGATTGCTAACCCAAATCTTGAATGGATGACTTAGGGACCATTGGCTCTCCCTGCCGTCTTGCACAAGATGTCGAGGCGAGAGGAGAGAATGAACGTCAAGTTTGACCTTGACAACACAGTAAAGGCGGAAGACCACTTAGACAACTTCTACCTACAACTAAAGACCCATGAGGTACATTATGATAATGTAGCATGTAGATTGCTCCCACGTACCTTGGATGGCCACGCAGCTGCCTAGTATCACAGCCTTCTGCCCAACTCCATACAGAACTAGGGTTCTTTCAAACGAATGTTCCTTGAAAATTTTGTTGATGACAAGACCCCAGCCATGCTGCTCAAAGAATTGGGAAGCCTCAAGATGGAGGGAAAAGAGAAAGTAAAAGATTTCAATTAAAGGTTTATACGTATATTGAATAAGTTCGCAGCAGACACTAAGCCTCATGACTCCATCACCACTGAGTACTACACGTCCGCACTGCCAACCAGCATCGCATAGTTCGTCAAGCGAGCTACGAAACCAACACTATTGGAAAACTATGAAGAGGTTGTCACTATTGAAAAAGACCTGCGTGCAGTCAGAGTCATAAAGGATGATGAATTGGTGAAAGAATCCAAGGATGCGAGCAGGAAGTCCCAAGAAACGATGAGTAAGGGTAGAGACAAGGAAGCAACCGACATTGAGACCCACACTCATCTTGTTAAGAACTTGTCCACTGAAATTTCTGAACTCAAACAATGTAAGACGGACACATTTGCAAGCAGTCACCCACCTAGGCAGAGACAAGCAAGTAGAAAATCAAGAAACAACCAATTCGTTCCAAAAAATGCGCAGAAGCCTGTGTTCCAACTCGAACAGTGTGCTAATCCGAAATTTTTTTCCTTCCATAAAGATCATCATCCTGAGAACTCTTGTTCGGGCTGGAAGTGAGTCACAAATGATTTTTGCAGTCGTACACTCGAGGCAGGGAGAAATATGTGGGAGCAACTAGAAGACACAGACAATGACGAAGAGGTTACACCTAATGAGCCATCAAGCTCTGAGCATGTGGTGAACACGTATCAGTGCTCACAAAAAATGGCAAAGATGAACACCGAGAAGTAGCCCTGAAAGAGAACTGACCATTACAATCTTAGAAGTAAAGGGGCTCCCCCCACACTTGGGGAGATGCAAGAAAAGATTAGGCTGCTGATTAGGAAGACCGATCCACTGGTTGGGCCAAAGTAGAAAACACAAAGCATATATGGGAGGACAACAGCGGACAAAAGCAAATCCATGAGTAGTAAGCTACAAAACACTCCGTTGGATAACACGAACACTCGTTTCACCCCGGACACCTCTGTAAGTATACCACATCTGTATTACAACAGTGTTGATGATATGAGGAAAACTTGGGCAAATATCAGTTTTTTCGAGTTGGCTAAGATCCAGAGCGAGTGAGATATCCTTTTGCACGCATTGGGATAGAAAGAGAAAGACAACACAACCTCTACCAGCAGGGAAGCAAGCACACCTCCCAAATCACTTTCCACTGTGCTCAATACACTTCGGATGGAAGAAACACTTAGGTTTCCCCTCATTTCTTCTATCTTTTGAAATTTTCAACTGTAATATTCACAACTATTTGGTTGATTTTGGCACGGCAGCCAACGTTATGCCACTCCCCATTGCCAAGAAGATCAATGCACAATGGAGCAAAACATCCGCAAGAATCATCCAACTTGATAGAACGTCAGTACTAGCCATTAGTGAATTGCGAGACGTGATCATCGAACTATCCCATGACAATCGAGTCCACCAATGAATCAACATAGTTGTTGTGGACATATCGGAAGCATATGGCCTGCTACTCAGCAGAGACTGGCCCAGCAAGCTAGATGGGTATTTTGCTACAGACAAGACTCACAAGTGGCTTCCATATAAGGGAAAGTGCAACCAAATCTGGGTAGAATCTGAGAGTTACATGAAGCATAATGTCACTCCCATTAATGGCGAGAATGAACGGTTGGCTTTTGCAGAACTCATGTTTTGCAACTGCCTCCTTGAGACAACATTGGGGCGTTATCCTACACGGCCAGCTCCAACCCCACTAGATGCATAGTTTGGACTCCTTCCCTACCCAACTGATGGTAACGAAACCTATACAACACATTGTACCAATAGTAGTAGTAGTAGCAGCAACAATACTAGCACATCAAGTGGTTTGTGTATAGATGAGTTTTGGACCATGTACTTTGACGGGTCAAAGACACAGGACAACTCAGGAGTCGGGTGTGTCTTGATCGACCCTTGCAATAGGAATCATCTGGTGTCAAGCTGCTTGGAGTTTGAGTGCACGAACAATGTAGCAGAATATGAAGCACTGGTATTGGGCTTGCAGAAAGCCATCAACCTCAATGTGGTCATGCTCAAAGTGGTAGGTGATTTAGAGATAGTGGTACAGTAGGTATGTAACACCATTCACTATTTATCACCACATCTCAAAGGTTACCAAGAAGAGGTATGGTGACTAACTTCAAATTTCCAAGCGTTTAATATCATTGTTGTACCATGTGTGCATAATGCAGCTACCAATGCACTAGCAAATGCAGCCTCAAGAATGTCACTGATTAAGGATATATTTACTATTGAAATTTTGTATAAACCATCTATCCTAGACAACATAACTAACTTATGCGTGTTTAATGATGATCAACATATACTACATTTTATGGCCAACGCTGACATTTTCAAAGATGCAGCAATAGACAATGACGAGCATGAACACTCTCTACAAGCAGAAGTTGGTGACAAGAAGGGCCATCATTGGAAAATCTATATGACTTGCAAGAATGGTTCCAAGGGCCAAGGAATAGTAAGACCCATAGTTCAACCATGAGGCACAAACTGATAAACCTGGGAACAGAACAGGATCTGAAGTTTGTCAATCTTGGTACATGTTGTACACAGCAAGAATGACAAGCCTTTATCCACTTGTTCAAATAGTACCGAGATGTGTTCGCGTGGACGTACGATGACCTGAAAACTTACGACACGCATATCATCCAACATATCATTCCAATCAAGGAAGGGGTCAAGCCATATCAACAGAAGCTGAGAAAAGTACATCCGTCGCTTGAACCCCTCATATAGAAGGAGTTTACTAAAATGTTGGATGCATGGATCATATACAAAGTTCGGCATTCTACTTGGGTCTCCAACCTTGTCCTTGTATGAAAGAAGTCCAGGGAAATCCACTTGTGTGTCGATTTTCAAAACGTAAACCATGCCTCGGACAATGACAACTACCCCATGCCATCTATGGACCTATTGTAGTGGCTACAACCACCCTCCAAAATTTTGCCTTAACCTATTTTGGAGCGCCCCTACCAACCTTCACAACAGCTTGCCTTTCTTCATCAAGTCCTCAAGCTTCAGTGTATTTCTTGCTCAAAGGTAGCATGTTGATCACAGCTTGATCTTTTCCCTTCACAGGTTGCTCACCCAAACTTGGTCCAGCTACAGGCTGAGTAGCTTCCCCTTGAAAATTTTGCATTTCTAGAGGGAAACTAGCCTTCCCTCCAGAAATTGCGCAATCCTTTCCGGTAGCTTGCTGGGCTCCAAGGTTGCGCAGTCCTGCCAGACAACCCTCCCAGTAGGATTTACGCAAATTTTCCCAGCAGCAGGCTGTTCAGCCCAGGATTTGCACAAATATGGGCAGCAATCAGCTGCTCTGCCCAGAAATTGCGCAAATCTCCTGGGCAGCCAGCCCAGCTTCCAGCCTGAAATGCGCATTTTTCTCCAGCAATCAAGCAGTCTCTTGCATATGTAGTTGAGTTGACCGGTTCCCTCCGGGACTGAGCAAAACAGAATTTCATGCATGGGATGCTTCTCCTAAGGCAGCATGCAAAGGCATCCCTTCTTTTAGGGATCTATGTTTAGCAGTTGGAGGTTACATGCAAGGAGCATTTTCGAAACCTCCCACCAAGTGTCGCCTCCCCTGGATTTTTGGCACGCACGTCACAACCTCAATGTTATAAAAACTCATCAACCAGACGTTGCAGAGCTCATTCCTCACATAAACCTTGCAGCTTTGGTGTAACCTCGCTTCCCATGCCTTGTGCTGCATTTCTGTTGCTTTTTGTGTTTTCACTTGTGTGAGTGTTTTTTGCTTGATTTCTTTGAATGCATGTTGTTGTTTACATGTATTCTAGCTTGTCCTAGCTCTGTTTTAGTTTTCATCGCTATCTCATTGTTGTCGAATGCATGAAATTGTTTTGCATGAACGTTCGTCCAACTAGCGAACGACCTCACCCACATGCATGTTGATCTATTTTCTCAACCTTCCATTCATGTTTTGCATGCACTATTTATCACTTCTTCTATCACTTAGTGTTTCCATGCATTTCATTGACTTACTTATTTTCAGTTGCCCGCCGGCGAGTCAGGCCAACCTTGGCCTGGTATTTGCCTTCACTAAGGCTGCATTGCGCAACCTAGAGAAGGAAGGCTCACCTTCCTCTCCATATTTGTGCATTCTGGCCCAGCATTGTCCTCCTGGACTGAATTATGCATTTATGGAGTTCAGTGGCTACTTGGCCCAAAAAATTGCACAAATCTATCACTGGGCCAATAGTCCTTCCCAGCTGGAATTGCGCATTGCGCAATCCCAACAGTCAACAACCAGACTAAACTGTGCATTGCGTAGTTTCAACAATCAGTCAGTCTCCCAACAACCTGGACTCTCCCTTGTGTAGTCTTGGCAGTTGGTCTCCCGACCTCCCGGCCGAAATTGCGCAACCTTCATGATCATTCACCCATGTATGTTACAATTCAGTTCTCATGTGCATTTTGGTTTTCAAATGACATATTGTTTTCCATGAGTGTTGCCATATCTCCAAGTATCATAGGCATTCATCTGCCTCTCAGCAGTACAGGTAAAATGGTTTCCAGGAGAGCAGAGATGAAGACACCGTTTAGAGCATGCTTGGATATGCAGTCGATCAAGTGTCTATGAGCTTGCCTACTCACGAAGACATCAAGTTGTTCGTAGAGAAGGACATCAAGCAACAACATCATAGCGGGTAGCATCATGAACAATAGTATGCAGCATACCGAATGCAGCAAACGCAACAATGCAAGAGGAAGGTTGTTGACAACACAAAGGTGGAACAAAGTTGCAAGATCAAGAAGATCCACTGATAAGGAAAGCAACTTGGGAGACTCAGACTATGAGGTGGTGGTGCGGCATGAAGATCACGCGAAGATAGAGAATGGAATGAAGAAGGATTTGCATGTGCTAAAGCAAAAACTCAAGGAAAAACATGAAGCTTCATAGACAGATGAATGAGTTGCAGTAGGATCAGGAACAATAGTGGGTGCAACATGCACTCACGAATGAAACTGCGCACGTACAAGTTAAAGATCCGTCCCAGTAGCTGACACGGAGCAAACATGGTGAGTAGTGTTGTTGATCACATGCAAGGGATTCAACAACATGCATGTCTTTGAGCACACGCATGCAATCCAACCCATTCAACACACTCACCAAGGCGAAGACAAGAAGCAAGTCCAACTGAGGCTGAACATGCACTTCGGCAAGTTGATGCACATGACCACCAACACACACTTGAAGATCAGTATAGACAGTATGCATCAGTGTGTTTCTAGTTCAACCGTACCTAAGAAGACCATGCACATGTTAGCAGATGAGTTGGATGAAGGGGGCGAACCAATGCACCGATTACAATGGAGGCAAGAGTTCACTTCAACAAGATGTCACCATGAGGTGCATGCACACCATCACAAACAACCAAACTTGGTATTAGCTCACCAGCTTCACCATCACAAACATGTCAAAGAATTGGTCTCATCACAGAGGACCGAGTTTCAGTGATGTCTTGCAAGGCTTGCTGAAGCCATGTTGTTTCACATTAGTACATGTGCATTGTAATGTTGAGTCATGTCAAGTGTAAGTCAAGTGTCAATAGTTGGATGTAACAGTCATAGAGTAGGTGAAGAGTCATGAGGGTAGTTGAACTGTCACAAAGGGGAATGTCAAGGGTCACCCCACCCTTTGCTATAAATAGTCCCTCATAACTCATTGTATAGGCTTTTGATTAGCCAAGCTTCTACTAAGACTATCTTGAAGAAGGCTTGGACAGTATTGTAACGCGCCTTGGCTTCTCCACTGCATGGAGCTAGTACATCTCTTTGGAGGAGCAGGCGGATGTGGCTGTAACATTCCATTATTAGGGCTAGCAGGTTATATGGATTTATAGTATGAATGTGACTTATACTTATTTATATAATAAGAGCCAACACATTTTCATGCATATGTTTTTATTGTAGTTGGACTGTTCCAGTTGCCTTAATGATATATGTTGTTTATCCTACGTACTTGTGTATGAATTGATTTGTATGAAATTATATGAATCTTGTTGTTAATGTGTTGTGTATGTTATTAATGTTGTCACCGTCCATGTCGACTGCTTTGCCGAACATTAGAGAGACATTTCTCATGAACCTTGCTATATCATCCGTCACACTCATCTCAAACTAATCCATGACTGTTGTTCATGTTATCTTACCTTGTATGTTGTGACTGCCGCATCCGAGTGGACTGCTCTGCTGGAAGTTGTGCATGTCCTTTGTGTGGTGTGTTTCTAGCCAAGTTGGGACTGATCCCTTTCAACCTGGTACTCACCTTCACCTCCCTCTCCCTTCGAAGTGTTAGAACCTCTCATACACATTCCTTGACTCTCTGCATCAGTCACACCCTTGCTACTGAGAGAGTTATCTTACTTGCCTCCTTGCGACATCGCGGTCAATGCATTACCTTACGATCCACTGCTGGGACTCCTACACCAAACGGTCTGAGGTCTAATTAGGGCTTCTTACCGGGGAGATCCCCTTGACACCGTCAACATTTCTGGCCCTAGAAGGAGGGCCTGATGACAAGCAGTGTCCTCTCATCCAATTTTGAACCTCTACATATCTTTCATGGAGTCTTGCATTCTTCTTCCCCTAAGGTGTCTTTCGAATCATGAATATGTCTCCATCTCGAGGATGTTTTTCGATGTCTTTTCCATTCACATGTATGATGGTGAAGGAAAAGTGGCCTGGCCTGAGCACTTACATAACTTTCTTTCCATGATTTATGAGGAAGATGAGTTTACTGACGAACAGGTCAGTTTTCTGCTTGCATAAACACTTCGCGAATCTCCATTTCGTTGGGTGCTTAGCCTACTGACTGACATCGTGCACTCATGTGAGCACTTCTGTTATCTTATTGAAGACATGTTCTATCATTTTGATCTAGATCATCTTGATTGGAAACTGTTATAGCAACGAAAGGCTCCGCATGAATCCGTTATTGATTTTTGGCAGCGCTTCTGTGACTTGCAATTTCAAGCTCTGAGGAGCCAGATGAAGTTTACTTATCTTTGGGACCAGTTCAAGTACTATCTTAAGAAATCTGCCTATCCCAAGATAAATCTTGATGTCAAGCCTTTCTCAACCTTCTTTGTTGATGGAACTGTGCAATCCCATGTGGGAGTAGGCACTATCTCAATGGACTTTCCTCCACCCTCTCATTTAGTAGTTCCACCATAGCCCAGTGATGCAGAGGATCATGTTCGCAAATTTGTTCATCCTTCACACCCTCCCAACATCACTCCACTCAATTTTCACGCAAAATTGGTTGTGAGTCCTTTGAGTTCTCATCAGCTTTCTTTTCTACAACCTTCGTATTTACACCCAGGTGTTCCTCCAGATGATGCTATCTTGTGTTCATCCATTCCAGACTCTTCACTTGTTGTGAATGAGGAACAACCCACTGACGGAGTTGATGTTGCACAACCAACATGCGCTTTCATTCATGAAGAGTATGAGTGTGAGCTTGAGCATCAACACTCGACAAAGGATGACTCGCTTTCGTTCGAGCCCCCTCCATTCTTTCCTAACATTGTTGGTGAACCTGCCATCCATGATTTTTCATGTGTGTCTTCATCTATGGATGCACCCAGTGTTGATCGTTTGCAGGACACACCATATGTTAGCCCATCATCCAATAATGGAGAGGACCAATCATTCATTGAAAATCCACTTGATCCTTCATCTTCTCTTTCCGAAAACACAGAGGGTGAACATCCTTCCTTATCATCTACCCCTCTGTGTGATTCATTAAATCATGAGGATGCCGACCAACATCCTGAATTTTCTGATCTTGGTTGTCATGATC
The DNA here is from genome assembly GCA_031772625.1 of Pinus tabuliformis. Taxonomy (NCBI): domain Eukaryota; kingdom Viridiplantae; phylum Streptophyta; class Pinopsida; order Pinales; family Pinaceae; genus Pinus; species Pinus tabuliformis. The sequence goes on from CM062809.1 coordinate 818,904,325, forward strand.
TCTTCACCTCATCATCCGATCATGATGTTGATTCACTCGTTGTTAATCTGTCTAAGCCATTAGTCTACTAAGATCCATCTGTTAACGAAGTCGAAACCCCACAGACCATCAAGGCACTTCAACTCAAGCTAATGGTTATGTCAGGCCCTCGCTCTCCTGAGGTTGGTTTCACTCTTGATCAGGAAATTTTTCAATCACCCAAGGCTCCTCATCACTCATCTATATGCATGGAAGATCCATCTCACACATAGATCAAACTTCCTCCACTCGAACTACATGATCCCATTGCTCATGCATTGGAGGAGTCTTACATTGCAAGCACTCGTGCATGACACAAGTTATCTTTGTTTCTTTTCTTTGTTTGCATGTCTCAGTGAAGAGTGTGCTTATGCTTCAAAGTTGCATGTAGTTTCATACAACACCACGATAAGTCTGTGGACTGCCCATCATGCATATGCACTCACTTATGTCCTGTGGACACTTTGAAACACGAAGTGTGGTTGTCTTCATTGCTATATCTTTCTTGGTTGCTAGTCTAGACAACTAGGTTGCTCGCAGACCAAGCCTTCACCAACATTGGCCTACCAATGTGTTGGTGGCTGCATTAGAAGTATCAATTCACGTGATCAGGCCCATGCACCGTTAGTGGAGGAGTAGGAGTAGTGTTTTCTTTCAGTTGTTTGCTTACATGCTTTGTTTGTTTACTTGTTTCACTTTCATTTTTTCTTATGCTATTGCTTTGCTTTGTTGATTGTTAGTTCGTTTGCTTGTTTCGTTCGTAGGTTAGTTTGCATGAAACCATGTGTGACTCATGAAACGAGCTGGGTAAAGTGCAAGAGGGCTTGTACAACTATCACTACTTGTTAATCTGTCATCTTGCCTCTGTATGATGAGCTTGTTACTTTTATTCCATGATACGTTGAAGAAAAATACGTACTGTTCGAAGTGAACCTTGGTGAAAACACAATGCTTGCGTGCTAACTAGTGTCACCTCTCTAGTCGATTGTTTTTGGGTTAACTCTTTTCAGCTTAGTCAAGTAGAGTAAGGTGAGGGGGAAAACCTTAACAGGCACGCCAGAGATACAATAAACTACTTCTCTACTGGAACAACATCTTTTTCTCTCAATAAGTTTGGATCCCTCTTCTGCCTATGAAATGAATACATGCTATGCATAGCGAAAAAAATAAAAATGAAAAGTCAAAACATTCAAAATGAAAAATGAATAAGGCGAAAGAAGAGAAAGGCTTCTTGCGTAGGGAGGTGATGCGAGTAACTCTTCGAGGGTATTGACTAGGCTCACTTGCAGTGGAGCCATGCTTGTGTTCCTATGTGAATCCACTGGGGTACTGTCTAGGCCTGTTGGCAGTGGAGCAACACTAGAGATCAAAATTAAGACTCTGACCACTATATTGCTTGTGCACCTATATACCACTCAACCCTAATCGAAAAAACTGTGTTGCCTTGGCTTGGAATGTGTGTCAATCGACCAAGAGTCTGGCAGATTCTACATATTACAATCAAGCTAGTGTGAAGCCAAGAAAAGCTTAGAGTTGAACAATACTTCCGGAGGTGTTAGACTTGCTTTTCACGAACAAGGTCCATTCAGAGAGCTAGAGTTATACCAATTTGTCACCAAGTGTTGTAGCGGCTACAAACACCCTACAAAATTTTGTCTTAGCTTGTTTTGGAGCCTCCCTACCAACCTTCACAGCAGCTTGCCTTGCTTCGTCAAGTCCTCAAGCTTAAGTTTCTTTCTTGCTCGAAGGCAGCCTGTTGATCACAGTTTGATCTTTTCCCTTCACAGACTACTCACCCAGACTTGGTCCAGTTGCAGGCTGAGAAGCTTCCCCTTGAAAATTGCCCATTTCTGGAGGGCAACCAACCTTCCCTCTAGAAATTGTGCAATCCTTTCTGGCAGCCTACTAGGCTCCAGGATTGTGCAGTCCTTCCAGCCAGCCCAACTTTCAGCCAGAAATGCGCATTTTTCTCTAGCAATCGAGAAGTCTCTTGCATGTGCAGCTAAGTTGACCGGTTCCATCCGGGACTAAGAAAAACATACTTTCATGCATGGGCTACTTCTCCCAAGGAAACATGCAAAGGCATCCCTTTTTTCAGGGATCTATGTTTAGCAATTGGAGGTTACATGCAAGGAGCAATTTCGAAACCTCCCACCAAGTGTCGCCTCCCCTAGATTTGTGGCATGCATATCACAACCTCGATGTTATCAAAACTCATCAACAGGACACTGCAGAGCTCATTCCTCACATCAACCTTGTAGCTTTGACATCCCACATCACACCTAGGAGCAGTCGGCACATTCAGCTCAACTGTTTTGGGGTAATATCGCTTCCCATGCCTTGTGCTGTAGTTCTGTCACTTTTTTTGTTTTCACTTGTGTGGGTGTTGTTTTCTAGATTTCTTTGAACACTTGCTCTCGTTTACATGTATTCTAGCTTGTCCTAGCTTTGTTTAAGTTTTCATCGCTATCTCACTGTTGTTGCATGCATGAAACTGTTTTGCATAGACGTTTGCCCAACCGGCGAATGACCTCACCCACATGCATGTTGATCTATTTTCTCAATCTTCCATTCATGTTTTTCTTGCACTGTTTGTCACTTCTTCTATCACTTAGTGTCACTATGCATTTCATCGACTTATCTGCTTTCAGTTGCCTGTCGGCGAGTCGGACCAACCTTGGCCTAGTCTCTGCCTTCACCAAGGCTACATTGTGAAATATGGAGAAGGAAGGCTCACCTTCCTCTCCATATTTTCACATTCTGGCCCAACATTGGCCTCCTGGGCTGAATTGTGCATTTCTGGAGGTCAGTCACTGCTTGGCCCAAAAGTTTGCGCAAATATGTCCTTGGGCCAACAGTCCTTCCTAGCTAGAATTGCACATTGCACAATCCCAGCAGTCAACAGCTAGAATGGACTGTGCATTTTGCAATTCCAGTAGTCATTCAGTCTCCTAGTAGCCCAGACTGTGCCTTTTGCAGTCTTGGAAGTCGGTCTCCTGACCTCCCGGCCGAAATTGCACAACCTTCATGATTATTCACCTAGGTATGTTACAAGTTAGTTCTCATGTTCATTTCGGTTTTCAACTGACAGATTGCTTGCCATGAGTGTTGCCATATCTCCAGGTATTGTAGGGGTTCATATTCCTCTCAGCAGTATAGGTACAATGGTTTTCAGGAGAGCAGAGAAGAAGACACCATTTAGAGCATGCTTGGATATGCAGTCGATCAAGTGTCTATGAGCTTGCCTACTGTTCGTAGACAAGGACATCAAGAAGCATCATCACAGTGAGTAGCATCATGAACAACAACTACAGGTAGCATACCGAATGCAGCGAATATAAGAGGAAGGTTGTTGACAACACAGAGGCGGAATAAAGTTGCAAGATCAAGCAGATCCACTGATAATGAAAGAAACTTGGGAGACTCAGGCTATGATGTGACGGTGTGACATGAAGATCGCGTGAAGATAAAGAATGGAATGAAGAAGGAGTTTCATGTGCTAAATCATCAACTCAAGGAAGAACATGAAGCTACACAGACATACAAATGAGTTGTAGCAGGATCGGGAACAATAGTGGGCGCAACATGCACTCACGAATGAAAATGCACTCGTACAAGTTAAATATCCATCCCAGCAGCTAACATGGAGCAGACATGGTGAACAGTGTTGTTGATCACATGCAAGGGATTCAACAGCATGCATGTCATTGAGCACACGCAACACACTCACCAAGGCGAAGACAAGAAGCAAGTCCAACTGGGACTGAACATGTACTTTAGCAAGTTGATGTGCATGACCACTAGCACACACTTGAATATCAACACAGACACTATGCATTAGTGTTTTATCGATTCAACCATACCCAAGAAGACCATGCACATGTTAACAGACGAATTGGATGAAGGGGGTGAACCAATGCACCGGTTACAACAGAGGCAAGAGTTCGCTTCAGAAAGATGTCACCATGAGGTGCATGCACACCATCACGGACGACAAAGCTTGGCATCAACTCAACAACTTTACCATCACAAACATGTCAAAGAGTTTGTCTCATCACAATGGACCAATTGTCAGTGATGTCTTTCAAGGCTTGCTCAAGCCATGTTGTCTCACATGAGTACATGTGCATTGTAATGTTGAGTACATGTGCATTGTAATGTTGAGTCATGTCAATTGTCAGTCAAGTGTCAATAGTTGGATGTAACAGTCATAGAGTAGGTGAAGAGTCATGAGGGCAGTTGAACTATCACAAAGGGGAATGTCAAGGGTCACCCCACCCTTTGCTATAAATAGTCCCTCATAACTCATTGTATAGGCTTTTGGTCAGCCAATCTTCTACTAGGACTATCTTGAAGAAGGTTTGGACAATATTGTAACGCACCTTGGCTTCTCGACTACACGGAGCTAGTAAATATCTTTGGAGGAGCAGGCAAATGTGGCTATAAAGTTCCACTATTGCGGCTAGCAAGTTTACATGGATGTATTATATGATTGTGACTTACACTTCTTTATATAATAAGAGCCAACACATTTTCATGCATATTTTGTTGTTGTTGTTGGAATATTCCGGTTGCCTTAATGATATATGTTGTTTAACTTACATACTTGTGTATGAACTTCTTTGTATGCAATTATATGAATCTTGTTGTTAATGTGTTGCATATGTTATTAATGATGTCACCTTCCATGTCGTCTGCTCTGCCGGACATCAGACAGAACTTTCTCATGAACCTTGCTATATCAACTATCACACTTGTCTGAGACTGATCCGTGAGTGTTGTTCGTGTTATCTTACCTCGTATGTTGTGACTACCGCATCTGAGTGGACTACTCTGCCAAAATTTGTGCATGTCCTTTGTGTGGTGTGTTTCTAGTCGAGTTGGGATTGATCCCTTTCAACCTGGAACTCACCTTTACCTCCCTCTCCCTTTGAAGTGTTGGAACCTCTCATACACATTCCTTGACTCTCTACATCAGTCACACCCTTTCTACTCAGAGAGTTATCTTACTTGCCTCTGTGCAACATCGTGGTCAAGGCATTACCTTATGACCCACTGTTGGGACTCCTACACCAAACGATCTGAGGTCTAATTGGGACTTCTTATTGGGGAGATCCCCTTGACATGTTGTTGGGTCCAACATCATCAACATGAGCATATTTTGAAAACAATATCTGGGTCATAGATGTTCTCTCTCCTTGACGGTTTCTCTAGATACAATCATGTTCTAGTAGCATAACCTGACAGACTAAAAACCCACTTTTCATACGAAGTGGGGTACGTTTGCTTATAGACGAATGTCGTTTGGGCTTGTAAACACAAGCACAACATTTTAGCATGCTATGGACATCGCCTACTGTGAACTCATTCGGTAAAGCGTGGTGGTATACCTCGATGATGCGACTGTGTTCTCCAGAAGGTGAGAAGACCACGTACGCCATCTTAAGAAAAATTTTGAGTGTTGTCGAAGATATGGGATTTCCTTGAATCCTAAGAAGAGCATATTTGCTGTTTCAGAAGGAAACCTCCTCGGACACATCGTTTCCAAGAGCAAGATCAAGGTGGATGCGGACCGGGTCTAAGCCATCACACAGATTCCTCACCTAGTCCATAAGAAAGCCATGCAGTCCTTCTTGGGCAAGATAAACTTCCTCTGGAAGTTCATCTCGGATTATGCACAGATAGTTAAGCCCATGCAGGACATGATCAAGAAAGATGTAGTGTACACCTGGGGTAAGAAAGAAAAGCATGCATTCACCCGAATTAAGCAGGCCATTGCCGAAGCACCTACACTTTACAACCCAAATTTCAAGAAGGATTTCCTGCTATACACCTTCACTTCTGATAACTCACTAGCTGCGGTACTCACTCAGAAAGATGAAGCTAATGATGAACATCCCATCTCTTTCATGAGTGCAAGCATGTAGGGACCAAAGCTTAACTATCCCGCCATTGACAAACAAGCTTATGCAGTTTACAAGGTGGTAAAACACTTTAGGCCCTACTTGCTGAAGAACCACTGCATAGTCTTTATCCCCCACCTAGTAGTTCGTACATTGCTAGTACAATAAGAGCTGGGAGAATGATGTGCAAATTGGATGGTAGGTTTGCAAGAATATGATCTTGAAATCAAGCTAGTGCACACGATCAAAGGACATGGGCTCTGTAGACTTGCAGCTGAAGCAGTGCACACTCCGGAGAATGAAGAAGAGCTCGCCAGTTGGGAGCAGGAGATTGAAATGTATGACATAAGGTGAGCAACACCCATGGAAAATGGAACCTCTTGGTACATAGATGTATGCTAGTACCTTGAGCATGGCACCATACCCTCTCACTTTTCTATCAGACAGAAGAGGGCATTGCACCTAAAAGCCTTAGCATATCAGTCGGTGCATGGAGTGCTCTACAAAAAGCACAGTAATGGAGTTTTGCTCAGGTGCCTGGAGGCACAAGAATCAGAGAAGGTACTTCAAGATCTGCATGACGGACCCGTTGGGGGTCACTTTGTGGGAAATACCACTGCACAAAAGGTTATGCGAGCCAGTTTTTACTGGCCCACATTATTCAAATATGCGCATGCCTATGCCCGCAAGTGCCTGGTTTGTCAACGATGCGCCGGTAGGACATGAAGATCAACAGCCCCACTGCACCCTGTTGCAGTGACTGAACCATTCCAATAGTGGGGCCTGGACATCGTTGGGGAAATTTTCCCTCATTCGTCAAAACAACACCGCTATATCCTAACAAAAACTAACTACTTTACGCGGTGGACAGAAGCAGTTCCTCTCAAACAAGTGAATGACCAAGAGGTCATCAGCTTCCTCCAGTAGAATATCATCTCACGCTTCGGCGTTTCGGTATCACATGTTTTTTATAATGAAAATTATTTTTCGTCCTTGAAACTCTATGACTTTGCATTACAGAATGGTATTGTGCTAAATCATTCTTTGAATTACTATCCGCAAGGAAATGGTCTAGTAGAGTCTACAAATAAAAACCTCATCCGTATAATCAAGAATACCGTTTTCTCTTAGCATTGTAACTAGCATACCACCCTGACAAATGCACTATGGGATGATCATGTAACACCTAAACCCTCTCTGAATACCTCACCATATATGGTAAAGAATCCATCCTCCCTCCAAATATGTACTTGCTTGCTATTCATCTTTCCCATGAATCCCAAGGCAAGCCTTGGCCAGCTATTTCGGCGTAGGATGGATGCTTTCCACAAGCTTAAGGAAGAAATGATGAAAGCAAAGGAAAAATTCACACTCCACTAGAACCGTATCAAGATTTGGTTTGATAAGAAGTGTGCAGGGAAAGCTAGCTTCAATTTGGGTCACTTAGTTTTGAAATGGGATAAGCCCCATGAGGACAAAAGTAAGCATACGAAGTTCCAATCCCTGTATATTGGCCTGTACATAGTCCATGAGAATATTACCCACACACTTATCATTTGTGATGGCTTGATGGGAGGATTGACAACCTTCCTATCAATAGTCAAGATCTCAAGAATTATTTTTAGTAGGCTTGGCCGTGCTGATGCCATGTACATAGTTTGCTTGCTACTTGTTGTTCTCATCATGTTTTCTTTGTTTATTATCTTTGTTTTTGCTTTGTTTGAATCTGTTTAGTGTTTTTGTTCACGTTCATTTTGTTTGTTTGATATATTACTATTTTGGTTTCTGGAAATAAGTGCTACCAACTATTATGTCCTGGCTTTTGAATAGAGTATATGGCTGAAATTTGAGGAAACTTGTGACACTACAACACTTGGCCAATCTTGTGTCCGGCTTCTCTATGCTTAGTTGTACCCTTCGGCCGATGAAGTCTTGATGGAAAATAAAAACTGTTTGCAAGGGAATTTTTGGTCCAATCGTGAACCTATGTCCACACTGGGAAGCCCCATGCCTGTACTCAGCCTTCTGCTCTGTGTGTTCAATCTCATCCAACTAGTAGAAATAGAGAAGGGGAAAATCTAAATGAGCAAACCCATGTCAGAGGTCTTACATGCTTCTCTGAAGGAACAACCTCTTCTGCTCTCAATAAGTCAGGATCCCTCTTCCACCCCAAAAATAAATAAGTGCCTATGCACAGTCCTCTTGAAAAATACAAAGGTGAAAGAAGAGAAAGGATTCCTATGTAGAGAGGTGAAGCATGCAACTCCACCGAGGTATTGACCAGGCTCGCTGGCAGTGGAGCAATGTATGTGTTCCTGCATGGCTCCGTAGGGGTACTATCTAGGCCTATTGGTAGCAAAGCAACACTAGAGATGAAAACTTATACTCTGAAAATCTTCAACTCACGAGCTAAACTACCCTTCCCGGATTCGAAACACTGAGATCTAAGCTGAAATTTTGATTTTGTTTGACTAAGTTAGAAAAGGTGAACCATGTATGTCCATGGGGTAAGTGGAAAACTGAAGTAACCAACACAATGATTCAATACTCCCCGAAAGGCCAAGGCACTGTGCTAGAAATGAACCGAAACAGAGAAGCTGGAGTTCTACTAGTGTGTCACCAAGTGTTGTAGTGCTACAACCACCCTCCAAAATTTTGGCCTACACCAATTTCAGAGCCTCCCTTGAAGATTTTTACTTGATGACTGCACACACTTGGGTTCACTTCATGAGCTCGTGTGAGTCTTTACATCCACCTTGCTTGATTCATTGCATTCAAGTCTCTGCATGCTGATGTCCGAGTCATGCTTGTGACCGTGTTCTGGTTATGCTCAAAGTCTTCACTTCGTATGTGCTTGTTGTATTCGCTATGAAAGCATCTGTCACACTCACACATGGAGTCACATTCACTGTTGCACAAGAATCATCTCGATCAATGAATGATCAATCATGAGTTTCACACTTGTCACTTACACCGTCGGTCAGTCTTGTTGAACATGTGTGACTGGAAGATTTGGTCGTTTTGTCGTCAAGTCATGTGAGTGTGTGTTTGTATGATCACCTATGTATGTTTTGATTGTTCACGCACTTAGCCATTTTTGTTGAAGGATTTGATGACCTAACTCCCCTTTGATAGTCGAACCATGACCCTACCATCGACTCGATCAACTGTCAACTAGAACAGCGCATAAGCACCAAGCTAGTCTTTTCAAGCTGCATTGCCTGCAAGCAATTCCATCAAATCTCATGCTGGCCACCTAGACAATCAGACCCGATAGTCACCCTAGGATTGACTCCCCTAAAAAATTACTCAAAGGCCACTGAATTCACCCATTCAACTGACTGAGGAAATTTTGCAAACAGGTCGGGCAGAGACCAAGTGCTCGTCCTTGCTTCCCTCAGAAAATTGCGTTGTTTTCCCAGTCAGTCATCTCGACAGTCGACCAACTGTTCATCTTAGAAATTGCGTAGTGTTCATAAGTAGGCCTTCCGCTTACCATCGGTCAGCTCAACTCATAAATTACGCAGAGATGATCAGCAGGTCGGCCTCCCGGCCTCAGTGCAGTTTTCCTTGCCAGCAGCCCCCAGCAACAGACTGCTAGTTCCCTGTGGGAATTACGCAGTTTCTGTTGCCAGTCTCCTGGGCAGCCAACTGGAAGTTCCCTATGGGAATTGCACAGTTTTGGCTACCAGTGACCCCAACAGCAAACTAGCAGTTCCCTCTGGGAATTTCACAGTTTTGGCTACTAGTCTCCCGGGCAGTTCCCCAGAAAAACTGCACAATCCCTGCATGCTGACCCTTCACGTAGCCCAACTCGTTCCTATGGAAAATTACGCAAATCTGTCTGTCCAGCCCCATTGCCCGTTTGTTCTGAAAAACGTGCAGAGCATGCCTACCTTGCCTTCCAACAACCCAAATTGTTCCTCCCGAAATTTGTGCAATTTTTCCTCCCAGCTGAGCCCGACCTTGCAGACAGTCACTATCGACTTAGATTGCATGTCTCCATCTCTCAGTGACCCTTGCACAATTTTCATCAGCAGTTGCCCAAAGCCATCATCCCGCATAACAGCCTTGCTGCCCCTCCCGGTCACTTGCATTCGAATGATCATGTGTTATGGTAGACTAGGAGCTTTTGGATTTGATGTCATCTCGTCATGAGTGACTGTAGGTACAAGTACATCAACGAACATGGAAAGACGACGAATGGGATGAACGAAGGGAGCACATGAAGAATGATAGGTTCACCAACAGACCAATGAACGAAGCATGTGAAGTAGACGAATGCGATGAACATGCACCTCCACGAACATATGATCCTATGAAGCCTTCCAACTTGCAAGCAAGGAACAACATGCTAAAGCTTCATCAAGTGAACCAAGGACCATCGAAGACTCCTAACACTTCAGCATGCGAAGGTGAAGCTGTGATACACCATGAAGACATCTATCATCTAGCAACACTATAGCTCAACATGCACTCCATCACCAGCATGAATGTACTAGCATTTTCATGTCAAGTCATGTTGAGTCACGTCATGAGTCATGTCGCCCACATCTCCACTATGGGATTGTTGTCAATCAATGTGATGTAACATGGAAGTCCAAGAGACCCACTTGTTGAACAAAGAGTCATGTAAGTCGAAGAGTCATGGAAGTCAAACGGTCATGACGGTAGTTGAACAACCACAAGGGTCAGTTTCACCCTTGGCTATAAATACCCCCTCATTTGTACATGCAATGGAATTTTCACCTCAGCTCCTCCCACATAGCCAAGAGAGTCTGTAATCTTTTCTTTGAGGAGTAAGTAGTGGCTCCAACACCCCGCACTCAGGGTTAGTGATGTATGGTGTAACAATGTGTCTTGGAACTTTCACTTAATTCAGAAGCCTGCTAACAGGCCAACACGTTTTCACACATGTATTGTATTTGTTGTAAGACTGCTCTTTAACACTTGTAATGCATGTTGCTTTAACCCGTGTTCTACATATGAACTACTTCATTTTTTGTAATACATAATCTATTAATGGAAATGTGTTGTATATGCTGTTAACGTTGTCTCGCTCGTGTAGACTGCTCTCCCAGACATCAAACAAACCTTTCACATGAAGCTTGTTGTAACAACCATTGCACTCATTCGGACTGCTCCGTGAGTGTTGTACGTGTTATCTCACCTTGTATGTTGTGACTGCCGCATCCGTGTGGACTGCTCCACCGGAAGCTGTGCATGTCCTGTTGTGTTGTGTGTTCCTAGTAGTGTTGGGATTGCTCCCAATCAACTTGGAACTCACTCTCACCCTCTCCCTCGATAATGAAAGAACCATTGACACAAGTAACACTTACACTCATCAGGCACACGAACCTCACTTCTCGAAGACAAAGCGAACCACTCTCTCGTGTTGACAAGCAAGAGTTGAGGAAAATCCTTAAGACAATGGAAACTGGACCATGCTACCGAATGGGACTCCCACACCAAACGGTGTTAGGTCTTGTTTGGACATCATACCGGGGTGATCCCCTGAATGTTGGTGGGTCCGGCACCGTCAACACCAAGCTACGAGAGTATAGGCATTACTCTGTTTATAAGTACTTGTAAAAGCCACGAATCATTTGTGTGATGTTGGTCTTCATTCGAAAACTTATATCCATTTCAAATGAATTCTCATCAAAGGATTAAGGCAATAAAAATGTATATACCCAATCACCATTGATGAATCCAAAAATTCTCCACCACACAAGCAATATAAATAAAACTACAAACTTTGTTCTAGTATTCAGATGCAAACATATTGTTGCACTATTTTATGAGTCTCAATAGATCTATTAATTTCTATATCACATATCAATGAGATAACCCATATCTTTGTTTCACTTTATATTACCAACAAATTCCTCAAAATCATGATGAACGAATTAATGAAACACTCCAAATTGTGAGATACTTAATGCATAAATAATTAAAACACTTCAATCTTAATATATGAATTAAAGAAGCATTTCGAGATCCACTTGATGAGTCCCATAAATAGGTACATTTTGAAGATCAGTATGCCATCCTCCAACCTAAAAACTATCTTTCTCTTACATTAATTTACACTTTTCGTTATATTATGCTTAGTAGGAGAAGTAAAAGGTGTTCGTCATAGTATGCGGCCTAATGTGGTTTAATTTTAGGAAAATAAAGAATTTTTTAGGCTATTACTATGCAGGGGCTTAATGGAGACAACTAGGAGAGAATCTAGGGGGGTTTTCCACCTCCTTAAATCCCTAAACTCGACTTGGGATCACCATATCCTCTCTCACCAGTTTGCGTTCATTGGCATCCAAGTGACTCCTAGTCCAAGTGAAGATCAAGAAGGACAATATCCACCATTTTCGAGATCAAGGAAGGAACCACTACTACTTTCAAGGGATTTTCTTCATCTTCCCTTTTGTATAAATAAACTATAAGAAGAGCTCATGAGGATTCAAAGTTTTTGTTCAGCTAGGTGTAGCTATTGAGCTTCAAGCTTGACATTGTTATTTTAAACTTTTATGTGATGTATTAGACCCACACTTTTTGATAATGAGAAGTTGGATTTTAAGATGCATCTAAGTTATTTTTAGAGGGTTGAGACCCTTGGATTTGGGCCTAACCCAGAGGCTTTGGTCCCTCTTCTTGTACTTATGTTTCATCTTGATTCAAAGTTGTTCATAATTTCTTGCATTTCAGTAGAGATTAATCTATAAAATCCTATGGTTTCAACCTCTACATCACCTCTCTTGTGGGATAATGAATGGAAGGATTCACAACCACAACCCAAAAATATTGTGTTTATGATTTATTGGAAATAGATTAGTTTTAGTTTTCCTATTTTACATTTTATTTTTGTATCTTAGAAGTCAGTTTGGTGATTAGATTAGTGGTATTGCATGAATTAGATGTTATTTAAATTCAACGGATCTTTTCCATCATATGTTATTTCATTTTGTTAATGATAAATGGATGCATGCGTGTGATTGATTGCAGGGTTCACTGATGTGTAGGGAATGGCACCTTCACCACTTCCATCCTAAGCTCCTTCATCTTCTCCTTCCACTTCCAAACTTTGTCCCAAAATCTTGTTTTATAAGCCATACTGCCTAGGACACTGAGAGAAATCATCCTAGTGCAAGAAAGGCCTCCAAGAGGTCTCGATTTTGGCTAGGGGATCAAACCAACCTCCTTTCATTTGCTTCAACTACTATAGACGTCTCCATACCCTCAAGATAGTGTTTTCACCTTCAAAAACCACTCAAATTCCCTCATGTAGCATTACAGACCTCCTATAACAATGACATGTAGAAAACCTGTAGCATCATTTTCCTTCATCAATTTCGATCCCCACTGCAACATTGACTTAGCATAGATGCATAATGACTGCCAACTATGATATTTTGATCAGGGAAAGATCCTAGGCCACTCCAAAACTTCCTTTTCTTCACTGCAAAAACATAGTAGAGTTAGTTTCTTTATCATGTAAGTAGGTTACTGATTTATGAGAAATTATGAACTAGGTAGATGGTACATGAAATTATGATTGGTAGTTTGATGAATTATGCAAGATAAATTAGTTTCCTTTCTGTAAGTAGATGAGGTAATTTGATGAATTCTGCAAGATAACATAACTTTATTTCTGCAAGTAGATTAGCCTTTTTCCTTTCATGAATTGATTAGTTAAGATTTTACAAGTTGAGTCAATGGAATTTCTATTTTCATAGCTAGAAGAAATTTCAAATTGTCCCTTTATCAGCAATATTTCATTCTAATTCAGTAGGAGGAAGGGTCTCTGAGAAATTTTTGATCTAATGTCATAACTGAGGGTGGCATGAGTGGAATCCTATCTGTTGTGCATATAGCATTGTCACCTCGAAGTTTTTACGAACCCCGAGTTAATAATTTGAGTTGAGGAGCCCTTGGGAGTTGCAACATTCTTGGTGCAATACTAGGGCTCACCACTTTTTGGTGTTGTTGCCGGGGAGGTGTCTAAGTAGATGTTGTTTCTACTTAAGAATTGTTTTCTGTTTTGCATACAATTAAAAAAAAAAGACTTTCATGTCTCATAGGAGTATGGATAATCAAGGAAAATTATTACCAAAAACCCCCACACCCTCAAACATTCAACCTTCACTCTTCTTTGGTGACTATGAGCTTCCCTCTCTAACTACAGGGGAGTTAGAAGACCCTCTAGGTGAGAAACCTGAAATTTTTGAAGAACCTATTGGGGAAGAATAAGAACCCACTTCACCTACCCAAACTATCATTGAAAACAAGGATAATGAGGTTTTCCCTATCACAGAGACCAATGGAGACGCTAGAATGTGTTGGGTCTCCATTTTGTCTTATTTTTATTTATTTCTCTCATGTTGTGGATTGGCTAAATGATTATTTTTGAAGAGTACTTGTTACTTCTTTGTTTTAATAGGATTAAAATAGCATTAATGAGAGTTTAATTAAGGTTTGTATGTTGCAGGATTAAAACTAATTTGATTATAATTTTGGACGTGCCTGCATCATTGCATTTATGTGTCTGCACCATTGCATTTACCTGCCTGCACCATTTTATGGCTTCCTGCACTATTTTGAACTCAAACCTAGTCTTATGCTTTGTTCATGAAGGGAGTGGTATTTTGTTAGCAACATGCAAAATCTTACACTGATATCATTGCGGTTGAAGTTGTGCCTATACTCAAACTCTCTAGTTCATGGGGCTCGAATTGTGGCCAATATTGTTGGGAAAGATACACAGACTGCGCACTTTGGCAATCCCTCAGCACATGAAAGAGCATGTTGCAGATGGCACGACAAGACATGCCCTTGACATACTTGCCGGAGTGGAGAGATGGCCTTGATTATTCCCATGGGACTATCCAATAATTTCTCGCCTCTGCTCTTTTCAATGTGTTTGTGCTCATGGTGACATTTGTTCTCCATCTCAAGGTTGTGGCTACCAACGCTCTGTTTGTATTTTAGAGTCATGGATCAAATTTAGGCTTTCAGGGAATATGAGGATACAACATAGTAGCAGGCATGGAAATAAGTCGGCCAGAGCTAAAACAAGCCAATGATAAGTCCACTACAAGTAATAGACAGAGGTCATGGATGCCTGATCTTGTAAGTGGTTACTATATACCAGAGGACCATTTGGGTCAAAGGACTAATCTTTCCTTCACCTAGTTTCTCTTGCAATTTTATGTTCTTTGAATTTATTTCTTTCCTGCATTGTTAATGCTTTAAGGTTTCTCATTTTCTCTGATGTTGAAAGAACTCCCCACATATATATATATATCTATATATATATATATATATATATATATATATATATATATATATATATATATATATATATATATATATATATATATATATATATATATATATATATATATATATATATATATATATATATATCTATATATATATATATATATATATATATATAGAGAGAGAGAGAGAGAGAGAGAGAGAGAGAGAGAGATAGATCATTCATGTGCTAACGAATCTACTAGTGGGCTTGTTAAAAACAAGAAAATGGTGTTTTGGGGAATCATCTAATGAGGAATTTTTATGCTGCTACAGAGACATACAATTCATCCAATGAAGAATTAACAATTGAAAATTTTAATATTTTGATTGAACATAAAAATGATATTATTAAATCTTTGATTTTGAAATTAGATGATTTGCAAGAAGAGTGGGAGCAGGATGAAAACTCACCGCTTATATTTTGCGCCAACTATAGAAAGAAACACCTCCTTGGAAAGTGTCCACTTAGTAGCTTGAAAATTTGTAAAATTTGTGAAGAGGATCATCTAACGGAACATTTCCCAGCCCTACTAAGATTACTAAAGGCACTCAAGAAATCAAGTAAGGAATCAAATGGGCTACCAGGTATAACCCAAGACCCATCACCATTTGATACTTCGAATAATGTTTATTATCCTGAGTAGGTTCCTCAACATGTTTACAATCCTACAGTTTCATGGCAAACTTTTAATCCTCCTCCAATTGAACACCCTGCTTCATGGCCATAGTGGCCCTCTCCTTGGCCCTCATCCTTGATCCAGATATCTCCATGGCCTCAAGAATCATTTGGATCCTTATCTCTAGGGAAATATCCCATGCAAATTCAATCATATGAGCACCAACAATAGCCACAATTTCTTTCCAATACACCATTAAGTTATCCTCCTCCATGGTCCCAACCGCATGTGCAACCTTACCCTAGCCTTAATCCTTACCCTACTCCTTATCCTTACCCATACCCTAGCTCTCATTCAAACCCTAATCCATACCCTAGTCCTAGTCCATACCCTAGACCTAACCCTAATCCGCACCTTAGACGTAACCCTAGTTCTAATTCAAAACCTAGACCTAACCCTAATCCATACCCTAGACCTAACCTTAGTCATAATCCAAAACCTAGACCTAACCCTAGTTCTAATTCAAAACCTAGACCTAACCCTAGACCAAAGCCTAATCCCAATCCAAATCCAAACCTTGCTCCAATCATTGACCAAAACCCTAGCCCAAACCATATCATAAACCCTAATCTAAACCATCATGTTGCACAGTAGTTTCAAACACCTATTCTTCCCATTAAACAAAATGCTACATATTCCATGTTTGGAAAGGGAATGAATTTGGAAACTTCCCCCATTACTACAGAGCATTCTCCCCGGGAAGATACAATTCAAAGACCACAACAAGAGCAATCTTTCATTGGAACTTGTTTTGAAAATGTTGTTCAAACTCGAAACCCTAGAATCTCTCTCAACCATTCTTATCAATCTAAAAATCAAATATTTGAGCCTGAATTTGAGGGATTTATCTTTTGTCTTTCGTCAGATTCTTTGTGCCTCTAAGAAAGTGACTATCAAACTGTGGAAGACTTGCATCAGTTGGAGAATCATAAATATGTGGATTCCATTGAATCCTGGTTTCGAGAAGCCATTAAACCATCTTATTTCCTCATCATTCAGAAAATCTTGGTACCATATCAATTGAAGCAACTGGTTTCTCATTTTTTGGTATGTCTTGAAGTCTATTCCTTAAAACTAAGTGTGAGTATAATCAACATTTTGTTACGCACATGGTTTCATTGGAAGTATGCCTTCACTTAAAGGTGATATTTATTTCTTTAAAAATAGGGTAGGATAATAGGAGAATAATGAATAAAGATGCATAACAACACTCTTGAACTTGTGATTCCCTAAAAGCACAGCTTTTGAAATTTCTATTATCATGCACTCTGTTAGGGCCTAAATCTACCTCAGGCTGAGAAAGGCAGGATCTAGGGTAACATCAAGCCATGCTTAACCTGGTAGCTAGCCCTACCAGGTTGGGAGAGGGCTCTCTCCTTGTCAATCTCAAAAAAGATGGCCAATAAAGCTTGAGATGACTGATGTAATGACTGATTTTATGCTAGGTATGTATATAGAGGTATTTGATTGAATTTAAGATGGGTTTGTTGGCTCAAATGTGAAAGGTAGATTTGGGTCCAGGGAATGGACACAATTTTGCAGAGATCTCTATGGGGCGAGGTAGGCAGATGGTTTAGCACTTCAGATTGAATGAGATGGAGAGATTTTAGACCAGTGAGGAGTTAGAGAGGGCATGAAAAACTCAAGGATCCTCTTCAAACAGCTGAAAACATAGATAACTAAACAAACCCTAGGTAGAGCACTGCAATTTCAATGTATTCTACCTTTTATCCTTGTTTGATTTAGTTAGTATGAAGAAAAGAGAGATAATGGCATACAAAAATCACATGTAAACTTGCAATTACAGAAGAAAACACAATACCAAATCAAGATGCCACAAGAATCCCATAAAGTGTTGTAAACCCTGGTCAATTCCTTAGCCAAACTGCTGAAAAGAGTGTACAACAATTCTCAAAGCATTCACAAGAGTCCAACCTTTCTCAATGACTGAAAAACTACTAGATATAGGCATCAAACAACTCATGCTAGGATTTAGGGGTCGAGCTCATGACTTTAGGAGCTATTTCAACAAGATCTAAACTAATAACTAAAAAATATGCAGTGGAACAGCATGCCTCTAAAACCTAGGAAATTGATTCATTCAGTTGCAAACTACTTTTTCATGATGAATCTACCTCTATGAGTGAAAATTTAGCATAATTACATCAAAATCCATCAATTCACATTAAATTACATCATGAGCTTGACTTTTAGAAAGAGAAAAGTCAAATTGTGAAGAAACTAGGCAGAAAACAGAGTTTTTTGGCCGAAATGAGAAAATTTCCTCCAATGCACCACGTTGATTTCCCTATGTGTAGCGCCTTTTTGTAGCTGATTTTGGAGGCCTTCCCGTGCACCAAATTTTCTCCAAGTGGGCTTGTTGGAAAAGTATACTTGTTTTCTTTCCAAAAGAAATGGAATTTCTAAATTTGGCCTCCATTTTCCCATCCAAAATTGAGTTCTCCCAACACTACTTCCTGTGTGTCCAAAAAGGGGCAGAAAGGTCATTTTTAGGTGTTTTTGACCTTTTTGGAAGCTCAAAACTTGTCAAAATTTCTTGGCCATGTGAGGGAATTCATATTTTTCCATGAAAAATCAAAAAATTCAAGCCATTTTGTAAAATTCCTAGCCAAGTGAATGCGTAGCGCTGGTGGCGCAACGCATTGGGCAGAAAAACCTATTTTTTAGCCCAAAAATTTCAAAATTGCAAAAATTTTCCCAAATTTCTTGAAATTTGAGTTGAGTTTTCCTCATTAGGTGCTGTGTTGGGCTAAGGAAGCCTCAACCAAGATCTGGAGTCTATTTGTCTCTTTTCTCTTCCTCATGGCTTTCTTCAATTTGGCCTTCAAATTCATGATTCTTGTTTTGCACACCATGTTTCTTGCCAAGTAGTGGTATGCCATGTTCCTCAACATGTTTTTCTCATTGTTGGCCTTCTCTAGCATCCTCTCTAGGTGCATGTTTGTCCTCTCAAGCCAAGATTCACGATTAGCTTTAATTTCTTGCTCAAGTGTGGTCAATTTGATTTTCCTCCTCTTGGCAGCTTGCTGGTTTGCCCTTATGTTTTGGAGCTCCATGATGGTTTTCTGATCTTCTAGCTGCTTGTTCCTCTGCTCCAAATAATTAATGATCCACTTGGCTCTATCTAGGTTGAGAGACAAATGTTGAATGTCATCTTGCTGCTCTTGAATGATCTCTCTAAGCTTTGAGCTTTGTGAGCCCAAATCAGTGTCCTCATCCTGAATGAGGATGAAATCTATCTCATGACCTCCTGAAGGTCCCTCATCATGCAAGGGTTGCTTACCCTTGTCTTGTACCTGCTTTGCTGATGGAGGAAACGAGACCCCTTCCACCCTGGGTGGAGATAGTACTCGTTTTGCTGCTGCAAACAACCTTCTAGTGCCCTTTTGATATGTGATAAACACTGGCACACTAGTGGTTTGTGTCTCATGAATCTCCTGCTGATGTGAAGGCTCTCCCACCTCATGAAAAACTGTTGGGGGTACTTGAGGACCTGTAAAGACCTCATGTGCAATGAAATCCTCCCATGAGATGTTCAGTAAACCAAGCTGATGCAAGACCACAATTTTGATTAGTGCAAGATGATATATGTTGTTATACTGTTGCTGAAGAGGCTTCTTTTGTACTAGGGTGGTCATCTTCTCAATGTTCTGGCAAATGAAATAAGGGAGGTTCATCATCCTCACCCTAGTAAAGTGCATCAACAATCTGATATGATAGGCATATAGACGAGAAAATCTGCCCTCACAGCTGAAATATCTAATTATGAGTTTCATCAAGGGAGCATATGTGTCTTGAAGATACTTGAAAGGAAAAACTTTGCTGATATGTCTCTGAAATCTAGCCTTGATGTAAGGCTCATAATAATCTCTGTCTATTAGCTGCCTCTTATACCATTGCTCACCTACATTTGGAATGTCGGTTGCTTGAGCAATAGTCTCAGGTGTCAAGGTGAATGTCACACCTGCCAAAGTGACTTGGCCATTATGAAGATGGAGCACAAACAATCTGGCCAACTCAAGGTGATACTTGACTCTCTCCACCATCTCACAGAACTGATAGCAAGATTGGTGTTGAAAGCATGTGACAGCAAGAGGACAGGCCAACAACTCGGCAAGTGAAGTAGGCTCCTCCCTGTTATGTTTTCCACCCTTGTGAGGCCTCCTTGGTGCATGCATTTCTCTAGAAGAATCACTGACTGTCTCCTCATCTCTGTCATAGGAAGATTTTGACTCCATGTTTGCCAATGTTTGAGTTTTCTTAAATGAGTATGAAGATATTTAATGGTGTCTTTAGGTTTTTTGCCACCAAGGATATGAATGTGTGAGGGACTGTGGAGTGAGTGTGTATGAGGGATTTTGAAATGTTGCTGACAGGTGTTTGAGGAATAGAAGGGTTTAGGGGATGATTTTTAGAGTTTGGGAATAACAATTAGGGTTTTGGGATAATGGGATTAGGGTTTTAGGGTTAGAAATTTAGGGATATGGGGTTGAGGGAATGGGTAGATGAGAATGTAAAGAAAGGGAGAAAATGATTGAGGGAATGAAGGAGTGAAGGAGTGAGAAATGGCTAGGAGTGGGACTAGCAGCAAGAAATAGAATTCATAAACCCTATGCAATTGTTTTTGACAAAAATGCAAGGAGGTAGGGTTTTAATTTTTATCCATTAAATCACCATAAGCACCAAGAGAAATTCATTCATTGGTCATGGAAGGATGTTGACTTACTTGAAGAAGTGAGGATTTAGCAAATTTGAAGTTTTGGAAGAGATTGGGAGTGATTTCAGGCCTTGTACCCCTATGCGCCGCGCCACCTCACAGGTGCGTCGTGCCCATTACAATTTTGTATTGTAGAGTGTTTCCCAATGCGCTGCGCCCACGACCCAGTGTGCCGCGCCCTGGTTTTCTCTTGTTTTTTGGCACAAACTCACTCTCTTGGCTCTTGGATGACCAATACACTTGCTCTCTTTGTCTTGAGGATACAAATGAGCTTTTTAAACATGAAAATAGTTTATATACATATAGCTTTGATTTTTCATTTACAAAAACCCACTTTTCTAATGTTTTCTTTTAACTTGCTTTAAAACTCTGTTTTGGGCAATTTGCTTTAATTTTTCCTTTGATGGACTGAATGCTTTGACTTTTTGTTTTGCTTTGCAGGTGGTGAAGTTGCAGAGGCTTAGCAAGGTGACCAGGGCTGCCTCTGAAGTTATTACATATGGAACAAATGAAATTACATAAAATTTG
This sequence comes from Pinus tabuliformis, assembly GCA_031772625.1. Taxonomy (NCBI): domain Eukaryota; kingdom Viridiplantae; phylum Streptophyta; class Pinopsida; order Pinales; family Pinaceae; genus Pinus; species Pinus tabuliformis. Next base: position 818,925,510 of record CM062809.1, read on the forward strand.
TACATGAAAAGATAAAAAAAACTATGTTTTTCCTTAAAACAGGGTTTTGAGGAAAAATCAATCACTGAGCATGTGATTATGGAAATTATTGTTGCTGAAACGTTTTTGACCTCCTCATGCACCTGTTGACCGTTATTGAGCATTTTGAAGACCTTATTGACGAAACCCTAGAACTAATGAGACCTAAAACCCTAACAATAGATTTTGTGAATTTAAAGACAAAAATTGACTGTGGATGATCTAGATGTACGAAAATGGGCCAATAGGTAAAGGAAATGAGGGAAAATGTATAATATACCGCTACCATCAGATGATCCATGACCCTAATGGAATGCAGCTGATCAAGTGAGACACCTAACATGCAATGCAACAAGAGAATTTGATCACTGATGGAGGGATGAAGATACCGACACTAACACACTCTCATGGTAAGACTTGTCCGAATACATTTACACTTAATACCTCATATTTTAAAGTGCCTTTGATTATGGATTAACATGTCAGTAAAGGATATTGTTATAAGTTACATGTAATACTTTTCTCCTATCCTTAGAAACTATTATTCAGAACATATTTTTAAGTCCTCTTCGAAGGGATCAATGAAAAACCTCCTATGATGGACCACACCTACAAAACTATAATAAGATTTCATAAAGAACCCTTGCATGATCAACTTAAGGAATATTTTTGGTCATTATTTGAGATGTTTTTTAAATAAGTTCTTAGGGTAGCATGACCAACTAGTAAAGAATAGTAATTAAAAACTTTTCACGCGATCCGGCATTCTTAAGGAGTAGATTTGCTTCCCCGCCTATTAAGTAACCCATTTGAGGTTAATCATAATCAAAGTTTTTTTCTAAAAACATAAATGAATTAATTGAGGGATATGAGGTCTCATTGTGAGCCGACCTACTATGATCATGGATCCTAAGGAGAATGACATTACCGCACTGGTCACCAAGCCAAGGTAATGGATTTTAGTTGAAAAACTGGAAGACGAGAGGTCTCATCATGAGTCGGCTTGTTCATTCTTGTTAGTTCTCATGAATGGCACTATCGATAGCTGGTTACCAAGCCAGGACAACGACCTTCAATTAACTTCTAAAAAGAGAAAAAGTAAAATGTTCTTAAACGACTCTGAATCTATATCTAATAGGTGGGACAAAAGCATTTCATAAGGTTAAAAGGTACCCCTGTCGAGGCTATGGATGCCTGCTAGTAGCAGGGCCATGCCTGTGGTATTAAAGTTAATTTTACACTATGATTTACTTGGTTGTTTTTTCCTTTCCCTGAACTCACTATTAATCTCTTTGAGAATGGCTTTAACATCCTTCTATTGTTATGCCTTGGATTTCTATCTTTTTGGAATGATTTTTATGGACGTGGGACCCTTAGTGCAGGTAGCTCATTATGCCCAGACAAGAGAGATTTACTTATACATGGATAATGGTAAGATAATCATTGTGGGAAGGTATTGCTATGTCCACTTTTAACACCATGGTTTTTAAAAAAAAATCTGGTCACTCATATTTACAACGAGGATATTAAAAGTGAAACTTCTGATCAAGGATGCCTACGAGATGTTCTTTTGGAAATTTTAAAAGTTAGCTATTTTATTCAAGTAATAACACCATTCGTGCAACTTAGATTTTTATGGAAGTTTTCGTTTTAGGTTTTCTTGAAATAAGTCTAAGCAAATAAAGAGTCCAACAAACACTCTGTTTTAGAGCAAGCTTTATCTAGCGCAGGAAATGTGATCACGAAAAATTGCAGGAACATCATTTTGAACGCCTACAAATGTTTCTAATTTTTTTTTTTTGCGAGGAAGTAACAGTACCAGATTTCCTTGCATGAGGACATGCAAGATGGTCAGCATGGGGGGATGTTGGGTCTCCATTTTGTCATTTTTATTTATTTCTCTCATGTTGTTGATTGGCTAAATGATTATTTTCGAAGAGTATTTGTTACTTCTTTGTTTTAACAAGATTAAAATAGCATTAATGAGAGTTTAATTAAGGTTTGTATGTTGCAGGATTAAAACCGGTTTGATTATACTTTGGGACGTGCCTGCACCATTGCATTTACCTGCCTGCACCATTTTATGGCTTCCTGCACTATGTTGAACTCAAACCTGGTCTTATGCTCTGTTCATGAAGGCAGTGGTATTTTGTTAGCAGCATGAAAACTCTTACATTGATATCATTGCGGTTGAAGTTGTGCCTATACTCGAACCCTCCAGTTCATGGGGCTCGAATTGTGGCCAATATTATTGGGCAAGATACATGGACTGCACACTTTGGCAAGCCCTCAGCACATGAAAGAGCATGTTGCAGATGGCATGACAAGACATGCCCTTGACATACTTGCCGGAGTGGAGAGATGGCCTTGATTATCACCACGGGACTATCCAGTAATTTCTCACCTATGCTCTTTTCAGCATGTTTGTGCTCATGGTGACATATGTTCTTCGTATGAAGGTTGCGGTTGCAAACGCTCTGTTTGTATTTCGGAGTCATGGATCAAATATATGCTTTCAGGGAATTTGAGGATACATCATAGTAGCAGGCAGATAAATAAGCCAGCCAAAGCCAAAACAAGCTGATGATAACTCCGCTACAGGTAATAGACAGAGGTCATGGATGCGTGATCCTGTAACTGGTTACTATATACTGGACGACCATTTGGGTGAAAGGACTGATATCACTAAACGTAATAATCTGAAAATCTATTCAACCACTTCTGGCATAATACAAAAGTAACGCCCCTTGATTCATTTTAAAATAGATTTTCTCTTCTTATCGAAAGTTGTCCAGCATACGACGCTCTTGGTCAGAAAAGATGTAACCTAGATGGATTCATATGCATTGAATATTGCTTGGTGGCAAGATTACCCTTGGCTGGGAATCCATTATGACTGAATCTTCCAGCACCGTATCTGAAGGCCACGAGGGATGTAGCAGTGACTGGGAAAGTCATTACGCGGAATTGAAGGGCAGTTGAATCGCACCTTCCAGCAACAACTACTCCAGGAAAAGAGGAACGATTCACTAGAATCATTCCCTCTTTCGACACTCAGTTTCAAACTAATTCTTATTTTGGAAAATTGTTAAAACTAATAATATTCTATATTTTAATTGGCTGAATTAAAAGGCCCAGTATGTAATTTGATGTCTATATAAGAAATCGACTGGAGAAAACATAGACGGGGAAATTAATTATACATACATGAATTAGGAAATCGATCGAGCCAGAGGTAGTGCGCATGAGAGGAAGGTGCATAAGGGAAGAGGATCTGTCCCAATGTAGCCTCACACAGTTCATAACTGGTGGATCACTCCTCTTGTCTTGCTGGAGCTAAGCATTGTCTACTTGATGTAAAGATTGTTTTTCAGGAATTAATTGAAGCAATTTTCATCTATGTTCTATCTATTTATTTATTGCATCTAATGATTTTGACTGCTGTGTGAACCAAGTTAATTGAGGGTGTGAGCTGGCTAGGTTGGCCGCCAGACTAGCTCGCCACCGTTCTTCATTTCTTAAATTAATTAGAATTTAAATTGTCATTTACTGTGTGAAGTTTATTTAATAATTTATAGTCTCTTTCCTTCTCCAGATTGATGTTATTTAATTTGCTGCAACGTTTTCCTTTCAACTCTAAACTTCATTGATTTTCCACATTAAGAAATTGTTCCTGTACTTGAGATTTTTTCTTACATTAGGGATATTTCTTCATATCAAATTGTGTCCCTCAAGTTGTTCTTATTTACAAGATCAGCTTATGCGTTGATGCGCTGTAATTGATTTATATTCCAGAACATGAAAACAATGTGAGTGATTATGGTTTTGAGGTACTGAAATATTCATTCAATCTATGCTTACAAAAACCATATATTACTTGTATGCCGCGGAGCCGATATTAATGAAAGCAAATTGCGTCATGTTGAAAACAATAATATTTACTTTCCATTAAACTTCTGGACAATTCTCCATGATTTATTTTCAGGGACAAGGAAGGCGAGATTCATATTAATTTAATTTCTTTCATAAGTTATTTACGCAGTAGATTTACTTGTCGATGCTTTCAAGTTAATTTCACACAAAATTAGTACAAGCAGAATTAGTAAATTCAGAATGATTTTCAATTGCTTTTGAATTCCTTCCAGCATTTACAATCTTTCGATATTGTGTCGACACTATTTGGTTTCCAGTTATGATTCCCTTTCTGTTTGCTCGTACTTAGAATTTCCTTTCACATTGGTTTTCATTTTATTTCCCGTATGATTTAATTGTTTGGATTGGTGTTTCTTGAATTCTCTTTTAGTGCAGGATTTCATTTATTGATGAGATGAAGACACAAGATAGACTAGCATTTGTTTTGTAGGTTGCCAGGGGATTTCTCTGGCATTTCCAGTGCTGTGTCTTGAAGTTCACAAACTATCTGGATTGAAAAATTAAATGTTGTTACATTTATAAACCCTATACTGCACCCAACAGAATGTAGAACATAAGCCCTACTTCCCTTCCACACTTCCATGGCTTAACCTTTGAGGATCATGATACCTTCATGTTTGAATTTTATGTTATCTGTAGGACATATGACTATGCCTATGATGAGTAGAAGCTAAATTTATTCCCCTCTATCCTTAAACATGCAACCTTGTGCTGGTTTATGGGTCTTCTTGGAGGTAGCATCATTACCTGGGCCCAAATACAAAAAGCCTTTAATAACAAGTATAGGTACTACTGTAGGTCCAAAGAAACCAAGGAAGAAATCTTTAGGATGATTCTTGGACTTGATGAATCCCTAGAAGACTATGAGCAGAGATTTTAGCTCAGTTATAGGAGGGACAACTGCACCCTTGATCCTAAATCACTCAAACCAGTTATTCTCTGAGGGATCAGGGAAGACATTTTGGACACCCTCAACATGTTTTTTGGAGGAGATATCTATCATTTATCCCATTATGACATTAAAACTATGTTCAAGAATCACTCTAGGGCTGCTAGGAAGAAAGGTAGGGCTAGTCAAGGCTTGGTTAGTTCCTCTCCCTCCACAACGTCCATTAAGAATGAGAGAGGAAACATGTTGGAGAATTTCAAGAGTGAAATGATGCATATATTTACACAACAAATGGATACCATGCAAATCAAAAGAAATAAGGAGAAAGTAGAAAGGGCACTAGTTATTTCCTGCCCTATATGCACCAAAAGACATCCTAGGAATGAGTGCCCATTAAATGTCATAGAGGTTTTCCTAGTTTGTGAAGAAAATCATGCAATATACAGGTGCCCTTCTTAGCCAAGACTAAAAATTGTATATCAAGGAGAAGAAAGGGGGTCAAAGAAACTTTGTTTCATCAATAGAAGAAGACCTCAAGGACTTCAGCCATATCAACAAGGAATGTAAGGTGCACACTACTCTTATTATAATACAAATTAGAATGCACCCTTGAAACCTTGGTACTCTTCCACTCACCCATCCTGGTCCACACCTCCTTCTTGGCCTTATGCTCCTCCATATCCTCCTCAACCTATCAACCATCCTTTTCATCCATATCCACCCCAATATTCTCAATGGGGCAACCCATCACAAGGGTGGAGGCCTCAAGTTAACTAGCCTCCTTCTTTACTACCTCCACCCCAACCTCAACCACAACTCACTCATCCTACTCCACCTAAGCAACCTCAAATTCCTGCTCAACCAAATTTGAACCCGAACAACAAGCAAGCACAATAGGTCTATAGTGGAGAGACATCTTATTCTACTTATGCTATGGAAATCTAGGAGATCAACCTTCATTCTGAGAGAGTGCTTCCAGATAACCACCAACCTTCTCCACCTGAAGAGCTCGAAGAAGAGAATGAAGAGATTTTTCCTCCAGTCATTCCACCTCCTTTTCCTGAGAGGTTTATCCACCCTAGCCAGCACACCCCAAAAGAGGTTGAACTTCTGGGAGAATTGAAGAATTTGTGTGTTAAAATACCCCTTCTCCAGGATATTAAAGATGTTCCCATCTATAATAATATCATCAAGGAGAAATGTTTCAAAAATACTAGGAGAATAAAAAGATACACCCCACCATAAATGTTGTTGGGAAATTATCTGATTTGATGCTTGGGAGGGTGATCTTCCCAAAATATCTAGACCTTGGAAGCCTTGTAGTAGATGTGCACATTGATGGCCTTATAGTCCCTAACACCCTGATTGATCTTGGGGCTGCAATCAATGTGATGACTAAGGAAACCATGCTAAATCTAAACCTCTAAGGGGCTTTGAGAAATACCACCACAATGTTGTAGCTTGCAGGCAGATCCACAATATCTCCTAAGGGAGTTGTTGAAGATGTTATGGTATCCATTGACTCTTGGGAATATCCTACCAATTTCCTAGTTCTTCAGCTGAAAACCAATTTTAATGTCTATCCTCTCATCTTGAGAAGGCCATGGTTAGCCACTGTTGATGCTTACATTAGTTCTAGGGTTGGGAACATGAAAATTACGAATGGACATTTGTCTAAATAGTTGGTCTTGTATCCTCCTGCTCAACCTTCTATTAAGCATGAATTACCCTTGTGGTTAAAATAGGAGGAAGAAGATGAATTGTATCACCACCCAATATGCACTCTGGACATCATTACAGGTTGGGGGCATCCTGATGAAGATGATCTCATTGACCATATCCTTCAGAATCAACCTCCTACTCCCATACCAATTGATGATTTGATGAAAGAATGTGAGATTAATCCTTGGGCTGATTTATGCCCTATTGACTCAAGTCTGGACCATGTCAAGAATGAAGAGTTTGGCCCATCTAGAACCTTAAATATCAACCCTTCTCTTTCGGCGAAACAGGAAGAACAATTTTGCAAAGTGCTGAGGCAACACCTAGATGCGTTTTCTTGGGACTATAAGGAAATGAAAGGTGTTCACTCCATGACCTGTACTCACCATATTTACATCAAGGAGAGATGAAATGATGTGTACCAACCCTAGAGGAGGATGAACCCAGCTCTTAAGGACATTGTGAAAGAAGAACTGCAAAAACTACAAGATGCGGGGTTCATATACCCCATTCTAGATAGTGAGTGGGTGTCATCTCTTGCGTTAGTTCATAATAAGAATGGGAAGTGGATAATATGTGTGGATTACCGGGAACTCAACAAGGCTACAAAGAAGGACCATTTTCCCTTGCACTTCATTGACCAAGTCCTAGATGGTGTTGTAGGGAAGAAATTATTTTCCTTCCTGGATGGATTTAGTGGATAGAATCAAATCTAGATTATCCCTGAAGACCAAGACAAGACCACATTCACATGTCCTTAGGGTACCTTTTCTTATAGAGTTCTTCCATTTGGTTTGTGCAATGCCCCTGCTACTTTCTAGAGGGAAGTTTTGAGTATTTTTGCTGAATTGGTTCATGATTATGTTGAAATATACATGGATGATTTCACTCCTTATGGATGTGACTTCCATGAAGCTCTCTCCAATCTATGCAAGGTTTTGAAGAAATGCATTGAAATGAATATCTCTCTAAGCCCTAATAAATGTGAGTTCTTGATGAATGAGGGGATTTTCCTTGGCCATTCCATATCCAAGGAAGGGATACAGGTAGACCCAAACAAAATTTCCATCATCAAAAGGGTCCCTACCCCTCAGAAGCAAAGGGATGTCAGGAGCTTCTTGGGACTAGCAGGGTATTATAGGAGATTCATCCAAGACTTTAGTAAAGTGGCTTCACCTTTGTTTGGTTTACTAACCAAAGATTCAGATTTTTATTGGACCAACAATTGTTAAGAGGCCCTTGAAGTGTTGAAAGAAAAGTTGACCACTACACCCATCCTAAGAGGTCCCAACTAGGCATTGCCTTTCCATATCCATATTGATGCATCAGATAAAGCTGTGGGGGGAGGCTTGGGAAAAGTAGAGGATAAGTTGCCTTACGTTATTTACTTCATTAGTAATAATTTGTCTAAATCTGAGTTGAATTACACTGTCATTGAAAAATAACTCTTAGTTATAGTACATTATTTAAACAAATTTAGGCACTATATCACTGGGTACCAAACTTTTGTTCATATTGATCATGCAACCATTAAATATTTGATGAACAAGCCTGATGTTAATGCTAGGATAATTAGGTGGTTGTTATTGTTACAATAGTTTGTTTTGATTGTTATCGACAAACCAAGAAAAGAAAATTTGTATGCATATTTTTTGTCCAGGTTAACCTTGCCTGCAAGTAATGAAGAGATGGTGGATGATCAACTGCCAGATGAGCACCTCTTTTCCATCTCGGTGCTTTCTCCTTGGTTTTATGACATAGAAAACTACTTGGTTGTTGGGAGGTTCCCTCCTAATTTATCATCTAGGGAGAAAAACAAGATTGTAAGGAAAAACTCTCTTTTCACTTGTATTCGAGGCAATCTTCTTAGATTGGGACCATATCAAATCTTGAGGAGATATGTAAGAGAGGAGGATGTCTTTGACATCCTCTCATCATGTCATGAGGGTCCTTGTGGAGGTCATTTTGTTGCAAAAGGGACAACCTTTAAAGTTTTACAGGCTAGTTACTATTGGTCCTCGTTACATCAAGATGCAAGGAGATATACCACTAGATGTGATCAGTGCCCCTACAATCTCAAGTGGACTTAGATCCATTTGACAAGTGGGGCATGGATTTCATTAGGCCAATTGATCCATCCACCATCAAGGCAGAGAAAATACATCATTGTGTGCACTAAATATTTGACAAAGTGGGTTGAGACAAAGGAAGTCAAAGCAACAATTGAGCAGAAAGTGGCAAAATTTTTAAGAGAAAAAATCTTCTACAAGTTTGGTTATCCAAGGGAGGTAGTCACTGATCAAGGATAATAATTTACATCCAATTTGATTGAAGATCTCATGAGGTGGAACCATATCAATAACAAGACATCCACTTCTTGTCATCCTCGAGAAAATGGGAAAGTAGAGGTCACAAACAGAGCACTGGAGAGCATCCTCACTAAGGTTGTTAACAACAACATATAATATTGGGGAGAGAGATGAGTAGAGTCCAATTGGGCTTGCAATACCACTTGGAAAACTACCACTGGATTCACTCCATATGATTTTGTTTATGGGAAGAAAGTTATTCTTTTTATTGAGTTTGAATATAACACTTTGAGAATGACAACTTAGTTGGACATAGATCTCACCATAGCACAGCAAGAAAGGTTGCTCCAACTGAATGGTTTAGATGAGTTCAGAATGCAATCTCTCTTACACACTAAAGCCATACAACTACAAAGGAAGGTCTTACATGACAATAATATCAAGGAAAATACTTTTCAAGAAGGTGATTGGACCTTGTTATATGATTCTAGGTTCAAATATTTTAAAGGGAAGCTAATGACAAGATGGTTGGGCCCATACTTGGTGGAAAAATGTCATGAAAATGGATATGTCCAGATTAGAACCATTGATGAGGAAGGCTTTCCCTTTCTTGTAAATGGTTACAGTTTTAAGTTATATAGAAGACCTCTATCCAAGGAGGAATTTAAAAGTTCAATCAACAAATAATTGAATGTGATTGGGAGTTCCATAGCTTCCAGTCCACAACACTCCTAGAAATAATATATATATATATATATATATATATATATATATATATATATATATATATATATATATATATATATATATATATATATATATATATATATATATATATATATATATATAAGGCCTAGATGAAAACCTCTATGAGGCATCTAAGGCCAACTCCAGGGTTGAAAACCTCTCTAAGGTAGCTCGGGAGAAAAAAAAGAAAATAAAATAAAGATCACTAGGTGAAAACCTCCCTTGAGACACCTAGGGTAGGCATGCAGGTTGAAAACCTCCTTTGAGGCAGCCTGTGTGTATCAAGAAAAAGATTAAAAAAAAAAAAGAGAGAGAAGAAAAATAGAATAAGGAAGAAGCTTATATCATGTTTGATAACCTTTCTTTTGTTTTGCAAAATTGTACACAATAGGAGATTTCATGGCTACAGGCCAAGACATACAAGCTATCATTCATTCCTTTATCCATACACCACATATCCATCCTCTCCATTCACATTACTATCTCTCTCCACCTCCTCTCTGTGATGCTACAGGAAGGACCTATATTGCTACAGGAAGGTCCTATAATGTTATAGGAGGAGCCTGTGGAGCTACAGGAGGGAGATCTGAGGAGGAAAAAAATCTAAAATACCATCCTAACTCTGAGAAATGATAAATAAGGTCCTCCTATGACTTTTCCATCACCCATCCATCATCCATCCACTCATTTCACCAAAAAATTTCTCAAAATTCTCCACTTTGTCCTACCTTAAGAAAAAAACACAGAAGCTACCATTTTTTATCTCTACAGTATCTACACTACTCCTCCATGACTCTAACCCTATCCTCATAGCTCATCATCATCTCCCTCATCTCCCTCATGAAAACTGAAGACTTCAAGGGGAGAACAAAAGACTGCTACAAGAAGAAACTCCTCCTATAGCAGCTTGTACAGCCACACAATAATCACTGATATTATGTTTTTTTCCACCACCAGAAGGGATGATGAAGCTTTGTTTGCAACTATGAAGAGACACCTCATTCTCAGGGAGGATTTCCACCAGCAAAAACAACTTGGATATTAGAAGAGGCACCTGCAAACACACAACAACAACAATAGTCAAGGTAGCATAAAAAATGAAGACATGCACAGGAAATAAGTCAAAGAGGTCAACTCCCTTGATCATAATGATGTATGGTCTAGATCTAGCATGCAAACCTCTACAACAATTCGATCCATAGGTAGGCTCAGGTATGGAAACCCTAACCTCCTCCCTCTACATAAAAATGACAAAAATGTGTTTTAAGTGAGAAAATGTGTTTTAATAGGCTGGAGGTGGCCAGTGAACTTGGCCACCCTTGACTAGTAAACTCAAGTGTGATTTAAGTCACCCATGCAACATGGAAATGTCAACTCAAAATCAAGTGGTGTCCTCAATGATTGGGTTGATAATCACGAGGAGGGAGAGATGATTACAATTAGTGGGGAAAAGATTCCGAAAGAGGAAACTCATGTTAATGCCAAGTCACTATAATACTCCAAGATTTTAAACAAAAATTGTTATTATGTGTTGGCTCAGCTTCATTTGCACCATCACTCATTCCAAAAACAGGTAGAGGAAGGGAGAGTTAGTGCATCGAGCAACCTAGAGTGCCACCAAGGAGTTTCAAACCCTCCATTCACAGTGCTACATGAGAAAGCTACAGGCAGGAATGCAACTTTTATAGGATTGGTGAGAGGAGCTACAAGAGGAGTTGATAAGAGGAAAAGGAGTCACATTGGCTTGATACTGTCTCAAAACATTCATGTACACCCAAAATTGCTTTGATAAGAAGTAATTCATACCCTCCTTATTTGTTTCTACACCCAATTTCATTGGCAGTCTGCTTGAAATTAAGATTCTATAGCAGTCAATTGTTTAGTAGGGGATCCTTTTGGAAGTTTTTGTGGTTAATATAAAAGAAAATAGTTCGATTGATATCAATTCGAGTACACTTCTTCCTCACTATTACCAAGCATTGTGCCACTGTTTCACCACCTTTTATGCCATTATTTCACCCCTGGGACTACTTGGATTTTTTGAATTCCACACCTACATAGCATTAAGGAGTAATAGAGAAGATATCGGGGGAGTATTTAACATAAGGGAACACTCGGACACCGAGAGAATTCATCAACACCCTCCTTTAATTGACATATTCAGAAACCACCAATGGTTGGGTTTATTTGAGCTACTAAAGGGGTATGATGATGATCTTTCCCATGATTTTTCCATGGAATTCCACTCTCAAGGGGAAGACAATGCCACATAAGTTTTTAGAGGGTTGGAAATCTCTCTCAGTCCTGAAACTATCATCAAAGTGACGACCTTATGTATAGGAATTAGATGGAGAAAAGAAGACAAGCAAGTAAGTGTCACAACTAGGAAAAACTTCTTCCTTTCAAAAGAGAAGCCTATAGAATACAGGAATGGAGTGATAAGAGAAAGTTTTCCCTACCCTTGGGATGATGTATCTTATCATATCATTAAATATATATCTTAAGAAGGGAGATTAAGTGTGGTTTATGCCTACCACTTCATGTGGCTCTAAGAGTTGAGCTTCAAGGCATAATTACCCCTTTCTCAAAGTATTAGTGTCCCTCATTTCCTTATGCAGTCAATCATGGACATGAGTCAGAAGGTAAGGGAAGGAAAACACCAACATTTATCTCACCATGGCCTCATAAAATTGATAGTGGTAGATGCTCTGAACCACTTGAGAATCCTTGTCATATGGAACAAATTTGTGGACATGGATAGGGAGACTTTCATAGAAACATAATCCCTCACACCAATAGAGACTCCAACCTCAAGGCGTTGGAGGAAGAGAAAGGAAAATAGAGGAAGAAGAAGGAGAAAAGATAGAGGAGGAAGAGGTAGAAAGAACAAAATAAGAAGAAAGAAAAATAGAGGAAAAAGAGGCAACAAAGGCATATGAAGGAGAAGTAGAGATGAAAGGAGAAGAGTAGGAGAAGAAAGAATAAGCCCTGAGAATATGTCTCCATCCCAAGGAGAACAAAACACGGAACAAGAAGTAGTTGTAACCTTAGCTACATTGGGCACTCCTGTCAAGCCTAAGAGGAAGCAATCAAGACCAAGTCAAATGTATTTCAAAACCAGGAAGAGCACTAGAATTAGACAAGGGAAGCCACAAACTCCTACAAGGGTTCCTATAATTATTGATGAGTCACCAAGAAAAAAGGAAGAAATAGGACCCAATGAGGGAAAAATTGAGGAGGTCACTCCTCCTAAAACCAAAACCAAGTCACCCATAGCACCTGTGAGTAGGCCTACCACTAGGTCTGTCACCTTCAAGAAGCCAAGGACACAATCTGCCTTTGAGGAAGAGGAAAAAGAGAAGCTACAGGAGGATCGGGGTTTGCTACAGGAGAGACAGGGTTTGCTACAGGAGGGGTAGAGTCTGCTACAAGCAAGACAGGGGAAGCTACAGGAGCCCAAGAAATACTCACAAGAGGAATCCACCACCTCAAAGACTATTGGAAAATACCTACAAGAGCTCCAAGAACCTAGCCCACAACCTAGCTTGAGCTCCTACTACAAATTCATTGAAGGAGGAAGGATTATCCCTGAAAATTTTGCAATCCCACTCCTTTATGAGCTAAATATAGAGAGAAGTAGAACCCATTGTTGGATCCAAATTGCTAAATATAAGAAGGTAGAGGATGTATGTCCCATGGAAGAAAATTTTATTTAAATGAGAAAAGAGTTAAGTGAGTTGAGAATGAGAGAGTCTATAATGAAGGAGAAACTACATGCAAAAAACATGAGGTTGAGAGAGAGGTTGCAGGAGAAAGAAACACAACTTTCCACCATGGAAAGTCTCTCCATGGAAGCACTACAATGCAAATAGCCATCAAAGTCTTATGCCCTCTTTCTCAAAGAACAATGGTTGTAGTTCCAAATCAAAACTTTGGCACAATATGGATCTCTACCCTTTCAGGACTACAAACAGTTCATTGAATTTCGCAGCCAAACTAACATGGAAGACAAAATAGAATTTTACATGCACAACCTCACTTTGACAAATATGAATTTTTGGGATCCTAATTCAAGATTGGAAGATATGAAGCTGATGGCCTTAGCATTTTGGTTGACTCATGAGGAGATAAGAGATGAGGAAGTGAAAGGGGTAGTGACAAAGGAGGAAAAGGAACCATTGCATATCAAGGTAGAGCTAGTAATCCCAAATGTTGTCATTAGCAATCATGGCATCATCTCCAATCTACACTTTCAAGACACATTCAGGTTGTTGGGAACAAAAGGTCTACAAGATTTCTAGAGGAGATGGCATGCTTTGCCACACAGTTTACAAATAAGAAAGAATATCACTCTCATGAAAGGCTAAGGAATGCCTTGGAGAGAACACCATTATATAAGAGGACCATGCAGAGGATGAAAATCAGTAGGATAGAGCTCAATATCAGTCCACCCTTGCTGCTAGTCTTACAAGAAGGACGAGATGAAGCAGGAGAGGAGAAGGAATGGACAAAGATAGAGAGGAATGCAAGTTCTTACCCCCAAGACGACACAACATCTAAGGAGCCTTGGGATGTCAGGGAGGCCACTAAGGCCATGAAAGAACTGCACATGGATGACTGAGTTTCTCAGAGGATGAGAAACACCTTCAGTAGGGGGGTGATGATGAGTCCCATGAATAGGTACATTTTTAAGATAAATATGCCATCCTCTAGCCTTAAAACTATATTTATCTTACATTAATTCAAAATTTTCATTATATTATGCTTAGTAAGAGGAATAAAATGTTTTTTCATAGTATGCGGCATAATGTGGTTTAATTGTAGGAAAATGAAGCATTTTTTAGGCTATTACTATGCAGGGGATTAATGGAGACAACTAGGAGAGAATCTAGGGGGTTTGTCCACCTCTGTAACTCCCTAAACTTGGCTTGGGATCACCATATTCTCTTTCACTAGTTCGAGTTCATTGCCAGTCGAGTGAATCCTAGTCCAAGTGAGGATCAAGAAAGATAAAATCCACCATTTTCAAGATCAAGGAGGGAACCACTCCTACTTTCAGGGAGTTTCTTCAGCTGCCATTTTTTACAAATAAAATAAAATAAGAGCTCATCAGGATTCAAAGTTTTTGTTCATCTAGGTGTAGCTATTGAGATTCAAGCTTGACATTGTTATTTTCAAATTTTACGTGATGTATTAGACTTGCACTTTTTGATAATGAGAAGATGGATTTTAAGCTGCATCTGAGTTAGTTTCAGAGGGTTGTGACCCTTGGGTTTGGGCCCAAATCAGAGTCTTTGGTCCCTCTTCTTGCACTTATGTTTCTTCTTGATTCTAAGTAGTTGATAGTTTCTTTCATTTTGGTAGAGATTAATCTATAAAATACTGTGGTTGCAACCTATACATCACCTCTCTTATGGGAGAATGAGTGGAAGGATTCACAACCATAGCCCAAAAAGATTGTGTTTATGATTTATTGGAAATAGATTAGTGTTAGTTATATTGTTTTAAATTTTCTTTTTGTAACTTAGAAGTCATTTTAGTGATTAGAACAATGGTATTACATGAATTAGATGTTATTTAAATTCAACCCATCTTTTCCATCATAATTTCATTTTGTTAATGATAGTTGGATGCATGTATGTGATTTTTTGGAAGGTTGGTTGATGTGAAGGGAAGAGCACCTTCAACACTTCCATCATAAGCTCCTTCATCTTCTCTTTCCACTTCCAAACTCTGTCCCAAAACCCTGTTTTATAAGTCATTCTCCCTAGGACACTGAGAGCACTCATTCTAGTGCAAGAAATACCTCCGAGAGGTCCTGATCTTGGCTAGTGTCTCAAACCAATATCCTTTCATTTTGTTCAACTAATATATACCTCTTCATACCCTCAAGACAACTTTTTCACCTTCAAAAAACCACTAAGATGCCATCCTATAGCATTACAGTGCTCCTATAGAAATCACCTGTAGAAAACTTGTGGAAACATTTTCCTTCATCTATTTTGATCCCCACTACAAATTTGACTTAGCATAGATGCATAATGACCCCCAATTGTGATTTTATGATCAGGGAAAGCTCCTAGGCCACTCCAAACCTTCCTTTTCTTCACTGCAAAAACATAGTAGAGTTAGTTTCTTTATCATGCAAGTAGGTTATTTATTTATGAGCAAGTATGAACTAGGTAGATGGTACATGCAATTATGATTGGTAGTTTGATGAATTATGCAAGATAAATTAGTTTCCTTTCTACAAGTAGATGAGGTAATTTGATGAATTTTGCAAGATAACATAGCTTTATTTCTGCAAGTAGATTAGCCTTTGTCCTTTCATGAATTGATTAGTTAAGATTTTACAAGTTGAGTCAATGGCATTTCTATTTTCATAGCTAGAATCAATTTCCAATTGTCCCTTTATCAACAAGCTTTCATTCTAATTCAGTAGGAGGAAGGGTCTCTGAGCACTTTTTTATATAATGTCATAACTGAGGGTGGCATGAGTGGAATCCTATCTATTGTGCATATAGCACTATCACCTCGAAGTTTGTATGAACCCCGGGTTGATAATTTGATTTGAGGAGCCCTTGGGAGTTGCAAAATTCTTGGTGCAATACCAGGGCTCAACACTTTTTGGCATCATTTCCAAGGAACAAATTTGTGGACATGGATAAGGAGACTTTCATAGAAGCACAAGCCCTCACACTAGGAGGAACTCCAGCCTCTAGTGTTGGAGGAAGAGAAGGAAAAACAAAGGAATAAGAAGGAGAAAATATAGAGGAGGAAGAGGAAGAAAGAACAGAAGAAGAAGAAAGAGATATAAAGGAGGAAGATGCAGCAAGAACATAAGAAGAAGAAAGAAAAACAAAGGAAAAAGAGGTAGCAGAGATAGAGGAAGGAGAAGAAAAGATGAAAGGAGAAGAGGAGGAGAAGAAAGAATAATCCCTGAGAAGACTTCTCCACCCTAAGGAGAAGAAGACACTGAACATGAAGTAGTTGTAACCTTAGCTACATTGGGCACTCCTGTCAAGCCCAAGAGGAAGCAATCAAGACCAATTCAAATGTATTTTAGAACCAAGAAGAGCACTAGAATTAGGCAAGGGAAGCCACAAACTCCTACAAGGGTTCCTATAATTATTGATGAGCCACCAAGAAAAAAGGAAGAAATAAGACCCAGTGAGGGAAAAATTGAGGAGGTCACTCCTCCTAAAACCAAAACCAAGTCACCCATAACACCTGTGAGTAGGCCTACCACTAGGTCTATCACCTTAAAGAAGCTAAGGACACAATCTACCTTTGAGGAAGAGGAAAAAGAGAAGCTACAGGAGGATCGGGGTTTGCTATAGGAGAGACAAGGTTCTATACAGGGAGGGGTAGATTATGTTATAGGCAAGACAAGGGAAGCTATAGGAGCCCAAGAAATACTCACAAGAGGAATCCAGCACCTCAAATATTGTTTGAAAAAACCTAGAATAGCTCTAAGAACCTATCCCACAACCTAACTTGAGATACTACTACAAATTCATTAGAGGAAGGATTATCCCTGAAAATTTTGCAATCCCACTCCTTTACGAGCTAGAGACAGAGAGAGGTAGAACCCACAGGCGGATGCAAATTGCTAAATATAAGAAGGTAGAGGATGTATGCCTCATGGAATAAAAGGCCATTGAAATGAGCAAAGATTTAAGTGAGATGAGACTGAGAGAGTCTATAATGAAGGAGAAACTACAAGAAGAAAACATGAGGTTGAGAGACAGTCTGCAGGAGAAAGAAACACAACTTTCCACCATGGAAACTCTCTCCACGGAATTAATGCAATACAAAAAGCCATCAAATTCTTATGCCCTCTTTGGCACAATATGGATCTCTACCTTTTCAGGACTACAAACAATTCATTGAGTTTTGCAGCCAAACTAACATGGAAGACAAAGCAAAATTGGTTGAGTTTTACATGCGCAACCTCACTTTGACAAATATGTTTTTTTGGGATCCCAATTCAATATTGGGAGATATGCATCTGATGGATTTAGCATCCTAGATGACCCATGAGGAGACAAGAGTTGAGGAAGTGAAAAGGGTAATGACAAAGGAGGAAAAGGAACCATTGTATATAAGGGCAGAGCTAGTAAGCCCAAAGGTTGTCATTAGCAATCATGGCCTCATCTCCAATGATGTTGCTTTAGAACCCAAATACATTGCTACCCAGGAGCAATCCATTCTACACTTTGAAGACACATTCAGGTTGTTGGGAACAAAAAGTTTACAAGCTTGCTAGAGGAGATGGCATGCCTTACCCCACAGTCTACAGATCAGAGAATATCACTCTCCTGAAAGGATAAGGAATGCCTTGGAGAGAACACCATTATACAAGAGGATCATGTAGAGGATGAAAATCAGGTGGATAGGACTCAAGATCAGTCCACCCTTGCTACTAGGCTTACAATAAGGAAGAGATGAAGCAGGAGAGAATAAGGAATGGACAGAGATATAGAGGAATGCAATTTTGACCCCCAAGAGGGCACACCATTTGAGGATCCTTGGGATGTCATGGAGGCTACCAAGGCCATGAAAGAACTTCACATAGATGACTGATTTTCTCAAAGGATGAGCAACACCTTCAACAACGGGGGATGATGAGTCCCATCAATAGGTACATTTTGAAGATCAATATGCCACCCTCCAACATTAAAAGTATCTTTCTCTTACATTAATTCACTTTTTTCATTATATTATGCTTAGTAAGAGGAGTAACAAGTGTTTGTCATGGTATGTGGCCTAATGTGGTATAATTGCAGGAAAATGAAGCATTTTTTAGGCATTTAATATGCATGGGCGTAATGGAGACAACTAGGAGAGAATCTAGTGGGTTTGTCCACCTCCTTAAATCCCTAATTGTTGCTTGGGATCACCATATCCTCTCTCACTGATCGAGTTCATTAGTAGTTGAGTGACTCCTAGTCTAAGTGAAGATGAAGAAGGACAAAATCCACCATTTTGAAGATCAAGGAGGGAACCACTCCTACTTTCAAGGGATATGCCTTAGCTTCCCTTTTATATAAATAAACTAGAAGAAGAGCTCATGAGGATTCAAAGTTTTTGTTTAGCTAGGTGTATCTATTGAGCTTCAAGCTTGGCATTATTATTTTCAACTTTTAAATGATGTATTAGACCTATACTTTTTGATAATGAGAAGTTGGATTTTAAGTTGCATCTCAGTTAGTTTTAGAGGGTTGAGACCCTTGGGTCTGGCCCCAACCCAGAGGCTTTGGTCCCTCTTCTTGTACTTAGGTTTCTCCTTGATTCCTAGTAGTTCATTTAACTTTGGTAGAGATTAATCTATAAAATATCATGGTTGTAGCCTCTACATCCCCTCTCATCTGGAAGGAGTGGAAGGATTCACAACCACAACCTAAAAAGATTTTGTTTATGATTTCTTAGAAATATATTAGTGTTAGTTTTCATGTTTTACATTTTATTTTTGTATCTTAGAATTTAGTTTACTAATTAGATTAGTGGTATTGCACGAATTAGATGTTATTTAAATTCAACTCATCTTTTCCATCATAAGTTATTTCATTTTGTAAATTATAAATGGATGCATGTATGTGATTGATTGCAGAGTTGGTTGATATGTAGGGAAGGGTGTCTTCACCACTTCCATCATAATCTCCTTCATCTTCTCCTTCCACTTCCAAACTCTGTCCCAAAACCCTGTTTTATAAGCCATTCTGCCTAGGACATCGAGAGCACTCATCCTAGTGAAAGACAGACCTCTGAGAGGTCTTGAACTTGGTTAAGGGCTCAAACCAACCTCCTTTCATTTTATTCAACTATTATAGACCTCTCCATACCCTAAAGACAACATTATCACCTTCAAAAACCACTTAGATGCCCTCGTGTAGCATTACAAGCCTCCTATAGCAATAGCATGTAGCAGCATTTTACTTCATCAATTTTGATCCCCACTGCAACTTTGACTTAGAATAGATGCATAATGGTCCTCAGTTATGATATTCTGATCAAGGAAATCTCCTAGGCCACTCCAAACCTTCCTTTTCTTCACTGCAAAAACAATGTAGAGCTGGTTTATTTATCATGCAAGTAGGTTATTGATTTATGAGCAAGTATGAACTAGGTAGATGGTGTGTGCAATTCTGATTGGTAGTTTGATGAATTATGCAGGATAAATTAGTTTCCTTTATGCAAGTAGATGAGGTAATTTTATGAATTCTGTAAGATAACACAACTTTATTTCTACAAGTAGATTAGCCTTTGCCCTTTCATGAATTGATTAGTTAATATTTTACAAGTTGACTAAATGGAATTTCTATTTTCATAGCTATAAGCAATTTCCAATTGTCCCTTTACCAACAAGCTTTCATTCTAATGTAGTGGGAGGAAGGGTCTCTGAGCACTTTTTGATCTAGTTTCATAATTGAGGGTTGCGTGAGTGGAATCCTATCTATTGTCCATATAACACTGTCACCTCGAAGTTTGTACAAACCTCGCATTTATAATTTTAGTTGAGGATCCTTTGCAAGCTGCAACATTCTTGGTGCAATACGAGGGCTCACCTCCACTTATGCAACTCTTGGGAGGAATAAGGTAGTGTGTCGAATTATCATTGAGACATGGTAGAGAAAATTCTCCAAGATGCATTCTGTTGTGGATTTTTCATAAAAAAAGGAATGGATTAATTTCAAAGCACTAATACACACACACCCTGTAGCCATAATAACTCAATAATGATTTGTTAAAACTATGAATTAAGGTTACATGTTTAACTCCAAGCGTGTATTTTTCTTCTCAATGTTCAAAATAACAAAGTATGAAGTGCAGAGCATAAAATACCATGTACTGTAGGCACAAAACCACTCAAATCAAAGGACAACAAAATCAAGTAGCACACCAAACAATGAAACATAAAATGAAAAAGGTAGATCCAATATATATGGGAAAATAAAAACAGAGTGGAGGAAGCGAACTTGGTTTGTAAGCCCAACCAACCAGGGTGTGCCTCTGGTAAGCAATTTAAATCATAGAGAAGTTATTAGACAAGAAATGCACAAAAAAATAATATAAAACCTGGCTTTGAGTCTTCATTGATCACACTTTTTAGTCTTTACATCGTGAGAGTAGAGTCCAGCACCCAAAAGGGGTTGTCCCAGAATCCAAACCAACAACTAAAGGCTTATGACAATATTGCTGCCAAAAAATAATAATGCCGCTAGGCACAAAGTCATGGTTTAATTTATAAAAAAAATTAGAGTACAAATTTGGTTATCCAACAAGTGAGTTGAATAAAAAATAGATAAATATCCAACAATATTCTATTGATGGAGGTCTAGTTCAGCCATCATCCAATCAAAAAAATCAAGATCTGGTGCATAATTTTGCATTGTGGGCATGATCCTAGAATTCTGGAAAAACTTCGGCTCTCCCAAATGGTGGTTAATTTTAGAAAATAGCCCATTGATTACTCAATTTCCTATATTGGGAACAAAACATGCGTTCCATAATTTTAATATTTTCTCTCATCTGCACACAAATTGAGGAGGAAATTGGCAGTTTGAAAACTCATGCAAATTTGGGGCTTAAGTATTAATTATTTCGTAAAAATCAATCTATACGACCTGGGTGCATTCTAACTCATGTGGAAGCATGAAAAAGTCATTATGAACATAAAACAAATCTCGTTTTCCCCTCGGAAGTGTCCCAATATGTCAAACCCCAAATCGGTGCAAGAATTGTTGCTGGTGCAGGAAGAGGCTAGTGAAATATAAGCACACCTTTGACTGTTAGATAGGATCCAAAATAGTCTCTAACATGTGCTTTTACTAGAATTGGCCTCCATGGAAAGTTCCAATTATAAATCAATCCACACCTAATTTAACTCTGGTGCAGGATCTATGTAGAGTGCAGGAACCACATAAACTTGTATTAGTGACATGATACACATAAACTGAAAAAATAAATAAAAATAAAATAAATAAATAAATAATAATAATAATAATGAAGGAATTTGATTAAAAATACACATTGGACCCAATCCTTATTTGTTGTGTAAAATTCATAAGGCAATGCATGTAAAAGAGACTGAGACCTGACATCTACCCCATGCCAATAATCTTGCATGTCCTCATTCAAGTGATTTATCTTTTGTATTGTCACTCCCTTGCAAAAAACCAAAATTGAAACATAGATGGTCCTGCACTCATAGTAATGTTCCTACTACTTTACATAAACAAAGGTTCATTTACTAGATTTGGTTGTTTTGACAGAAAAATGCATGTTGTTTTGTTTTTGTGTTGGATTTTTTATTCATTAAGATTGATCCATAATAAAATAAGATGTCAGGTATACCATAGGAATAATTATAACAATGTTGTTACTACAAGAATAGTGTTATCAATAGCTAGCCATCAAAATTTCCACAAGTATCTCAGGGGCAGCCTTAATCAATAGTTATTCACCTTAATAACCTCATGACAAATAAAAGTGACATAATTTCAAAGCCATGCATTGAAATATAGATGGAAGCATGGAAAAAGAAATATAACAAAACGATACATTCCCATCTTACTGTTATCCAAGCATATAGTTGAAGCTCCTCTTTTTCAGGAAAAGTGAATCACCTGCACTAAGGGTCCCACATCCATGAAAACTTTTTTATTTCTAAAAGATAGAATTCCAAAGCACATTACTGGAAGGATATTAAATCCATTCTCAGAGAGATATGATAATGAGTTTAGGGAAAGACAAAGATGACCAAGTAAATCATAGTGTAAGATTAATTTTAATACCACAGGCATGGCTTTGCTGCCAGCATGCATCTATAGCCTCGACGGGGATGCCTTTTAACCCCACAAAATGAATGTGTCCCATCTATTTGATATGGATTCAGAGTCATTTAAAATCATTTACTTTGGTTTAGGAATTAACTAAAGGCCTTTTTACACCAACGTTTCGAATCCCAAATGGGATCCATCATCAGGGAAAAGAGAAAGATGATCAGAGAAAGATGATAAAAGAAGAAGAGCCAGATGGAGGAATAAATACTCATGAGGGATGAAAATTACAGGCAAAGCACAGGTCGGCAAGAAACCTTATTTTAATTTTAATTTTGATTATAATTTTAATAAATTAATCTTATTTATTTAATATTTAAAACCTTATAATTTTAATTTTAATTTTGATTATAATTTTAATAAATTAATCTTTATTTATTTAATAAGATTAATTTATTAAAATTATAATCAAAATTAAAATTAAAATAAGGTTTCTTGCCGACCTGTGCTTTGCCTGTAATTTTCATCCCTCATGAGTATTTATTCCTCCATCTGGCTCTTCTTCTTTTATCATCTTTCTCTGATCATCTTTCTCTTTTCCCTGATGATGGATCCCATTTGGGATTCGAAACGTTGGTGTAAAAACTCTATTACTGTGGGTTCTCCGATCAAAAATTCAAATAACAAAAACCACAGATCTCTGAAATCCAATAACTAAAGGCCATTGTTCTGGCTTGGTAACCAACTAACGACAGTCCCATTCACAAGAGATAACATGAATGAAAATCGGATCATGATGAGACCTCTTGTCTTCCATCTTTTCAACTGAAGGCCATTAAACTGGCTTGGTGACTAGTAGTGGTAACGGCATTCTCTTTAGGACTCATGATCATGGTAGGTCGACTCGTAATTGTAAGTTTTAACCTTGTACAAAAATTACCTACAATCAAATTCTTAAAATAGAAAACAAATAGTGGCAAGAGAATAAAACATAAAACATATATACATAGATATTTTCCCCTGGATCCCAAAACCGGGACTACCAAATTGATTTTTCATTATATTCCTTTCAATGTTACAATACATATATATACATGTTGAAGCATCCATAAACCCTGGATTAGATCATAACCGTAGTTCCCTTGACCAGATCTATAATACATCATGGGTAGAAAACCATCATGCCCAAAAACATGTGCAAAACCCATGCACAAAACCATAGGTAGGTCTGTGTAGAATATCCTGTAGATTCACAAGCTCATGTAATCTACTAAAACAAGAGACAAGAATCTACTTCTACTCTTTACAGTGAAAGGCCATAAATATCGAGCAAAACAATAATCGACAAGAGGAAGATAATCAATGGTACATAATGTTGGGCAATTTAATTGCTTAAATTGCTTTCATTAAATTATCAACCAGGGAAACTCGTAAGCTTGTGATGATGCTAGCAAAATATATGCAGGAGTAGGCAACTAACTCTATGACTAACTAAATGATTTCCGATTCAATATAATATGCAAGGAAGAGGCTCCTGATTGAGGAGGTCCTAGTCGTCCTTCCCTATAGTATTATAGATTGAAAAGAAATCATTGATTGCATAAAACTAGAAACTTGAAATAAAGACAAGAGAATGAATTTAGTTGTTGTTCATATTCAAGTAGAGAGAGAGACTAACTTAGTCCCTTGATTGTTCCCTCATATATTGATCCAAACTAAACTAATATTCATTCATAAGCATAATAAATGAAATAACTTGAAACTTAAAAGTAAAATAATGGATTTCAATTATCATGCAAATCAAATAGAGGAAGAGCCTAACTTAGACCCTTGGTTGTTCCCTCATACGCTGATAAGATTTTAATTTAAAACTCATTCATCAATCATAAACAAATCCTCAAACATCTAAGCAATGAAATAAGATCTATTATGAAATAAAATGTTCCTTTGATCCTTTTAGAGTGAGCTCAATTCTCCTAAGAACAAAGTGACAAGCTATTCCATAAATTCATATACTACATTAACACAATTCATATCTAAAACTATATAATGGAAATTTATGTAAAATGAAGCTTTATTCTATTCCATCATAAGTTGGATACATGCTCCAAGAGTCCTCCCCTTGGAATGGAGGAGGTGCTCCTATTTATACAAAAATTTAAGCAACTAACTCATTAATGGGGATCCACTAATCCCTCATATGGTTACAACTAATATGGGACACATATTCCTTTATCCATGATTTTTCTCCATGAGATATGCTTGACCCCTATCCCAAATATCCTTCAAATCTTCAAGAGAATTCGAATTTGAGTCTTGGAGGCCACATAAGAGTATCTTGGAACCTTCCAAATCACCTACTTAGGTATAAGCAAATACATGTTATTTTTCTAACTTTTAATCATAAATTCACTTTAAATACTTGAAATTAATAACTTTGGAAAATGAAAATATAAACCCATATGGTAATGGAAATATAGGGTTATGTAATGATAATGTGATGAAATGAGGTGACAAAATGAGGATAAAGGTGAAAATGGAGTGAAAATGTATGCTAATTTGGTGGCCCAACACATAACAAAATAAATATCCGGGGAAAGCCACAACTCAAAACCCCACTATCTGTATTTCATTAATTAGAAATCCAAGATGATAATACAATGCTTTTTCTCACAAGAACAATCATATTCTTAAAAAGATGAATGTCTCTTCTTCTTTCAAACCTCTCCAAACCATTAAAAATTCCCTTAGATCCATTAAGGACCCTATTGACCCTAAAGACTCGAAAGGAGTTTACCTTATTCCCTGCTCCTGTGGTATCCCCTACATTGGAGAAACAGGAAGGTCTATTAAGCAGAGAATCAGTGAGCATGTTGCTGACATTAGACACAATCTCTCCTGCACATCAGCCCTTGCCGAGCATGTAGAGAAATCAAAACACCATGTCTGCATTGAAGAATCCAAAGTCATTGCTAGGGTTGATCATTTCCACCACAGGAAACTCAGGGAAGTGATTGAAATTGAGAGGCATGCCAAAAACCTTAATAGGGATGATGGCTGGAAATTAAGTAAAAGCTGGATTCCAGCTCTCTCCTCTTGACTTTTCCTCCCTTCCCTCTCCTTTCTCCTTTTTGTTCTTTATGATTTTCCCTTTTCGCCTTTGGGCCTTATCCCCCTTTTATCTGTATTAATTTTCTTTAACTTCAAAATGGTTAACTTAACTAATCCTGACTTTTAAAATTCTTATCTAGTAAACCTTTAAATTTATCTAAGGAAGATAGGTTTTCCTCTAACATTTTAATAATATTAAATTATAATAATATCAAAATATTTTAATCTAAATTATTCCAAACATTAAGTCTTTAACCTAATTTAACTTGAATTAATCCAACCCTAACAAATTATATCACATAAATTAATTAATTAGTAATAATAATATTATTATTAGATAATCAATTTATGATATCAAAATTAATTATTTATAGCTAATATTATTATTATTAAATAATCAATTTATGAAGTCAAAATAAAATATTTAATTACTACATAATAGTTAGTTTCAAACTAAATATTAAACCATTTGATTAGTCAAACCCTAACAAACTATACAATTTAATTATTTTAGATAATATAAAATTTGATATTATTAAATAATCAATTTATATTATCTAAATGAAATATTTAATTATTATATAACAGCTAGTTTCTAACTAAATTATTAAACAATTTAACAAATTAACCAACGACTATTTTTCAACGGCTAACTCTGGGCAATGATGCATCCACGCTATTTATTCACTTAGATTAGTTGATTTCTCACCTTGTCCTGAGGATGAACCACATTAGTTGTTCCGAAACGTCGACCAAATCCTAACGATGTGATTAATCCGAAAGACTAATATCAACAATCCCAACACTCATTAAAATCAATCTCCAACTCACAAGCAAGCTCAAGCCAAATCCAGGCCTCTTCTCTGCTCTCCAAGCCTCCTATTTCCTTGTGCCCTTGGTGAAATAATTTGGATAGATACAATATGCTTTACTCACAGTGCATCCTAGAGGTGAAAATTTGGACTTTCTTACCTTCCAAGAGTGTATGGTATGTGATACCAAATTCTGGATTGCTCTTGTAAAGATGCGGCCACCCCGAAGTCTCGTGCCCACAAGAGTCGAGCATAGTGATCAGCTGAGGCAGTCTACAACATTATTGTTGTTTCCCTTCTTGTACTTAATTTTCAAATGTAATTGTTGCTGGTATGTGGACCATTTTTTATGGTGATCATTCTGCAACTTCCCTTGTGTTTGTATGAATTACAAGGGTCGGTGGTCTGTGTGGATGACCGTTTCCTTCCCCAGAATGTAATGCTTCCATTTACGACATGCCTGCACAATGGAATACATTTCTTTGTCATAGGTGGGATACTTTTGGACTATGTCTGAAAGTGTCTCATTGTGGTTAGCCACTGGATGCCTCTACTAAGTAAGAATTACACCAATGTCATAGTCAGAGGCATTTATCTCTTTCTCAAATCGTTGTTGCAGGTCTAGTAATATGAGCACTGGTGAAGAGAAGAGGCGTTGCTTCAACTCAAAAAATGACTTATGTTAGGTTTCAGACCAAAAGAACTTTGCTTTCACTCCGCCCTTGGTGACTTGACTTATAAGCCAAGTGATATGAGAGAAAGCCAACATGAACATACGATAAAAATTGGCAAGGCCTAGAAAGTTGCAGAGCTATGTTAGAGTGGCTAGAGCCGACCAATCCCGAATGACTTGCATCTTCACTGGGTCCACCTGCACACCCTGTTCATCAATAATGTACCCGAGATATTGAACCTGGGTCATGCCAAAAGTGCATTTCTCCAGATTGGCACATAGCTTGTGATGTTGCAGGGTTTGGAGGACCTGTTGACTATGGTGGAGGTGCTCTTCCAAAATCTAGATGAATATCAAGATTTCATCTAAATACACCACCACAAATGCATTGGTGAAGGGTCGTAAGATGTTGTCCATCAACCACATTAAGGTTGTGGGGGAATTTATCAACCCGAAAGGAATGACCAACCATTCGAAAAGGTCCTCCTTGGATTTGAATGCAGTCTTCCACACATTAGAGGGTTCAATAGGTACCTAGTGATAACCGGACTTCAAGTCAATATTTTTGAAATATTTGGCCCCCTTGAGCTGGTCCAGAAGGTCATCAATCTATGGAATTGGGTACCTATTCTGGGTAGTGATCATGTTCAGCACCCGATAGTCAATACAGAGTCTCAAGTCCCGTCCTTCTTTTGTACCAATGCAGTCAGGCTCCCGCGGGGTGGTGAGCTTGCCTGATGTGCCCTTTCTACAACAACTCCTGAATCTGCCTCTCGATCTCATTGTCCTCCAAAACAGAGTGTTGATATATATGTCCATTAGGTAGTGACCCACCTGGGGTTATATCGATAGAGTGCTTGACCTGACAGTGCAGAGGTAACCCCATAGGTGAGGCAAAAATGTCCTTGTACTCCTCCACGACCTTGTCCATTTGTTGTTGTTGTGCAAAGAAGCTCTGTTTGGAAGCCGTGGCCACAATCTTCTTCTTTCCCCGAGGGTGAATCATAAGGAAAACAAATTTCCTGGTTTGTGAAATGATCTTACTGCATTGCTTTGCAAAGATCAAAGAGATGGTGGTAGGCAGGGCTAACTTTGGTATCCTATACAACCTATTTCCCAAAGTAATAATCATAGAGCGAGGTTTAGACTCATATGATTCCATAAGTATGGTTGTCCTAATAATACATCACAAAAGTTAAGAAGAGAAACATCATACAATACCTCATCCATGAAGGGCTTGATGCTATAGGGAAGAGGACACTACTGGGTGACACAAAGATCTCGTCCTTGGTGAAGCCACCTCATGGTGTATGACTGCATATGTGTTGTAGTTAGTAGACCCATATTCTTCATGACCTCTACTTAAATGAGGTTCATTTTGCTCCTATTGTCGACAATGAACTGCAACGGAGAACCCTTCACCCACATCTATGAGTGGAAGAGGTGTTCCCCCTCCTCTGGATTTTCAGGCTCATTCTTATGGATATTGGTGGTGGCCATGGTGGCACTAGGCTCTGCATCAATGATATGCTTCCATTTTTCATTCCCATTATAGGGTTCTAACTTAGAGTCAGAAAATTCATCTGATTTGGAAGCCTTCAACTCGGCCACCAATGACTGCTTGACCCGACACTCACTTGTGTTGTGAGTGGAGCTCTTATGGAACTCACACCATTTTCCCATGTCCTTGTTTGTCTTCGGGGTGTTGTTATTTTCTTGCAGCTTCAGTGGGTTGTCTTGGGTTGCTCCACCTTGGCTTTGTCCTTTGCTCTGTGGTTTGGGGGTGCCTTTCCCTTGCTTCAGATTCACATATCCAAAGTATCACTTCTTTTGTTTAAACTTCTTCTCAATATTGACATTGTATCGGTACGTCATGGCGAGTGAGGAGATGTCCAAGAACTCCATCTCATCCTAGATGTATATGTGTCGATAGCCATGGTACTTGAGTACCAAATGTCGCTCAGAATCCTTGATACCCAACTTTGTGCGAAGGGTATGAAAAACATTGGTAAACTTTGACATGTCTTGGTCCCTTCCCTACCGCAGCATGGTCCACTTTATGTATTTATACTCATAGCTCACGACAGGGTAGTATTACTCCTTGATTTCATCCTACAATGAATTCCAAGTGGGTGCGGCTGAAAAAAATGAGGGTGTACTTCCATCCTTCTTCTCACATTAGGTTTCCCACCAGTCTTTGATGTGGGGGGTGGCTTTGAGAAGTGGAAAAGTAATATTTTCTCTACTTGAAAAATCATGAATAGAAAAATACCCTTCTAGCACATTTAACCATTTATCTATGGCATTCGCATCTATCTGACCTTCAAATATGGGGATATCAAAGTTTACTTGTACCGTAAAGGGTGTGGCGCTTCCAGAGTGGTTGTTGGAAGATGCATCACCTTTGGGTAGTTGTTGAAGGATCTGGGAAAATTTTTCCATCATTGCGTTCCTCTATCAATTGAGGGCTTCTTCGAGAAATATTTTGAAAGGATCTCCTGCCCCCTCGTCTTTCTTCTCTTCCACCATGGGAGGTCATTGGCATTTGCGAGGCTGGTCTTGCAAAGGTTCGACCATTTTGAGCCCTAACTCCTTTTATCTCGAACTCATTAGGGACATGCAAAGAAAAATAGAGAAAGAGAATACCACTCTGATGCCACTAATCTGAACTTAAAAGGAACGCAACAAATCACAGATATAACCATAAATACAAAGATACAACAGAAATAACACTTCATTTCAGTAATATAAAATACTAAAATATGCTTACACACAAAATGGAAATAAACTAGCTCAGACGATGGTAGCTTATCTATGAGAAGAGATGTGGCAGCTACATGCCTTTGAAACGTGTTATAATGAGGCTCACGAAGCTATTTATTATTGAAGCACAAGGAAAAACCCTAACCCCAAGAGATGGAACACCAAGAGTTTGTGGGTCCTACTGGAGTTAGTTGGGAAACCAACTTCTTGGGGTTGTAACTTGTTCATATTATCTCTATTTGGTGTGTATGATATATTTTTGGAAAGATCTCTCTTATTACTACCATATTTTTGGCAGGCCCCTGCCTACATAATTAATCATGTTGCAAACCTAAAAAAAACGCCGTTTAGGGGATCAAAACTGCTCCGAAAGTTCAGGACCTGAAAAAATGGTAAAAATAGTAAATGTTGCAATAAACAAGGAAATGGATGCAACCAACTGGAGGTCTAGGTGGAATAGGTGGGTGGACACCAATATCCACCTGGATGAACTGCTTAGTATGCTTCAACAAGCAAGAGAATGCTAGAAAATTATATATTACAGAGTAATGGAACACATAAAATATATTGCATAAATATAAACACAAAAAACAAGAGAGACACAGATACATGTGGTTCACCCAATTTGGGCTACGTCCATGGATAAACAACCAATCCTTCCTATTATATTATCCAACAAAATGAAGAGATACAACCTACAACAGATCCGTCGTAATTTCCTCTTCGCTCTCACACAATCTCCTCTCTCTTTCTCACTCAGAATACAGATCTACATAGATGCAATAGAATTCCCTCATATATAGAGAGGGGTTTCCTTCTAGGGAAAAAAAAACCTAAATTAAACATAACTTCTACCATCAAATCTCTGCCTAATGAATGGCCTAGATTAACTATGAAATTACAACATTTTACAAGGCAATTTTACATCTATTTTTAGCTTTGAGGGCACTAACCCCAATCCCCCCCTGGACCCCCGGCGTTGCCACCACATTATGAAATGGGGTCCAATGCAGCGATACCTATGAATAAGGAAGATAATCAGGTTCCTCACCCAACAATCTCCCACTTGGAGACTAATTATAGCAACTCCACCGCTGCTTAATTTGTTGGACAATGACTTCACTTTGGACCTAGTTGTTTCTCATCTTCATCATCATACTTGAATACCAATTGAAACTGAGCAGAATCTCAGTTTCTCCCTGATTACAACTTTTGTTAACATATCTGCAGGATTCTAGCTAGTGTGTATCTTTTCTAGCTTCAATTGTCCATCTTCCAACACTGATCGTATGAAATGATACTTAAACTGTATATGTTTAGTCTTGGAATGAAATGCAAAGTTATTTGCAAGATGTATGGCACTCTGGCTGTCACTGCATAACCTACCCAACTCCTGCTTCTTACCCAATTCATCCAGAAATCTTTGTAACCAAATCATTTCTTTACTAGCCTCTGTAGCAGCAACATATTATGCTTCCATTGTTGAGAGTGCAACAAAACTTTGCAGTTTTGAAACTCAACTAACAGTTGTTCCACATACAGTAAACACATACTCTGTTGTGCTCCTCCTGTTATCTCTATCACTTGCCATATCTACATCAACATATCCCTGTAGAGCAATGTTTGAACCACCAAAGTATAATGCTTGATTTATGCTACCTCTCAAATACTTGAGAATCCACTTCACCGCCATCCAATGTTCTTTTCCTGGATTGTCCATGTACTTGCTTAGAAATCCCACTGCATGTGCAATATCAGGCCTTGTGCAAGCCATTGCATACATAAAGCTTCCAACTGCTGATGCATATGGAACTTTAGACATATAAGTTATTTCTTCCTAAGTCTTGGGACACACCTCCTTACTTAGTTTCAAATGTCTAGCCAAAGGTATACCAACTGGTTTTTCATTATGCATATTAAATCTTTTCAACACATTTTCTATGTACTCACTCTGAGAAAATGTTAATTTTCGATTCTTCCTGTCTCTAGTTATTCTCATACCAAGGATTTTTTTTGCAACACCCAAATCCTTCATTGCAAATGAGTTCACCAATTTTATTTTGAGAACATTTATTTTATGCATGTTAGAACCTGCAACAAGCATGTCATCTACATACAATAACAATATAATATAGCTACCATAATTTTGTCTTTTGAGATAAACATAATGATCAAAGTGACATCTAGTATAACCTTGTTCAGACATAAACCTATCAAATTTTAGATACCACTACCTTGGAGCATGTTTTAATCCATACAGGCTCTTCTTCAACCTACACACTAGTTTCTCCTCCCTTTTGCCTCATATCCTTGTGGCTACTAGATATATATCTCTTCCTCCAAATCCCCATGAAGAAAGGTTTTCATAACATCTAACTGAACAAGATGCAAATCTTTAGTTGCTACTAAACTTAAAATAGTTATGATTAAAGTCATTTTAACAACAAGAGAAAATATCTCATCAAAGTCTATACCCTTTTTATGTGCAAACCCCTTCACCACAAGTCTAGATTTATACATATTTCTACCTCCATCTTCTTCCTTCAAATTATAAACCCATTTATTCTGTAATGATGTTTTACCTGCAGGCAACCTGATTAAGTCGCAAATCTGGTTATGTGCTAAGGAGTCCATCTCTTCTTTCATGGCTTGCTCCCACTTCTTCCTGGTTTCGACCTGCACTGCTTCTTCTTAACATTTCGGTTCACCATAATCAGTCAACAATACATAATATAATGAAGGAGAGTATCGTTTAGTGGGTCTACTTATCCGGGTAGATCTTCTAACACCACTTTCAGGTGTTTGAGGTGCTTGTTGCTATTTTGGTTGTTGTTTTTGTTCCGGCTGTTGATCATTATGATTTTCAGACACCTTCATTTTTTCTATCATGTCATCAAGAACTGTGTATTCTCTGTTTTCTTTTTCCTGTTTCTTTTCCTACATTTGATCCTTATATAAAACCTTTTCATTGAATATGACATCTCTGCTCCTAATGATTTTGTGTTTTTCATAATCATAAAAGTGATAACCAAAATCATTAACACCATGTCCAATAAAGGTACATTTTTTTTATTTTATCTCAAGCTTTGTTCTATTTTCTTTATTAATGTGGACAAAGGATTCACAACCAAAAGTCTTTAAAAATGAATAGTTTATTAGATAAACAACAGTATCTACAACATCTTCCCAAAATTGTAAAGGCAATCCTGCATGCAATCTCATGCACCTTGCACACTCCATGATTTTCCTGTTCATCCTTTCTCTCACACCATTTTCTTGCGGTGTTCCTGGAATTGACTTCTCTCTGCGAATTCCATTTTTGAACAGTACCTATCAAACTCTTTGCTGCAATATTCACCTCCATTGTCTGATCTGAGACACTTCAAACCTTTTTCCTGTCTCATTTTCAACCAAAGCTTTCCATTTCTTGAAAGTATCAAATACATCAGATTTATTTTGAATACAATAAATCCAATTTTTTCTGGTTGCATCATCAATAAAATTAATATAATAACAATAGCCTCCGAGAGATGATACCCGAGCAGGTCCCCATACATCTGTATGTAGAAGCTGTAATTTTTCGCTCTTCTTTTCTTTCCCAACTCTGAGGAATCTGACTCTCTTCTGTTTTCCATAAACACAATTCTCACATAATTTTAAATCAACATGCTTCAAACCAGGCAAAAATTTTCTTGAGTGAAGAATCTGCATCCCCTTCTCACTCATGTGCCCAGCCTATGATGCCACAATGTCGTATCTTCTCCTATAGAGGTTAAAGCATTAACAAAATTAGAAATACCATTGCATAAATACAATGTACCAACCTTTTCTCCTTTTGCTATTACCAGGGCTCCTTTAGTGACCTTCTAGGTTTTATCTGTAAAAGTAGTCACACAGCCTTCACCTCCCAACTGCCCTATTGAAATAATATTTTTCTTTAGATCTGGAACATGCCTTACTTCCTTCAATAGACATTGATTTCCATTTTGCTTTTTTATGAAAACTATACCCATTCTAATGATTTTACAAGGTTTATCATCACCCAATCGAACTTGTCCAAAATATCCTTGAACATAATCATCAAAATGTTCTCTATCAGGTGTGGCATGGAATGAGGCCCCTGAATCTACTACCCAGGTATCAATAATATTTTCTAATGAAAGAATCAAAGCATATTGCAACACATCACTTGTCACATTCGCTTCATGATTGTATTATTATTGCACATATCCTTATTTTCCCCTTCCAAGGCTTGCAGTCTTTCTTCAGGTGTCCTTTCTTCTCGCATTTCCAGCACACTATCCCCGATCTGGACTTTGATTTGTTTTTCCTTGACTTAATGCGATATCCTTGGCTCTTTCCTCTTTCCATTTTTCTTCCCCCAGTCTCTGCAGTCAAAGAATTACTTGATGTTTCACTAGAGCTTTTTCATCACATTTCCTCGCTAAGGATTGCACCGACAACATCATCAAACTTTAAAGTACTAGATCCATAGGCAAAGTTACTAATGGTCATAACTAAACCATTCCAACTTTCTGGCAATGAGCACAGAAATAACAGAGCCCTAACTTCATCATCAAAAGTTACCCCTACAGAACTTAACTGACTGGTAATTGCATTAAATTCATTTAAATGATCAGCAACAGATCCACCTTCTGACATCTTCATATTAAATAAACGCTTCATAAGAAATACCTTATTTGAGGCAGAGGGTTTTTCATATATTTCACTGAT
Source organism: Pinus tabuliformis (assembly GCA_031772625.1). Classification (NCBI taxonomy): domain Eukaryota; kingdom Viridiplantae; phylum Streptophyta; class Pinopsida; order Pinales; family Pinaceae; genus Pinus; species Pinus tabuliformis. The sequence goes on from CM062809.1 coordinate 818,960,003, forward strand.
ACCGACGTTAAACCCTCTGTTGTCATTTCCTTTGAAATATTAAAGGCTATTGACACTGCTAGGCATAGACGTATTGTTCCAAGTGCCTTTCTACGAGAATATCCCATTATGTTTCTGTCATACTCATTGACTTATTTGTCTTTTCGCTCAGTGGTAGGTATAGATATTTCTGATACAGATAATCTTCCATCTGCATCTTCCATAGCTAGTATTTTTGGTCGTTAAATTTTTTGACCCTAAACCTACCATCTTCCGCCATTGCTCCCACTTGAACCAGGAACCCTTCTCTCCTACAAGTTTTTAAGACAAATAGACCTTCAGCTCTGATACCCGTTGTTAGAAAATTATATATTACAGAGCAATGGAACACATAAAATATATTGCAGAAATATAAACACAGAAAACACATAAAACAAGAGAGACACAGATATACTTAGTTCACCCAATTGGGGCTATGCCCATGGAGAAATAGCCAGTCCTTCATTTTATACTATCTAGAAAAATGAAGAGATACAACCTACAGCAGATCCGCTATAATTGCCTCTTCGCTCTCACACAATCCCCTCTCTCTTTCTCACTTAGAATATAGATCTACATAGACGCAACACAATTCCCCCATATATAGTGAGGGGTTGCCTTCTAGGGAAAAAAAAACCTAAATTAAACATAACTTCTACCGTCAGATCTCCGCCTAATGAATGGCCCAGATTAACTACGAAATTACAACATTTTACTAGGCAATTTTACATCTATTTTTAGCTTCAGGGGTGATGCCCTTGATCCCCCCCTAGACCCCCCTGGCGGCGTACATTTTACGGGTGGTGTTGCCGCCACATTACAAAATGGGGTCGAATGCGACGATACCTATGAATAAGGAAGATAACTAGGCTCCACAGCCAACAGAGAATCACACTAACTAAAAACTAATTTGAAAAAAAGAGGCAAAGATGTAACAACAGCATAATAGATCACTAAGGCCTTATCCCTCAAGTGCGTCCCCAAAAACGACACGAAAATTTTGGGTGCAATAATGGTATATGGTGTATTAATGGACCAACATTTAATGTCAATCCGAGTTCTGTGGACTTCACAACACAACACTGGAAATGCTAGAGAAAGAGTTTGGTGACCTGCAAAATAAAACCCTAATTTGTCCGAAAATTGCTCACACCTTAAACTCTTGCACTAGTAAATACTCCATGTTCTAATCCTTCACTGAAAGGCATTTGTTGAAAGTGATACCATAAACGCCAATCCTGAAATTTTCCAACAACCCTTAACTACTAAGAACTAAAAAAAGGAAACCCTAATTATTAGCAAAAAGTAAACCCTAACTGGGACAAACCCCAACTATGGTCAAATTGGAAAGAAAAACTTAAATACTAGTCAAATATTAATTTTATCATTAACTCAATGAGAAAAGTAAACACAAAGTGTTGGGACAGGGTCCCCTAAGGTCAATTTTGGGGCAAAAGCCCAAGTTTTGGGGAAAAAAGCCCAAGTTTTACTGTAAAAAGTGTAAAAGTCTCTGCAAGTTGTGGTCACGGAGTGCGTAGATTGTACAATGTCATAAAGGGTTTTACCCTTATTTTATGTAAGTTATGTTGGCTTTTGTATATCCACACACGTTCCGCGTATTATCACTCAGAGTTTCCTTGAAGTTGTTAGAAAAAGGAAAGGGGTCCGAGGTAACCACAAACCAATCTTTTAAGTAGAGAATCTAGCCAATCTGTACTCAGAGAGGGCTCTCTCTTTATGACTTAGCTTTGTTTTATGGGATATTGGGCTAGTTATGAAAGCAGAGCAGATGGATAGAACAAGGTATTTCAGGCCATTGGGCTATGGAGTCAACTGAATGATGGCTTAACTAGATTAGGTTGATTTAAGAAAGGAGAAATTCACAGGGCAAGATAGCTAAACAAAACACAAATGATAGCTTCAAATGGGTGAAATGGTCTTGAACAGGGAGGAAGGGCAACTAAAAATCCTTCAACATGGTCCAAGATGAGAGAAAGAGGGTGCTCATTAACAAAAAGCAATTAAGTATTCTTTGTTAAATGGTCACACTGATAAACTATGAAAGCAGGGAGCAATTAAGAATTCCCTACCTATAATATCTTGGAAGAAAACATTAAGAAAATAAACGATTTTAAAGACAGAATGTAGTAAAGCTTTTCCTGAAATATAAGTTTTTGTCTATCATTCAAGATATGAAACACATATGAATATTTATTAAACCAGAAAAACTGTAAAAAAACAAGATATAGAATACTTATTTGTTTCTTTTTTGACACAGGTATCCTGTAAAAGTCCTTCGCTTTATTACTTTGTTCCAGCTAGCCATACAAAAGTTGTTCAACAACACTTTAATTCCAAAAATAAATTGTCTACAGAAATGTCTAAGAATCCACACACCATAATTCGAATAAGGAAGTACTTATACAAAATTTACATTAAAATATCTCCTAACTAAAAGAGATACATTCTAGAAAAACTAAATATCGTTTACATGAATATAGAGACAGATGGTCTCGAAAGTAGAAACTGAATGTGAACTGCTTGTTTGCTGTCCCTGTTTTTGTTGAAGGAGCTGGAGGCAGGTCCTATGAATATGCATATTATTGTCTTGCTCGTAATTCTGTGCTGGATGATTGATTTTATCTTTTCACTGATACTCTTTTACCTGTGACTGATACTCTTTACCTGTTTTACCATCATTCATCCTTTTTTGCTACTTCAATTTTCTTCACTTTTTACCATGGTAAATCATAAGATGTCTATCATGCTGGTCCACCAATCATCTCTCAGTATTCTTGTCCTTGTCAGTTTTCTGTATATTTCATCTGCTCTATATATTTTACAAAATTTGGTTGCACTGGAAATAAGTGCTTTACTTCATGATCAATGTAAAAAAGGTTCTCCAAACTATCATAGAGAACTCTCCCTGTGGGAAATTCCTTGACTACAGATGAACTGGCCTGACTGTTAGGTTGCTGATGTAATTTGTTGACATAATCATTCTGAAACATTAGCTTGTCATTGATGACTAAAGGACTTGGAAGTCCTTTACTTTGTAAGATGCCAAATTTCTCCATAAACTCATCTATGTCTTCCTGCATATTTTGACATTTGCGTTCCAGGCCTTGCATTAGACTCCTTTTGGTCAATACTTTCTTTATTTCAAGGATGGTAGCAGTCCTATCCTCAATGTTTAATTGTTCCAACTAATGCTTGTTTCTACTATTTAGAAAGTTTATTAATCTAATAGCTTCTTCAGGCTTCCTTCCTAGTTCTTCCTTGGTTTTTTCAATCTCTTGAAGAGCAACTTTCACTAAGTCAATTTGTTCAAAAATGATTTGAATTGATGACCAAATATCATTGATTGAATCAATGATATTGGTCCATAATATCTTTTTGATATCAGTCAAAGGCTTTTCAAATGTAAGATCTTTTTCCATTGTTTTAATTTGTTGAGTCAAGCCTTTGTTGTTTCTCATTTCTTCGACAAAATTGAATTTTGATACATCATATTTTTTCTCTAAAGTAATGAATTTCTCTTTTACTTTTTGTAGTTCAGTGACTTGGAGCTTCATTTCCTCCATGGACTTGATCAACTCTTCTGTGCTCTGATTTGAGGTTCCTACCTGTGATGTACCTGTACCTGTTACTTCTATAGTTGCAGTTGTTGCCAAAGGGACATTTGGTGCTAAAGCAGTTGCCAATGTAGAAGGGACTACTATAGAAACCACTGGCACTACATTTTGAGGCTGTGTGGTTGACTCACTCTACCTGCTTTGTAGTGTTTTCTCTAATTCTTGCTCTGTCTCTTTTAGTTGCTCATTTAGCTTAAGGACCAAGTCCATAAGCTCTTCTTCATTTTTCTTCTCAATCACTTCAGCAGTCTGAGGGTGAATGAGTGGTGGCAATTTCAACTACTTTCTTAGTGCAGCTATATCTTCATTCTTTTTCTTTATTAGGCTTTCTACAACCTTGATATCCTTTGGGTTATGTCCCAACTCAATAATCAAATCCTCCAATGATTTGATTCTGTTGTCCTTTGCCTGTGAGGAGGCCTTTTGTAGTTGCAATTGGGCAGTAGTGTTGTTCAATGAATTTTGCAACCTATGTGCCATCATTGCCTTGCTTGTCAATGTAGAATAAACCATCTCTCATGTTTGCTTACGCAATTCTATATGATCTATGGAGTGGATATCTTTAGCTAAGACCTCAAAATCAGTCTTGAGGTAGTCTGCAAATGACTTGGGCTGATGTTCTGTGGGCTTTAGAAAGCTCATCTGCATTTTGCCTTCTTTGATGTCATAAGCTAACATCAATCTAGTTTGATTTGTAGGGGCCATCTTCAAGTATTGAGTATAGGCTTGGGCCTTCAACTGCTAATTCTTGGTCTTTATCTCCTTGAATTTTCCTTTTATGTCTATGATCTTCTCATATGAAGATCTGAAAGATGAAACTTCTACACTCTGTTGTCTTTCAAGCTCTTGTCTTTGTGAACTGGAAGGTGTCCCACCTGTTGGGAATGTATGTAGATTGTCTCCACCTTCTTTTCTCAAAATCCCTATTGTTTCCTCAAATAATTCTTCCTCTGAATATGGATTTAGCCTGTGCCTCTTAGCACCAGGCTGGTCTGAAGGACCACTGGCAGGGGTAGCTACTTCCCTGTCTCTTTTCAAGTTTTTTTCCTCATTCAAAGGAGTCTACACAACCGGGGGTTTCCCATATTAATCTGAGCTAGATGAGGCTGTGGTGGAGCTTGTTCTTCAGATATTTCATGCTGCTCTGACATCTCTGGTTGTTCTGATGCTGGAGTACTTGTTGCTTGGTCTTGTTCCTGTGGTGGTTCTGCTGAGGGAGAACTAGTTTCCTATGTGTGCCTTTAAGAAGTCTCTACTGTAGAGGCACTAAGCTCTGGTGTTGGCCTTTGAGTAGATTCAATTGGTACCTGTTCACAAAAGTCTAGCTCAATTCTCTTTTCTAAGTCTTTCATCACATTTTCTACCTCAACTTGGTCACTATCCATTTCAACTAGAGTTCCTTCCCTCCATTCATCCATATTTGCATACTATTCTATCTCAGGGATTCTGTGATGGATATATGGTGACAGCTTATGTTTCATTCTCCTATCACAAATGAAACCCTGTAGATCATATTTCCAAGCAAAGCTTTTCTTTAGTCTCATTTTTGTTTCTATTATTTCTTCTGCTCTTTTCCCTGCATCTCTATTGTTTCACACAAATGGGCCTAAGTGGTCTTTAATCCTCAATTGGGCTTTCTTCTTTGCCTTGGTGAAATGAATTTGATCATAGTTTAACATTTGCCTATAATATTCCAGGGCAAACAATCTCATAGGAACATACTTAGGCAGCTTGAAAGGAGGGAGTTCACAACCATAGATGCAAATCTCAGTTTGATTCTGGTACAAGTACCAGTCACCTATCTTGTACTGCTTTGATAGTTGAAGGATTCTCTTGATTTCATCACTAATCCTAGGAGGAGGACTTCCTATCAGCATGGTGGTCACAAGGTGGACAAACTAGTCAATGAATTCATTGTATGAATAGGGACAAGTATGTGAATAGTGGAAGATGGAAGTTCAAAAAATGATTGATCTGGGATTACCCTTTGTATCAAGTTTATTTACAGAGAATGGAAATTTTTCAGAATGATAGTAAAGGAAAAGGTGATATATGACTGTAGAATACTTGAACACCTTTCTAGCCTCATGAACTGATCATGGATTTTCTCAGCAATGAAAGTAGCATAGTTATATTTGACAGCAGGAGGCTGACCAGGGGTAAAAATGGACATTGAAACTAGAGTCAATTCATCCACATATTCACTAGCATTGAAACCCATGATTGCAGCTATCATATTGATTATATTTTTGCTTATCTCTGTGAAGAAAGATGGCACATAGGGAAGAGGATCTTTGGGTTGATGTTGTTTATCCATAGAAGTCTGGAAAAGGCAACTGAGTTCAGACTGGGACATTTTAGATGCTTTCTCTAGTAATTCCCCAAGTGAAATGGGGGTGAGGTCTTGCCCGGGCTGAAACTGTAGCATTTCGTTGATTGAATCTGCAGTAATTGTGAAGAGAACAGTTTGATTGGGGAACATTATTGCTCTGAGGGTGGGATTATAATTGGCTTGACATTGATAGATAATGTTAGGGAAAACACGCATAGAGGGGAGCATGTACCTTGGGAGATTTGATTCTGAAAGTCCTATGGTATCAGAGCCATTTAAGTAATTGTCCCGGCATTGAAAAAATACTTTCAAGGAGCTTTTATCAGTTTCAAGGTCTTTTATTTGAAAATCTTTATCTGTTAAGGGCAGATAATCCAAATCTCTATGAGGAGTAGTGATAGGAGGTATATTGAGGGCCACGAGGGTTTCCATTTCTGGTTCTTGTGGATTTAGATAGGAAAATGGGGTTTTCAAGTAGAGTTGGTGAAAATAGAGGGTCTTGGGAGTCTTCAATTCTAAATTCCGCAACTGAATTGTAATGAATTTTGGGTTTTTCAACGTAATCATAGAGGAAATCAAGTATTTACAGGGTTTCTAGAAGGAAACTAGTAAATACCTGTATTTAAGTGACGGGCAATGGAGTGCAGGTTCACTGGGTGCAAATGGTGGACTGGAGCGGCATCGAACTGCAAATTTCAGGGTGGCTGATGGTTGGAGTACGAGCTAGTCGACTTCTACGTTCTGGTTGCATGCATGAGTTTTCAGAATAAGGATGGAAAACTATTTTAACTTTGTTTTTATGCAAAGTCAAAGCTTTTGGCGGGTTCGTGATATGGACAGGTGGCGTCAGCGGGGAGGCGACTTGACGTTTTGTCTTTAGCGGGAGGCAGTAAGTGGGTTTCATCGCACCGCTATTGGAGGGTAAGTGGTATTTGGGCGAGACCGCACGATTCCATACGCTACTTGACACGTAGCAACGGTACAATTCATGAAACCGCTCACCATCACACACTAAAAGTCGACCACAGAGGTTTGTGCGATATGCGCGATGATTGTCGGATCTGCAGGATCCGATCGGACGGTCGTCGGGGAGATGAAGTGACTGGCAGATATGGAGGGCAGACCCGATATAAATTAAAGAGATTAATCATATTGGGGCTGATTCGATTGGTTATCGAGTTATTAATTAGTCCGAATGACTTAATTAATCCTCATTAAATGGTGGCGGGGTTGGGTTCTTAATTAACTACGGATTAGTTAATTAATACCGTTTTTTTTTTTTTTTATGGTTATATTTAACCGAGGGGGGGATATATAATGATTTGGGGTTCTGTATAATAATATAATATGGGCGTGGGTAATTTTGTTTATAGGGAAATTATATAATAAACATTAGTGGTTAATATGACAAAAGTGAATGGGAAAGCGCTAAGTCCAATGTTTTCCAAAAGTGTTTCATCGTATAACATATTACTTAGGGTGAAGTGTACAAAAGGGTTTTTATGCAAATTTGTTTCAATTTCTCTAAGTAAAATAGGATTTTACTTGGGAAAAGTTTTATCAAAGGAATGAGTGATCTTATGGGGGGGCAATGTTGATGAAAGGGACTTAAGTACTTGAGGCACTTCCAATTATTGGGCCGAGGGTCCGGTCCCTCCAAAAGTCAGAGAAATGCTTTGAGCCCCTCCAACTTTGGTAATTACCTTTAGTACTTAGGGAATTAGTGAAGATTTTTAGGGAATGGGTAGGGAAGTTAATTATTTTGACTTTGAATGTTGAAGTGCATTTCCATGTGATACATGCCTTTGCCTAGTGATGAAAGTAAAAGATTTAGACATTTGAACTTATCATTCACCATATATTTATTCTGCAACCATCATCTACTTACCATACCTACTTTATCCTAGCATTTTCACTTCTTTGTTAGGGTGCACTTAGATGGCAAACCCTTATCAAACTTTCTTTTCTTTTACATATAGATACCTATCTAAATCTAACCTTATTACATCCAAGGGCTTCGATTATACTATTGAGCTCCTTTTTCACTCTACCTACATACTTATTTGCCAAGATTAAACTGTTTGGTCAGATCTTTATTCTCTATTTCTACAACATGAAATTGAAAACATGAGCTAGTCAAGCTTAAACTATTTGACTATTCATGAATTGTGGCATAGGTGACAAGCTGCACACAATTTTTTATTATACAAAAGTAAAAAAGTAGTGGCATTTAGACTTGCACACTTTCCTGGTCCTTTATTTTTGTTGGGGTTCATTTTCTTTCATTTTTTGACATCTTTTTTATTCTCTTCACCCTTTTATTCGTTTTCTAGGGTATACCCTCTTTACATTTTTTAATTTCTTGATTTTTTTTTTCAAATGTGGAAAACCTTTGCAACAAGTAAAGGTATGAACATATTTCAAAGCTAAACCAAGTCAATCATGATATATGACACCTATTGGTGTAGGGGAAAAACAGTGGCTCCACTTGGGGATGGATTTTCTTGGTGGAAAGTCAAGAACAGTAGATTAGTGGCCTTTGAATGACTCTGACTGTGCCCTGCAATCTTCCTCTTGCATGCTGCTTTATGTATATGTATGACAGTAATACTTCTGAAGCTTAGGGCCTTCTCTTCGGGCTTCAACTCCAAAATATTACTGTCCAATCAACACTATGACATTACAAAATATATAATATGTATTGTGAAGAACATGGTAACATTAGTAACTAGGATCAAAGTAATGCTTCAACATCTGACCATTGACTGGTCCTTCTTCTACTTCTGTACCATCTAACTCTTTAAGAAAATATGCATTGTTTCCTCTGAAAGCATAGATGATGTATGGTCCTTTCCATAGGAAGTCAAACTTCCCATGTTTTCCCTTGTCCTCTCTTCTTGAATCCCATCTTAACACTTTATCTCCAAGGTAGAAATCTTCTGCCTTGGTTCTTTTGTCAAATATCTTCTTAAGTTTCTCCTACAACACTTGGGATCTTTGGTACACCTCCTCCCTGGTTTGCTACAAATTGATGGTCTGGTTTATCCTTCTTTGTATATCATTAGGTTCCACTTGAGCTTCTTGGAGTATTTTCATGACAGGAACCCCTAATAATGAAGGAAAAACAGTTTCCATGCCATATACTAACATATAGGGACTCGTTCCAATGGATTTTTTGGTTGTAATCCTGTCTGCCCACAAAGCATTGATCAATTTTTTGTTCCAAGTTTTCTTATTTTCTTCCAACAGTTTTTTGATGATATTAATTAGACTCTTGTTGGAAGATTCTGCCAGTCCATTCCCTTGAGGGTAGTAGGCTATGGAATGGCCCAGTGTAATGTGATACTTGTTACAGAAATTAATCATTTTCTTTGACTTGAAGGCTGCAACATTATCAGTAATGATTTTAGTGGGACAACCAAATCTGGACAAAATATTGGTCTCTAGGAAACCTATGATCACAGTGTCATTGGCTTGTCTGGAGGGAATGGATTCTATCCATTTAGTAAAATAGTCAGTGGCAGTGAGTATCCATTTGTGTTGGCCAGAAGAGGGTGGATGAATTTCTCCAATGAAGTCAAGACCCCATTGTTGAAAAGGTTTCTCAGTGGAAATGGGTTTTAAGGGTAAAGGTAACAATTTTCTTTTGCCTTCAAAGATTTGACATTTATGGCAAGAAGTTACAAATCTCTTCACATTTGCAAACAAGGTTGGCCAATAGAATCCAACCCTTAGGATCTTGTCTGCAGTTGACTTCCAATAGAGATGTCCACCACAGTCTCCTGCATGAAATTCTTGGAGAGCCTTGTTAGCTTCATCTTTTAATAAACAATTTAACAAAATTCCTTCATGATTTTTCCAAAAAAGAGTATTATCTAAGATGCAAAACTTTGAAGCTTTCATTTTCAAAAACCTATTCTTGGTTCTGGATAACCCTGGAGGAGCCTGCAGGTTTTGTAAAACATAAATTATATCAGCATACCAAGGTGAATCTGAAAAGGCCTGGCTGATTTGTGGAGTCACCATCTCCTACTCGTTATCCAGTTCATTTATGTCTAGGGCTTGACAATTAGTTTCTACCATGAGTTTGGCCAATCCCTAACCTTTTATTAGCTTGGTAGGTTTTATCTCTATATCATACTCTAAGATGGTAGCTATCCATTTTCCTCTTTTACCATCAACTCCATCCTGAGTTAGGATGTCTTTGACTACTGCATTAGGAACATAAGCTATTACATGAGAGTATAATATGTAGACTCTGAAATCTTTAATAGCTTTTACCAGTGCAAAAGCTTGTTTCTCCATTATTTTTTATTTTAATGATGCATCTCTAAGTGCTTTACTAAAAAAGGCTATAGGTTTTTCACATCCCTAATCATCCTTTTGTAATAAAACTACAGTTATGGTGTGTTCTGATGCAAAATAAAAAATGATGAAATCTCTATCAAATTGTGGACTCGTGAGGACTTGTGTTCTGGTTAAGGCCATTTTGATTTCTTCAAATGAATGCTTGGCCTCTACTGTCCATTTGATACTTGAATCCATTTTTAGCATGTTATTTAGTAATCTAATGAGTTCAGCTAAGTTAGAAATAAATCGTCTTAAAAAATTTATCTTCCCTAGGAAAGCCTGAAGTTCTTTAATACTTCTTGGATGGGGTATCTGTAAAATAGCTTCGATCCTGGAAGGGTCAATTCGAATGCCATCTTTGGAAATAATGTGACCTAAAAGTTTACCCTCCTCCAGACTGAACAAGGACTTCTTTGGATTCAAAGAAATGCCATATTTTCTGCATTTTAAAAAGACTTGCCTGAGATGGTCCAAGTGTTGTTGATCTAATTTAGAAAAAACAGTTAGATCATCTAGATATATAACAAGAAAATCATGAATTTCTTTGGCAAAGGCAATGTCCATTGCTCTTTGGAAGGTTGCTCCTACGTTTTTTAGTCCAAATGGCATTTTGATGTATATGAAAGTACCCCATGGTGTTGTAAAAGCAGTTTTCTCTTGGTCATCAGGATGAACCAAGATTTGGTTATATCCTGAAAACCCATCTAAAAGTGAAATTCTAGAAGAACCCACTACCCTTTGCAAAATATGATCCATTTTGGGTAAAGGATAGTTATCTTTAAGAGAGACCTTATTTACATTTCTCAGATCAACACATAACCTTATTTCCCTAGTTTTCTTCCTAGTAGGTACCAAGTTAGACACCCACTTTGAAAATCTAATAATCCCTACTTCATACATGCATTTGATTTCTTTCTCAATTGATGGTAATAGCACAGGGTTAATTCTTCTGAGTTTCTGTTTAAAGGGCTTTTGATTTTCTTTCAGAGGTATAGTGTGCTGAATGATAGAGGTGTCATAGGACTTCAAATCTTCGTAACTCCAGGCAAAGACATCCTGGAATTCCCTCATAAGTTCAACATACTTTAGCTTCTGATCAGGAGGTAAAGATTTTGAAAATTTTATCATTTTTGGATTATCCTATGTTCCTAAGTTGTACTGTTTGATATCCGCTTTTAATGGCTCCATTTTAGGTTTCTTGGGAATGTCATTGGAGTCAAAAAAATCTTCTAGAGGATTCAATCCTTTGGGTAAATGATTGTCCTTTAGGTTGATAACCTCTGTTTCTTCTTCAATTATTTCATCTAGGTCCATTTGTTTCAGGTCTTGAATTTCTTTTTGTGTGAATTTTGTGGGATGAAGCATATTTATTGAATTTTCTTCTGAAATGTTAATTTCTACCTCATTTATTTGATTAGAACTAATAACTGTATCAACATCTATGTTAATGTTAGAAAACTCTTCATCTAAAGTTAAAAAATTATTGATCTGCTTATCACTATCAAAAACCTGCCAGTTCTTCAAATTATCAGGGATGGCTGGTCTGTGCCTAATCTTAGCAGTATATTGATGATTAGGTTGAAAAGGTAATTTGCAGGTGCTGGAAAACATGGCTAGGTTGTGGGCTTGCATGTTGTGTTTTCTAGGGATAGTTGCAAGCTGGGTTTCCAAAAAAGTGTTGAGAATTTCTATGACTGTTCCTCTATAATATCCTAGTCTAGGATCCCTAGTTGAGTAAGTTCCTTTAATCTGTTTAATTATTAATTCTGAATCTCCTATGATAGACACCCTGATTGCTCCTAATTTTTTAACAAGTTTAAGACCCAACAAGAGAGCCTCATATTCTGCCATATTATTGGTGCATCTAAAATTTAATCTGTAGGCATGGCCTTCAGCATGATCATTTTCTAAATTGTACACCCAAACTCCTGCTCCTGCTCCTAGTTTATTGACTGAGCCATCAAATTCTAAATGCCAAAGGATTTCATGCTCATAATTTGTGTCTGGGGTAGTAGGAACTTGTTTAACCGTGGGATCTAGGTTTTCATTTTCATCTGACTTTTCTTTGTTATCTGATATTTCCTAAATATGAACACTTGATTTTTCTTTTTCAATTTCTTTTGGTTCTGCTGCTAAAACCTCTAAAGTATTGGAAGGACTGGCTTCTGCATTGTAAAGAATGAACGAATCCATATCAGAGTGTACTGAGTAGATGGGGAAATTTTGGGGTCTTTCCTGACTACTTACTACGTATTTCATCAATGTTTCTCTGTATAGTTTCTTTGGTTGTCCAAAAACCGATATAGTGGCATATGACATATCCAATTGAAGAGATCCCTGAAGCTTAGCACCCCAGGATCTAGACAATAACATGCCATATTTGGGTGGTATATCTGCTACCACTATGTCCATTAAAATTGTTTTTGCAGGGTATTGAACCAATGAAACACACAAGTCTTTTATCAGTCCTAAACATCTCACCTGACTAGAATCAAAAGAAAACAAATCTTTGTATGGTCTAGTGATGTCTAGGTCTAGCTTTTCCATTACAGACTTGGGCATGAGATTATGAGATGCACCAGAGTCAAACATGGCATTGTGAAGAATCTTATCATGTATGTTTAAGCTCACATAGAAGGGAGGAATTCCTCCTTCCAATGGTTTTCCATTCACTTCTGGGCCAAAGATTAATTCGGGTTGGTCATCAAAAAGATTAACTGAATCTTCAGTTCCAGTAATTTTCAGTGATCTATTGATTTGAGTTCGATAGGCATCATGTTTAGCTAATTCAGATAATGGGACAAAATTTTTTAGCTTACCTACTTCTGTTTCCAGATTAAAGGGTTTTTCTATTTGGGCCTTTGGATTTTGAGTAGTAGTATTCTCTTTGTTTTCTATGTTTTCTATGTTTTTCTCCTTTTCAAGAGTAGAATCATGATTTGCTGATTCTCCTAGATCAACCTTTGGAGGTTCTTCCATAGTTCCCTTGGAAGGAAGGGAAGTGGAGGGTTGTTTATTGTTTGGTTGATTATCAAAGACATCTTCAATTATGGGGTTAGAAGGATTAGTGTTTGATCTAGAAAGAATTTGTACAGGTTTGATTACTGTCTTACCTTTTTTGGGCTGATTTGGAACCATTTGCTTGTTTGTTTCAGGGACATCAATTCTCCTACTTCTTAGATTGTATTGCTTGTGCACCTCAAATATGGCTGAGTCATATCCTTCTCTAAAGTCGAACGATTCCCCTGATTGGGTTTGGAACTGTTTAAGTATGTGGGCCTCTTGATCATCTTGGGATAAGAAAACTTCTCCTTCATCATCAAGCCCCATCAAATTAATTTGAGTATCTTCTTTTGGGCCTTCAGAGTGGGAAGCTTCTACATAGTTCTCCTGGAAAGGGGGTCTAATGTTTTGGTCAGGACCATTCTTTCCAGTGTTCAGGTTTTTGATTTTTTTCTGAAATTAGGATTTCTCCCTGTATTGGCTTGCTGGCTATCCCAAGGAGATTTCCTTTCAATTGTCTCCACTCTGTCTCCTAGTCTATCCATTCCTTTAATTATGCCACCTATCTTTTGTTCAAAGGGTGAGCTTTCTTACTTTAATGGTATCCTCCTTTCACTCCTAGCCTTGGCTCCTTTAGATAGCAGGTTAGCCTCAACACTGACTGCTATGCTTTGCATATCTTCCAAAGTAGGGGGGTTTCATTCTCTCAGCTGGAAAGCCATATCAGAATCAAATCCATCTGGGAATTTGATTAAGGCTAAACCAGGTGGGGGTCTAAGATCTAGTGGGATGGCATTATACACACTATTAAATCTAGTGTAACAGTCCCGCGCAGTTTCTTGTGGTCCTCTTCTTAGGTTTTCGTATTCAGATAGAATCTGAAGGGGGTCTTTCCTTTTCTCCCACCTGTTCAGGAATTACTGATAGAGAGTTCTTAGGTTGTCTATACTATTTGTTGTTAAGGCTCTGAACCAGGTTCTAACTTCCCCAGATAAACTTTGAATGAATATTCTCATTTGCACATCAACAATATCTATTTCATAAATTTCAAAATAATTAGTCATCTTCTTGGTGTGTTGCTGGGATGTATAGGTTTCCATGCCATCAAAAGTAGTGATCTTACTTTGGTAGTCCTAGGGCATGGCACCTAAATTTGCTAGTAGTACCAAGGGGGCATATCTATTGGCCATTGCTGTTGGTAATGGTGAAACAAAAGCTGGGGTTGGAATAACAGTGGATGTTTGAGTTGTGGATGGAGAGCTAGAGGTGATGGTCAGATGTGGAGTGGTTTGAGGTTGAGAGATATGAGGGAATGATAATGAGCTTGCAGAAACATAAGTGATTACAAAGGGATTAGGGGTTCCTTCAGTGGTAAGATCAGATTGTGGTGAGTTCTGCAAATGTCTATCAATTGACAAATTGGCTACTTGGATTTCTAGTTCTCGGATGAACTCTGGGTCTTGGACTAGGTCTGCTAATTCAGAATCAGATGAAGTCCTAAACAAAGAGGTTCCAAAGTATTCATCAAAGGGTAGGTCTTCGAGGTAAATCCACTTAACAGGACAAGATGAGGATCTGAATGTGGGTCGAGGACTAACAGAACTTTCTTGTCTTCTAAGAATTCTGGGGATCAGATTGGGGTTCTCAAACACTTGTGGTGGATTGGGATCAGGATTAGCTCTAGTGTAACGAGTCCTTTCTGAAGCCAGATTTTTGGGTTTTGTTTTTGGTTTTCTTAACGGATATCAAAAACAACTTCTATGATTTCTTTAAGATGCTTTTAGATTTAAGGTTTAAATTTTCTTAAAGATTTGTTTTGACTGAGGAATTGTCCTTCCCCAAGTATGGTCGCCACTATGTTATCACTCAGATTTTCCTTGAAGTTGTTAGAAGAAGGAAAGGGGTTTGAGGTAACCACAAACCAATCTTTTAAGTACAGAATCTAGCCAATATGTACTCAGAGAGGGCTCTCTCTTTATGATTTAGCTTTGCTTTATGGGATTTAGGCTAGTTATGAAAGCTTGGGGGTTTTGATTGTGTTTCGTGGTAGAATTTGAGAGCAGATGGATAGAACAAGGTATTTCAGGCCATTGGGCTATGGAGTCAACTGAATGATGGCTTAACTGGATCAGGTTGATTTAACAAAGGAGAAATTCACAGGGCAAGATAGCTAAACAAAACACAAATGATAGCTTCAAATGGGTGAAATGGTCTTGAACAAGGAGGAAGGGCAACTAAGAATCCTTCAACAAGGTCCAAGATGAGAGAAAGAGGGTGCTCATTAACAAAAAGAAATTAAGTATTCTTTGTTAAATGGTCACAATGATAAACTATGAAAGCAGGGAACAATTAAGAATTCCCTACCTATAATAGCCTAGAAGAAAACATTAAGAAAATAAACGATTTTAAAGACAAAATGTAGTAAAGCTTTTCCTGAAATATAACTTTTCGTCTATCATTCAAGATATGAATATTTATTAAACTAGAAAAAGCTGTAAAAACATAAGATATAGAATACTTATTTGTTTCTTGTTTGACACAGGTATCCTGTAAAATTCGTTTGCTTTATTACTTTGTTCCAGCTAGCCATACAAAAGTTGTTCAACTGCACTTCAATTCCAAAAATAAATTGTCTACAAAAATGTCTAAGAATCCACACACAGTACTTCGAATAAGGAAGTACGTATACAAAATTTACATTAAAATATCTCCTAACTAAAAGAGATACATTCTAGGAAAACTAAATATCTTTTACATGAATATAGAGACAGATGGTCTCGAAAGTAGAAACTCAATGTGAACTACTTGTTTGTTGTCCTTGTTTTTGTTGAAGGAGCTGGAGGCAGGTCCTATGAATATGCATCTTGTTGTCTTGCTCATAATTCTGTGTTGGATGATTGATTTTAGCTTTTCACTGATACTCTTTTACCTGTGACTGATACTCTTTACCTGTTTTACCATCATTCATCCTTTTTTACCAAAATTGACTATGGTAAATACTTCAATTTACTTCACTTTTTACCATGGTAAATCATAAGATGTCTATCATGCTGGTCCACCAATCATCTCTCAGTATTCTTGTCCTTGTCAGTTTTCTGTAGATTTCATCTGCTTCTGTATATTTTACAAAATTTGGTTGCACTGGAAATAAGTGCTTCACTTCATGCTCAATGTAAAAAAGGTTCTCCAAACTATCATAGAGAACTCTCCCTGTGGGCAATGCCTTGACTGCAGATGAACTGGCCTGACTGTTAGCTTGCTGATGTAATTTGTTGACATAATCATTCTGAAACATTAGCTTGTCATTGATGACTAAAGGACTTGGAAGTCCTTTACTTTGTAAGATGCCAAATTTCTCCATAAACTCATCTATGTCTTCCTGCATATTTTGACATTTGTGTTCCAGGCCTTGCATTAGACTCCTTTTGGTCAATACTTTCTTTATTTTGAGGATGGTAGCAGTCCTATCCTCAATGTTTAATTGTTCCAACTGATGCCTGTTTCTACTGTTTAGAAAGTTTATTAATCTGATAGCTTCTTCAGGCTTCCTTCCTAGTTCTTCCTTAGTTTTTTCAATCTCTTGAAGAGCAACTTTCACTAAGTCAATTTGTTCAAAAATTATTTGAATTGATGACCAAATATCATTGATTGAATCAATGATATTGGTCCATAATATCTTTTTGATATCAGTCAAAGGCTTTTCAAATGTAAGATCCTTTTCCAGTGTTTTAATTTGTTGAGTCAAGCCTTTGTTTTTTCTCATCTCTTCGGCAAAATTGAATTTTGATACATCATATTTTTTCTCTAAAGTAATGAATTTCTCTTTTACTTTTTGCAGTTCAGTGACTTGGAGCTTCATTTCCTCCATGGACTTGATCAACTCTTCTGTGCTCTGATTTGAGGTTCCTACCTGTGATGTACCTGTACCTGTTACTTCTATAGTTGCAGCTGTTGCCAAAGGGACATTTGGTGCTAAAGTAGTTGCCAATGTAGAAGGGACTGCTGTAGAAACCATTGGCACTACATTTTGAGGCTGTGTGGTCGACTCACTCTGCCTGCTTTGTAGTGTTTTCTCTAATTCTTTCTCTGTCTCTTTTAGTTGCTCATTTAGCTTAAGGACCAAGTCCATAAGCTCTTCTTCATTTTTCTTCTCAATCACTTCAGCAGTCTGAGGGTGAATGAGTGGTGGCAATTTCAACTGCTTTCTTAGTGCAGCTATATCTTCATTCTTTTTATTTATTAGGCTTTCTACAGCCTTGATATCCTTTGGGTTATGGCCCAACTCAATAATCAAATCCTCCAATGATTTGATTATGTTGTCCTTTGCCTGTGAGGAGGCCTTTTCTAGTTGCAATTGGGCAATAGTGTTGTTCAATGAATTTTGCAACCTATGTGCCATCATTGCCTTGCTTGTCAGTGTAGAATAAACCATCTCCCCTGTTTGCTTATGCAATTTTATCTAATCTATGGAGTGGATATCTTTAGCTAAGACCTCAAAATCAGTCTTGAGGTAGTCTGCAAATGACTTGGGCTGTTGTATTGTGGGCTATAGAAAGCTCATCTGCATTTTTCCTTCTTTGATGTCATAAGCTGACATCAATCTGGTTTGATTTGTAGGGTCCATCTTCAAGTATTGAGTATAGGCTTGGCCCTTCCACTGCTCATTCTTGGTCTTTATCTCCTTGAATTTTCCTTTTATGTCTATGATATTCTTAGATGAAGATCTGAAAGATGAAACTTCTACACTCTGTTGTCTTTCAAGCTCTTGTCTTTGTGAACTGGAAGGTGTCCCACCTGTTGGGAATGTATGTAGACTGTCTCCACCTTTTTTTCTCAAACTCCCTATTGTTTCCTCAAAGAATTCCTCCTCTAAATATGGATTTAAATTTTGCCTCTTAACACCAAGCTGGTATAAAGGACCCCTGGCAGGGGTAGCTACTTCCCTGTCTCTTTTCAAGTTCTTTTCCTCATTCAGAGGAGTTTGCGCAACCCGAGGGTTTCCCATATTAACCTGAGCTGGATGAGGCTGTGGTGGAGCTTGTTCTTTAGAGATTTCAGGTTACTATGACATCTCTGGTTGTTATGATGCTGGAGTACTTGTTGCCTGGTCTTATTGCTGTGGTGGTTCTGTTGGGGGAGCACTAGTTTCCTGTGTGTGCCTTTGAGAAGTCTCTGCTGTAGAGGCACTAGGCTCTGGTGTTGGCCTTTGAGTAGATTCAACTGGTACCTATTCACAAGAGTCTAGGTCAAGTCTCTTTTCTAAGTCTTTCATCACATTTTCTACCTCAACTTGATCACTATCCATTTCAACTAGAGTTTCTTCCCTCCATTCATCCATGTTTGCATACTGTTCTATCTCAGGGATTCTATGATGGATATATGGTGACAGCTTATGTTTCATTCTCCTATCACAAATGAAACCTTGTGGATCATATTTCCAAGCAAAGCTTTTCTTTAGTCTCATTTTTGTTTCTATGATTTCTTCTGCTCTTTTCCCTGCTTCTCTATTGTTGCACACAAATGGGCCTAAGTGGTCTTTAATCCTCAATTGGGCTTTCTTCTTTGCCTTGGTGAAATGGATTTGATCAGAGTTTAACATTTCCCTATAATATTCCAGGGCAAACAATCTCATAGGAACATACTTAGGCAGCTTGAAAGGAGGGAGTTCACAACCATAGATTCAAATCTCAGTGTGATTCTGGTACAAGTACCAGTCACCTATCTTGTACTGCTTTGACAGTTGAAGGATTCTCTTGATTTCATCACTAATCCTAGGAGGAGGACTTCCTGTCAGCATGGTGGTCACAGGGTGGACAAACTGGTCAATGAATTCATTGTATGAATAGGGACAAGTATGTGAATAGTGGAAGATGGAAGTCCAAAAAATGACTGATCTGGGATTACCCTTTGTATCAAGTTTATTTACAGAGAATGGAAACTTGTCAGACTGATAGTAAAGGAAAAGGTGATATATGACTGTAGAATACTTGAACACCTTTTCATTTTCTAGCCTCATGAACTGGTCATGGATTTTCTCAGCAATGAAAGCAACATAGTTATATTTGACAGCAGGAGGCTGACCAGGGGTAAAAATGGACATTAAAACTAGAGTCAATTCATCCACATATTCACTAGTATTGAAACCCATGACTACAGCTATCATATTGATTATATTTTTTCTATCTCTGTGAAGAAAGATGCCACATAGGGAGGAGGATCTTTGGGTTGATGTTGTTTATCCATAAAAATCTAGCAAAGGCGACTGAGTTCAGACTGGGACATTTTAGATGCTTTCTCTAGTAATTCCCCAAGGGAAATGGGGGTGAGGTCTTGACTGGGCTGAAACTGTAGCATTTCATTGATTGAATCTGTAGTAATTGTGAAGAGAACAGTTTGATTGGGGGACATTATTGCTCTGAGGGTGGGATTATAATTGGCTTGACATTGATGGATAATGTCAGGGAAAACGCGCACAGAGGGGAGCATGTACCTTGGGAGATTTGATTCCCAAAGTCCTATGGTATCAGAGCCATTCATGTAATTGTCCCAGCATTGACAAAATACTTTCAAGGAGATTTTATCAGTTTCAAGGTCTTTTATTTGAAAATCTTTATCTGCTAAGGGCAGATAATCCAAATCTCTATGAGGAGTAGTGATAGGAGGTATATTGAGGGCCACGGGGGTTTCCATTTCTGGTTCTTGTGGATTCAGATAGGAAAATGGGGTTTTCAAGTAGAGTTGGTGAAAACAGAGGGTCTTGGGAGTCTTCAATTCTAAATTCCGCAACTGAATTGTAATGAATTTTGGGTTTTTTAACGTAATCACAGAGGAAATCAAGTATTTATATTGTTTCTGGAAGGAAACTAGTAAATACCTGTATTTAAATGATGAGAATTGGAGTGCAGAATCACTAGGTGAAAATGGTGGACTGGAGCAGTGTCGAACTGCAAATTTCAGGGTGGCTGACGGTTGGAGTACGAGCTAGTCGACTTCTACATTCTGGTTACATGCATGAGTTTTCAGAATAAGGATGGAAAACTGTTTTAACTTTTTTTTTATGCAAAGTCAAAGCTTTTGGCGGGTTCGTGATATGGACAGGTGGTGTCGGTGGGGAGGCGACTTGTCGTTTTATCTTTAGCGGGAGGTGGTAAGCGGGTTTCATCGCACCGCTATTGGAGGGTAAGTGGTATTTGGGGGGGACCGTGTGATTCCATACGCTTCTTGACATGTAGCAATGGTACAATTCATGAAATCGCTCACCATCGCACGCTAAAATTCGACCACAGAGGTCCGTGTGATATGCGCGATGACCGTCGGATCTGCAAGATCCGATTGGACGGTCATCGGGGAGATGAAGTGATTGGCAGATAGGGAGGGCGGGCTCGATATAAATTAAAGAGATTAATCATATCGGTTGTGATTCGATTGGTTATCAAGTTATTAATTAGTCTGAATGAATTGATTAATCCTCATTAAATGGTGGCGTGGTTGGGTTCTTAATTAACTATGGATTAGTTAATTAATCCTGTTTATTTATTTGTTTTATGGTTATATTTAACCGAGGGGCCGGATATATAATGATTTGCGGTTCTGTATAATAATATAATACCAGCGTGGGTAATTTTGTTTTATAAGGGAATTATATAATAAACATTAGTGATTAATATGACAAAAGTGAATGGGAAAGTGCTAAATCCAATGTTTTCCAAAAGTGTTTCATCGTATAACATATTACTTAGGCTAAAGTGTACAAAAGGGTTTTTATGCAGATTTGTTTCAATTTCTCTAAGTAAAATAGGATTTTACTTAGGAGAAGTTTTATCAAAGGAATGAGTGATCTTATGGGGGGGCAATGTTGATGAAAGGGACTTAAGTACTTTAGGCATTTCCAATTATTGGGCGAGAGTCCGGTCCTTCCAAAAGTCAGAGAAATGCTCTAAGGCCTTCTAACTTTGGTAATTACCTTTAGTACTTAGGGAATTAGTGAAGATTTTTAGGGGAATGGGTAGGAAAGTTAATTATTTTGACTTTGAATGTTGAAGTGTCTTTCCCTGTGATACATGCCTTTGCCTAGTCATGAAAGTAAAAGATTTAGACATTTGAACTTATCATTCACCACATATTTATTCTGCAACCATCATCTACTTACCCTACCTACTTTACCCTAGCATTTTCACTTCTTTATTAGGGTGCACTTAGACTGGCAAACCCTTATCAAACTTTCTTTTCTTTTACATATAGATACCTATCTAAATCTAACCTTATTACATCCAAGGGCTTAGATTGTATGGTTGAGCTCATTTTTCACTCTACCTATCTACTTATCTACCAATATTAAACTGTTTGGTCAGATATTTATTCTCTATTTCTACAACATGAAATTGAAAACATGAGCTAGTCAAGCTTAAACTATTTGACTATTCATGAATTGTGGCATAGGTGACAAGCTGCACACAATTTTTTACTATACAAAAGTAAAAAAGTTGTGGCATTTAGACTTGCACACTTTCCTGGTCTTTTATTTTTGTTGGGGTTCATTTTCTTTCATTTTTGACCTCTTTTTTATTCTCTTCACCCTTTTATTCTTTTTCTAGGGTATACCCTCTTTACATTTTTTAATTTCTTGATTTTTTTTTTCAAATGTGAAAAATCTTTGCAACAAGTAAAGGTATGAACATATTTCAAAGCTAAACCAAGTCAATCATGATAGATGACACCTATTGGTATAGGGGCATAACACTGCGGACCATGGGATCGTATAAAAATGAGAGTTTTAAAGAGTCTAAGAAAGTATAAGATGATGAAGATGAATGTAATGGTTCAGTAGGTAGAGAAGCAAAGAAGTCTTAAAGTAGAAGAGAGGCTCTGCAGCTGTGTGCGCAGAGGCCCAGAGTAGAGTCTATAACTAAGTGTGTGGATCCCTATAGCTGAGTGCACAGGGAAGTCTTGAGTCTGTAAGCAGAACTGAAGTATTAATAAAGAGATTATTCCAAAAAGTCCCGTGTTTTTTCTATTTACTTCTATTATAAATGAATGTGCTATTATGTTATGATGAATGATGGGTTTATGAATTAATACTATATTGATGTGTGATTTGCATGGTTTATGTTGTCATATGAATGCAAGTAATAATAAATGTTTACACGAAGAATATATTGTTGCATGTTAAAGTTATCAAACACTTAAACCAATCTGGGTGAATACGGGACTAAGGGTAATCACAGAGGCATGTAAATGGTTGATTCACTCGTTTAGGGTCTGCGAAAGACATTCGTGAACATTTACAGAGGTATAAAATTTGATTAAGGGAAGTTATATCGATAAGCGCTAAGGGCTTATCGATCTGGATGAAGGCAGGTTTAGGGCATAAAACGACATTACACTAATCTATAGGTGCGGAAACTTGGTTCCAACATCGCCCCATACTGCTTTGGGTGAGACTTCAGTCCGCACTCTGCGAGTTGATGCCGAAAGGGCCAGTAGTGTAGGGATTTGTTTGGCAAAATTAACTCTGAACCTGGGTAAGGACCCACTAAGCCAAAAAATGGTTTCATTGTCGAGACCGGGATCTGCATAAGGATATGTGTGATGTCGCATCACTCGAATCCAACAAAGAAATAAATTAAGGAGTGGTTGGATAGAAAGATCCACGAGTTCGCGGTGCAAGAACACAGAAGTCTGCGCCTGATAAAAGAACAGTGGTTGGATATGTATCTGTACACAGAGATACACAAAAATTTCTTTTGTTTCTTCCCGATCAAGCTATACGAGTGGATCGCTAAATTGGAAAACGACTAGGGAATGTGGAGGCTTGACGGTCTAATAGTGTGGATCCTAGAGCTAGTGCGGATATTGGAAACCTATGAAGGTAAGATCGCGAACGCTATCGATCACTAGCTTGATCGCGTAATAGGAGGATTTGTGACATAATTCGTGGTCGATACCCCGGTCAGCTACAGCGAAGCAGCACGACGCTTCTTCAAGGAACTGCGAGGTAAGTATTTAAGATCTTTGAATACTTGGATTAAAATGCTCTTGTGTGAAAAGCAGGTTATGCCATTACCTTGATGTTTAGAGATACGCAAAGGGGAAAGTTATTCAGGGATAGAGGGAGAACAAGCCCTTAATATAGCCCACTGATTGAGCCTCCTCTGAGTGATGATGAAGCAGCAGCACAGGCTTCACCACAGAGTGTTGTCCAGTTAATAAGGCAAGGGTTCCCACGAATATCCCATCCACCCACACTGCCTCCATCTTCACCTCCATAGCCTACACCTTCGCCCACGTCGCCACCAGCTCCGTCGTCGTTCAATATGGAGAATACAGTGAAGTTTCCCTTTTTCAAGGGCTTGGGAAATGAGGACCCATACCAATTTTGGTTCGTTGCGAAGGCTGTGTGGACAGCCCAGAACATTATAGACGATCAGATGAAGAAAGAAACATTGCTTACCGCTTTATAGGATCGTGCACTAACATGGTACATTAAATACTGCACCGATAACCCGACAGCTCCGTTGGCACACATTTAGACTGTGCTGAACAAGGAATTCAATAAGCCCAAGTCTGAATCATGATGAGGCCTGGTGAAACACCCTAAGAGCTAGATCAAAGATTGAAATGCTAGATCCGCAAAGCTAACATGAATATTACGGATGGACAGCACCACGAATGGTTTGTAGCCTCACTCTTGCTTCACCTAAGGGTTGCTTTGTCACAGCAAAATATTGGGACCCGGGTGGAAGCACTGGAGATTGCGATGATATTGCATGAGACACCGATTCAAGATGATTCTTTGGGAGTTTAGCAGATTCATGCAAAGTTGTATCTTTTCCTAGAGTTCTAAATTCTGAAGAAAGATAGAGTGGCTCGGCCAGAGGTGCGCGAAGAAGTTTGGTGTATGAAATGTAAGAGTCAGGGGCATGATAAAGATCATTCCCTGTCTTCGCAGATTATGTTGCTGGAGGAGGGCAAATGCCTTTGAGGCCAGAAGCTCAAGAAGGGCCAAGTACAGGGCCCGCGTTGTGGTGTGATATATGTCAAGTAGCTAGAAAACATGTAACATACAATTGTCACTTGCTACAAAAATTTGTGCAGACACCGCAATAGATCTTCTGCAACTTCTGCAAATCAGTGGGCCACAATGAGCGTAATTGTTGTAGCTATGAGCTGATGATGGAAAGAACGCCTGCATATCGAATTCAAACAGAGACTCAGCCTCCAGATTAAGGCACTGGGGGAGCATGCAGAGGATATCAAGGGCGCGAAGAAGGCCGAGGCGGAGGAGGACCTGCTAGAGGTCGGGGACAAGTTATTTTCTATAGTTGTGGAGTTCCAAGACACTACGCATGAGAGTCTATGAACCCGACATGCCTGTCATGCCGATACTGTACTCAATTTGACCACGCACCAGAAGACTACCCTGTATTGATAGCTAGAATATAGGAGAAGAGGGCACAGCCTCAGCAGCCTACCTAGAACCTCCAGATGATGAGGGATGAACCCCACTAAGAAGATTCTAATGTGAATATCTTGTTGCAGAGTGGAATGACGACTAGCGAGGATAAAGGAAAGTAGCTTGAATAAAGTGAGTGGGTCCGCAAAGCTCTAGAAAATGAGGTTGGATTTTATTTGGAGCATGTGAAAGAAAAATTCATGGAAGCGAAGAAAATCTTCACCGAGGCTTCTAGCTTAGGAGGTTAGGATAAGCTATCTGAAGAAATGGACCCCTCCATTCTTACCACGTTCTTGGAGACATGTATGAAGCTACTTTGCAATAGCAAGGCCGTGAAAGGATTACAAGAGTTGGTAAATAAATGTGTTGGTAAAGAAAAATTCTCTTGAAGGACCTCGCGTAGTCAGAAAAATTGGTAAGCATAAGGCAAGAACAGGGCATGAAATGAGGCTCACTTTGCAAATAGGCGAATATGAAATGGACCAAGTTATTCTGGATCTTGGGTCGAATGCGAATGTTTTTCCTAAACAGACATGGGAGAGAATGGGGAGACCTGCGTTGTAGTGGTCTCCGATTCAATTGAGGATGGAAAATCAACAAAAGATTATCCCCATGGGAATATTGCAAGGAGTGACAGTAGACATTGAAGGCGCGAGCGCATTGGTCGATTTTGAAGTGATAGAGATTGTCGATGACAACAATCCATACCCCGCACTCCTTGGGATCGATTGGGCTATTGACATGAATGGGGTGATCAATTTGAAGAAGAGGACAATTGCATTTGTGGAGAAATCACTCCACGTAGTAGTACCTTTGGACCCTACAGAAGGACTGCATTATACTGAACCGGTCCATGATTATGAAAGTGACAATGATTTGGACCAGATCTACAAAATAACAGCGCGAGACCAAGATTGGGTGAATCCGACAGCAGATGGACACATTGCATGGGACCGCGAAAGTTCCTATACATCAAATTCAGATGAGGAGTTGGAACACTAGCAGAATAGGTTGCATGAAGTATCTACGCTGCGCTGTAACATGATGACTAAATTGTTGCATTGTGTATTGTCAGAGGTAAGGAGTTTGCCTTATTATGATGGTATAACTGATGTAGATAAATTTTTGGATGCATTTGAAAGGGAAGTACCAGAGAAGCATCGCTTCCAAGCCTTGGATTTGGCACTGCGCGCTATGCCTGCAAGATGGTGGGGTATGCACAAAGACAGTTTTGATGGATGGCGTGAATATAGAAGAATGATGAGGTTGCGGTTTGGTCACCCAAAAGTGTGACTAACAAAGAAATATGATGGAAGGAGTGATCCACGTGATCATTTAGCTAAATGGACTGAAATTTATGGAGTGGAGCCACAACCTGAGTGGGTACATTTATTTTGTCATACTTTGGATGTAATACCAATGAATTGGTACCTAGAAATAGAGCTCCACCATGGCACTGAAGAGTGGGACGTTTTGAGATAGGGATTTTTGATGACATTCAGCTTTGAGGATGGATTTGAATGCATCAATGAAGCATTGCAGGAGATCAAGGCAACAATCTTCAGAATACCGCAGGATCCCTTGGATTTGATTCAACCAGATTGGACCACCCAGCTACGCCATGTGCTGGAGTGCTAAAATGTGACTGTTGAAGAAGAAGAGTAGGACCAAAGGAACATTAACATCCCAGAGGTAGAAGGCCACCGCGAAGTTGAAGGGTCACAGATAGAGAATCCAGATATCACCGTGCCACTAAAGACGAGACAGGTGAATATTGGCACAGAAGCAGAGCCAAAGTTTGTAAAAATTGGGGACTATTGGGATGATGCCACAGTGGACAAGGTCATTGAGTTGCTCCGCAAATATCAAGATTTGTTCCCCACAAAGTTTGAGACTGAAAAGGCATCATAGGTGATTAAGGAGTGATGAAAATAACTTTGAAACTAGACGCAAAGCCTGTTAAGCAGAGGCCATATCGCCTTAATCCTAAGTATAAGGAAAAAGTCCGCTTGGATTTGGACAAGATGTTGGCAACCGGTATTATTGAACCAGTGGAGGAATCTAATTGGGTGAGTCCAATGGTAGTTTAGGAGAAGAAGCAAAAGGATGAAATCAGAATTTGCATAGATCTCAAGAAGTTGAATGATGCTTGCGTTCATCATCCTTTCCTAACTCTGTTCACAAACGAAGTACTGGATAATGTTGGCGGGCAGGAAGCATATTCGTTCACTGATGGGTTCTATGGATACCATCATATCAAGATTGTGCCAGAAGATAGGAGTAAGACTACCTTCGCGACTGAGTGGGGATGCTTTTAGTATACGGTAATGTCTTTTGGGCTTAAGAATGCGCTAGCAATCTTCTCGTGCATAGTCATCGTGGCGTTCAAAGAGTTCATTCACAAATTTATGGAGGTATTCTTTGATGATTAGACTATGTTTGGATTGGTCAAGCGCCATGTAGGTAGTTTGCGCTTGATGTTGGAATCGTGCTAAAGGTATCAGATCGTGTTGAAATTGAAGAAATGTTTGTTTTGTGTCCCTTTCGGAATATTTCTAGGGCAGACAAGGATTAATGGTGGACCCTGCTAAGATCACGGTTATAATTAATTTGGAGGCACCAAGAAGTGTTAAACAGCTGCACGCAACATTAGGTCATACTGGATACTATAGGAAGTTCATTAAGAGTTATGCCTACATTACCGTGCCGATGGAAAATATATTGAATAAGGATGCTACATAATGTTGGGATGAAGAATGTCAACAGAGTTTGGATGTATTGAAGGAAAAAATGGTCACCGCACCGATCCTAGTCTTCCCAGATTGGAAGAAGGAATTTCATGTGCATGTGAATGCGTCATGTATTGCACTAGGAGTAGTCCTGACACAGGCTGGTGAAGGAGAATTAGATCACCCTATAGTGTTTGCAAGCAGGAAGTTGTCTAAGGCCGAAAAGAATTATTCGATGGCAGAGAGTGAAGGATTGGCTATGGTGTACGCACTCTAGAAGTTTAGACATTACCTGCTAGACGGACACTTTAAGATGTATACAGACCACTCCACATTAAAGTACCCTAGTCAATAAGCCTGTGTTGTGCGGGGGGGGGAGGGGGAATATGCAGATGGTTGTTGTTATTTCAGGAGTATGATTTTGAAGTAATTGTGAAGCCAAGGCGATTGAATGCAGGGCCAGATCACCTGTCATGCATTGAAATGGGAGAGGAGCCTGCCAATTTAGAGGAGGGGCTGCCTAACGCACAACTCTTTGCGGTGTGCATAGCCGACAATCACTTTGCAGACATTATCCACTTCATGACTACAAGAATGACTCCAAAAGGATACACGAGTCAACAGAAGAAGGAATTGGTGGTGTGCGCGACAGATTTTTCTGTTATTGCAGGTCACTTGTATAAAATGGGATCAAACGAAATACTACGACCTTATGTGCCTGATTTTGAATGAAATAGTATCCTTGTTGAAGCTCATTTAGGAGCCACGAGAGGCCATTATGGGAAAGCAATAGCGCAAAATATTTTACGTGCTGGTTTATGGTGGCCAACATTGCATAAGGATTCCAAAGCATATTGTAGGGCGTGCAACACATGTCAAAGAACTAGAAGGTCATCGTGAAGGGATGAGCTGCCTTTGAATCTGCAGGTATCATTGCAACCATTTGAGAAATGGGCAATTGATTTTGTAGGACCAATTCAGCCTCCAAGGAAGAAGACGGGTGCGCGGTATATCATCACCGCGAACGATTATTTGACCAGATGGGTGGAGGAACAACCCGTGAAGGACTGTATAGGGGAAACAATAGTGAAATTTTTGTTTGAGTATGTGTTGACCAGGTTTGGTTTCCCAAAGATTTTAATGAGCGATCGCGGTATGCACTTTCTCAATGAAACAATCAGTGCGCTGATAGAGGAGTTCTAGGTTTATCACCAGAAAAGTACATCATATCATCCTCAAGCCAATGGGACGGTTGAGGCGTTTAATAAGATATTGGAGAATGCACTGACAAAGGTTTCCAATGCATAGCGAAATGATTGGGACATGCATGTACTAGTTGTGTTGTTGGCTTATAGAACTACCTGAAAAAAGCTTACTGGTCAGACACCTTTTCAGTTGGTCTATGGCATAGAGGTTGTGATGCCTATGGAGTACATCATGCCTAGTCTACGCATAGTGACATTCATATGGATGGCGAACCGCAAAACATTAGAATAAAGGCTCGCGCAGCTAACAAAGCTCGAGGAAGATAGGTTTTTGGTTGGATTCCATCAGCAAGTGGAGAAGGAACGCGGAAAGGCATGGCACGATCGACACATCAAACTGCGCATCTTCAAGGTAAATGATTTAGTTTTATTATATGAAAGTAAGTTTGATAAGTTTCCAGGAAACTTTCAGATGCATTGGCTGGGGCCATATGTTATCAAAGAGATTACCGATGGTGGAGCAGTTCAGCATGTGAAATTGAATGGAGACCCTTTTCTGGGAAAGATAAATGGAAGCCGATTGAATCCATACACCAAGGATCTAGTCCAATGACTACATGATGGTAGCACAATCTTAGCGCTCCGGGCAACTACAAGGAGGCGCGTGACTATAAACTACACTACCCGGTTTGTAGAGCTGCGCGACGAGGGCTCTGCACGAAATAGGAGGGTGTCACAGCACCAGACGAAGTGCGAAGGGAGCTACGCTATAGGAGGAGAGACCGCATAGTGCAACCAAAAAGTGACCATCACTATTCATGATTTGATTGTCAGGAGATGGTTAAGAGGAGCGGGCGACCAACATTTAAGGCATTTAATGCTGAAATTAAGAGTGATCTTTGGAAATCCACTTCCAATATAGAATTTATGGACGAATTTTGGGGGGAACAGTCGAATTTGAATTCAACTCTTCCTATAAAATATGCGTGGCCATCCAGCGAGAAAAACTTTGCATTCTGAGAATTTATGTGTTATGCTGTCTGTTGTGCATGAACTGTGAGTTCTTTGAGGATTTGCTCGCAAGCCCCATGTTTGATCAGTATCCCAAGTTAGACAGAAAGCTTATCCGCGACATCATGTTAGGACCAGGTCCCACAGAAACTACAACCACTGGAGGGACTATTGCCTTTGAGGGAACTTCTCCTGAGGTTGTGAGTATGTAGGTTCTAGTAGCAGTGCCTACATCGCCAAGGTCGCCTAGGCCGAAGCCTACACCGACGAGAGAGGTCCCCAAGCCAAAGAAGGATAAACAAAAGAAGGCGATGCGCAGTGTGCGAGTCACCGAGGAAGCATGCAGCTACAGAGGCTCAGCGAAAAGAAAAGCCGAGTGCGAAGGAGAAGGGGAAGATGGTAGATCTCGAGGTTGAGGGTACAGAAGATATCGACATTGTGGGGATGGACCCTATTTCTAAGTTACTAGAGTATATCCTTCCATGCAAGGGCAAGGTGAAGGTCTCGAAGGACCTAGATGTCGAACAATTCTCCCTCAACACACCCCTGTTGCTGGAGAACATCACCTTTGAAGGTCCGTGCTTGGTGCGGGTCCTGCACTTGAAGCTTGAAGACTGGGATTTGGTGGACCACGAGCGGTTCCCCCACCTTGCTACCGACACCTTCATGCAGAGGGTTTTCTACAAGGAGTCTGGTGTCACCACGTTGGAGTCGGTGGAATGGATTCGCGGAGTCAACAAGTCAAGGTTGCTGAACCTGTTATGGGTGCCGCACTATCATTGGTCAAATATCAACCTAATTGTCATTAAGCAGCTGTTGTGCCTGGTGCATGACGAGTGCTTGTGGTTAAATGAGTCGATCCCTATCACAGATATGTTGATCCATCGGATCACATTATTACCCCATTCAGGACTGAATCCGGCCAAGGCGTTTGGTGGAAAGACGAGCGAGCGCGACCTGCTGAGAAGATGAAGGACAAGTTTAAACTTGTCAAAAAGCCACGCGGGTATTCAATTACCAGCATTACTGACCCCACAATCAAGATTTCCATGCAGATTTTGGCTGGCAAGGTTATGAGAAAGTGTCGCGCGGATGAGGTGTCGACACCAGTGGTTTCATTAGCAACCAAGTGCGTAGAGGGCATACAGTTCAACTGGGCACGCTACCTGTGTAGTGAGTTCCTCGGAAACTGCAGAGAGGCACAGAACAATAGTAAGACCTTTCACTATTCATGGTTGTTGCTCTCAATTGTGCTGGTCGCATGGGATTTTCCGAAGGATAGCCAGTTTCCTCCTGTGGAGAAGGATTTATCGGAAGCAGCAAAGCTTGCATCTATCTGGGCCACAAAAGATGTTGCATGGATCACAGAGAGAAAAATATTTTTGGGAACTGATGGAGGCGAGCATTTGCATGGCCATCAACCAGAAGCCGTGATTATCACCAACCGTGCTTGAGCAAATCTTTGGGTACGCGGAGTTCAAAGTGGACTTCCACCATGTTTACATTCGGGTGCAAAAGGACCCCAAGAAAAAATGGTTTGACTTACCCTATCTTGCTACGAATGACACTTTTGTAGAGGTCATCAAGCGTTGGCCAACAGAGTGGCATTCTCCATCCGATGTGGCCGCCAGGACTAGCAAGTCCACAAAGAAACAAAAAAAGGAAGTGGCCAAGCAGAAGGTTCAACAGTTGGCTGAGAAGAGGAAGAAAGAGTTTGAGGAGAAGGCCTGCGTAGAAGCGGAGTGCGTCGCGAAGGAACAGGCAGAGCAGGAAGAGTGTGATTCCAAAAGAAGTCAGAAGTTCCCTTCACCCTAAATGGAGGAAGAAGAGCAGTCAGAGCAGGGTGATGGAGATCAATAGGAGAGCACCCCTTCCCAATGAAGCAGTACAGGGAGCAAGAAAAGGAAGGACAATGAAAGAATTCAAAATCCACCAAGTCGTCGCTAGATCCAATTACCTTGATGGAGGGCGAATTAGATGATATTGGAGATGAGGTGAGGGATACAACAGTAGAACTATTGCAGCAGTTCGAGAAGCAACAAAAGAAGGCACGAAGCACCATCCAGGTGGGTCTGTGTGAGCTGTAGATCCAAACGACTAGACTCCAGGCAGCTGCAGGACAGAGCACCGCTATATCAACCAGTTTGGCACCAGGGACCACTCAAGAAGCAGAGATGGTTCACTCAATGGATCTCCAAGCAGTCGCGCTGCTTGATGGAGCTTTAAGCATGGAGGATGCCACGGACAAGGCTATTGTCAACTGCCTGACGAATATTGGCCTCAACCTGGCCACACTCCCCAGTGAGTTCCTTCACACACTACAAGTAGGTGTGATAAAAAAAGTTAAGGCTTGGGAGCAGTGCGCATTGAGCATGATGAATGAGTACAAAGTCAAAAACGAACAAATGTTCATGGAGAAATCCACAACACTAGAATTATGGAATAAAGTTCAAGTGCAAAATTAACAAACTGTAGTCATAGTGGCCGAGGCATGCAGAACAGTCCCTGAACTACATAACCCAGAGGAAGTGCCGGTGGACGCGAAGAGCAGGAAGTTGGTTGTAGGCTTGCACAACGTGAAGATGGAAGTGGCCAAGGTTTATTTTGAATTGAACCTGAATATTACAGAGTTATAGTTGAAGTCACAGCCTTCAACTCCACCAGAGGTCAGAGAACAACACAAAGCAGCTGTGAAGGATGGCGTTGCAACAGTGGATGCCGCAGTGGTGGATTGCACTGCGCTCTTTGAGTAGTCCATGGAGGTAGTCACGGTGCTGCAGGAAGATCCTAACCTGCAGAGGTTAAACACAGAAGCCCGTGAATTGCAGCAGTGATATGATGAAGCGAGAGCGATGACGCGCACCGTCACTATATCACAACGATTGGCCAAGCTGCATGAGGCAAAACAATTGCTCGAACAGGTGGAGGCAACACAAAGGAAAGAGGTGGTCCTCAAGGCCAGATTGGGGCCTTGGCTGGATGAGGCCTATGTTATCTCTGCCACCATTGAGGAGAAGTTGGCAAGCCTACAAAGAACACAACAGAAGATCAAGGAAGATAGTGCAGGACCAGCAACAGAGCAGCTGGTGGAGAAGATCAAACAGGCAGCCACACAGAGCATAGCTGAGGTAGTAGTGGCACAAGTGGAATTGGGAGGTCTTTGTAGCAAGATCTCCATGCCAACAGAGATGGAAATTCACGATATTTGTGTTGGGAGCCTGTTGGGACAAGGTCCCCTAAGGTCAATTTTGGGGAAAAAGCCCAAGTTTTGGGGAAAAAAGCCCAAGTTTTATTGTAAAAAGTGTAAAGTCTCCACAAGTTGTGGTCGCGGAGCATGTAGATAGTAAAGTGTCATAAAGGGTTTTACCCTTCTTTTATGTAAGTTATGTCAGCTTTTGTAGATCCACCCATGGTCCGCGGACCATGGGATTGTATAAAAAGGAGAGTCTTAGAGAGTCTAAGAAAGTAGAAGATGATGAAGGTGAATGTAATGGGTCAATAGGCAGACAAGCGAAGAATAGAGTAGAAGAGAGGCTCTACAACTACGTGCACAGAGGCCTAGAGTAGAGTCCACAGCTGAGTGTGCGGACCCCTGCAGTTGAGTGTGCAGGGAAGTCTTGAGTCTGTAAGAAAAACTGAAGTATTAATAAAGAGATTATTCCAGAAATTCCTGTGTTTTGTCTATTTACTTTTGTTATGAATGAATGCACTATTATGTTATGATGAATGATGGGTTTATGAATTAATACTGTATTGATGCACAATTTTACATGGTTTATGTTGTCATATGAACGCAAGTAATAATAACTATTTACGCGAATAATATCTTGTTGCATGTTAAATTTATCAAACACTTAAACCGATCTGGGTGGAAACAAGACTAAGGGTAATCACAGAGGTGCGCAAGTGGTTGATTCACCTGTTTAGGGTCTGCAAAAGACATTCGCAAACGTTCGCGGAGGTATAAAAGTTGATTAAGGGAAGTTATATCGATAAGCCCTAAGGGCTTATCGATCTGCGCAAAGGCATGTTTAGGGAATAAAACATCATTACACTAATATTTGGGTGTCGAAACTTGGTTCCAGCATCCCCCCATACTACTTCCAGTGAGACTATAGTCCACACTCCGCGGGTTGATGCCGAAAGGGCCAATAGTGAAGGGATTTGTTTGGCAAACTTAACTTTGAACCTGTGTCAGGACCCACTAAGCCAACACAAAGACTATCTTGATGTAACTCAATAGATGAAAACTCTTGAAAAATGTTATAATTCTCAAGCCATGCAAAATTCTTAAGCCAAAGAAAACAATAAACTCTAGCTAAGAATCCCTCACTCAATGCATTTGCCAAATATCTCTGGAAAACAAAAGAAAAGTTCCAAATCTTCTTATGGCATTACCTATCTAGTAATTCTATAAGAAGTCTTAGTTTAAGTCTTCAGACTATCTTATGCTAACTACTGTGTATAAAATGAGCAAAAGGAACGTTTTTATCTACTTTAAGAAACACACAAATCAAAATAGAATAAGCCACTATATAACTCAAAAATCATGTACATAAATGGTTGTCTCTATTTGAATTTAGTTATTCAATATCTTCTCAAAACTAAACTTCAAATCCTTCCAAATAAATTGACTCAATCCTTTAATGAGATACAAACCCTGGAAATGAACCAAGCTACGAGAGCATAAGAATTACTCTGTTTATAAGTACTTGTAAAAGAAACAGATCATTTGTGTGATGTTGGTCTTCATTCCAGAACTTAGATCCCTATCAAATGAATTATAATCAAAGGATTAAGGCAATAAAAATGTATATACCTAATCACCATTGATGAATCCACAAATTCTCCACCACACAAGTAATATAAATACAACTACAAACTTTGTTCTAGTATTCAGATGCAAGCATATTTTTGCGCTATTTTATGGGTCTCAATAGATCTATTAATTTCTATATCACATATCAATGAGACAACCTATATCTCTATTTCACTTTATATTACCAACAAATGCCTCAAAATCATGATGAACCAATTAATGAACTGCTCCAAATTGTGAGATACTTAATGCATAAACAATTAAAACACTTCAATATTAATATATGAATTAAAAAAGTGTTTCCATATCCATTTATGCCACTCTTGGGAGGAATAAGGCAGTGCATCGAAATTCCATTGAGACATTGTAAAGAAAATTCTGCAAGATGCATTTTTTTGTGGATTTTTCATTAAAAAGGATTGAATTAATTTCAAAGCACTAATACACACACACACACACACCCTGTAGCCACAATAACTTGGCAATTATTTGTTAAAATTATGAATTAATGTTGCGGGTTGAACTCTAAGTGTGAATTTTTCTTCACAATGTTAAAAATAACAGAGTATGAAGTGCATAGTATAAAATACCATATACCGCAGGCACAAAACCACTCAAATTAGAGGAAAACAAAATTGATTAGCACACCAAACAATGAAACATAAAATTAAAAAGGTAGATCCAATATATATATGGGAAAATAAACACAAAGGGGAGGCAATGAGCTTGGTTTGGGAGCCCAACCAACCAACTCATGCCTCTGGTAAGAAATTTAAATCATAGAGCAGTTATTAGACAACAAATGCACAAACAATTAAGATAAAACCTCGAATGGATTCTTCATTGATCACACTTTTTAGTCTTTCCATCGTCAGAGTAGAGTCCAACACCCAAAAGGGGTTGTCCCAAAATCTGAACTAGCAGCCAAAAATCTGAACTAGCAGCCAAAGGCTTATGAAAATCGTACTCCCTGTTGACAATGTTGAAAATAAGACAACCAAGGGGTCTCCCTGATGTGAAGTCCCAATTAGACCTCACACCGTTTGGAATAGGAGCCCCATCCAGAGTATCGACCTGGTTTCCATATCTTTTTATATATTTTCCTTGGCTCTAACTGTCAGAATAAGAGAGAAATACGCATGCACCTTCGAAAAGAAAGTAAG
Source organism: Pinus tabuliformis (assembly GCA_031772625.1). Classification (NCBI taxonomy): domain Eukaryota; kingdom Viridiplantae; phylum Streptophyta; class Pinopsida; order Pinales; family Pinaceae; genus Pinus; species Pinus tabuliformis. The sequence continues at coordinate 818,995,720 of CM062809.1, forward strand.
TGTTCCTGATGATTATTCGGTTGCAAGTGTGTCAAAGTTCTTCTACTGCGGATGAAAAGAGTAAGATGAGCCTCTAAGAGAGAGGTAATAGTACCACCCAAGTAGAGACACATAAAAACAAGAAGGATATGTCTAACAGCTAGTGGAATAGTCCATAAAAGATGCGATGATCATTACAACCAATGAATGAGAAATATTTGTCTAGTATCCTGTGGAACAAGCCACAAGGATGGGACAACAATAACAACCATTACAACACATCATCAACATGATAAGTACTAAAATAATTGAAATAGTTCAACTACTTTAGCACATATGAAAGAAAATATGAAATACAAACATCGCATAATAGTCTTACAAATATTCATAATCCATGCATGAAGAACATGCTAGCCATGAAAGGCTTATGTTATTAAGTAAAAGTTCCAACACATATGTATACAATGAACACCACTAGCTCCAATAGTGGAATGTTGGAGCCCCTCCTTGCTCCTAAAAAGAACTAGCTTATCTCTCTAATGCCTTGAGGGAGGAGCCAAGGTGAAAAAAATCCCTTGCTCATACAATGAGGGTGTATATATAACCAAGAGGTGATGTTTCATCTTCCTTGTGACTCTTTGACTACCCGCATGACTATTTAACTTCCTATGAATTTTTGAATTTACATGACTCTTGATATTTTGAATGTGTCCTTTGGTCTTCAACTTTATGATACATTTTCAATAGGTAATTATATAATCCACAATAATGATGTGGCATATGATGACTTCTGACAGGACGTGACATGACACTGATGACATGGATTTCCTAATGATGTGACGGTGCCAAGTTGTCCTTCTTGTTGCTTCTTTCTTTGCGTCTTCTTGAAAATATGGTCCATTTTCTTCTTCTTCCTCCTCCTTATGACTTGAAGATGAGGAGTCTTCCATGTGATCTTGATATTGATCTTTTGTTATAGTTCGATGTTGTTGAAAATTGGCAACAAGAAATTACTAAAAATAGAAGTGCTAAAAATAGCAGTTTGGGCATCAGTGCTAGATTGGGCAACAGGGAATGAAAAATGGAAGTGCTAAAAATAGAAGTTCTATTTTTAGTAGTTCAGTGTGGATTCCTATTTTAGTCAGTCTTGGGACTAGAAATAGGAAGTAAAATTCGAATTTGGTCTTACCAACAGTTTGAATATTAACTAATTAATTCAGTTTGAGTTAATTAGTTAAGGAAAATCAAACTTGAAGTCTTTGTGAGAACATGCAATGATTTCTCCACTGATTGGGGAATGTGTCCTTGATTTGCTCCACTGATTGAGGAATTAAGGATGAGTTCTATATTGAGAGGATCAGTTGACTTAGTTTAACTTAGTCAAGTCCAGTTAGATTAATTTAACAAGTTGTTAAATTAATGAGATTCAGTTTGTTGACGCTTGCATGCATGTGACAACTGGTATTTTCATATAACTGAGTATTCACTCATGGATAACTGATGCATGGCAGTTCAGATAGAGACCCAGTTGAGATCAGATGACGGACAATGTATTATCAGTTACTAGGATATTCCTAGTGAATATTCATTGCATGAGGAAGGAATATTATTCCTTCTACTACTGCGTAGTTGGACATGAGGTGATAGTAGGTATGACTTGGGCCAATTCACACATGTTATGTAATTGGACCCCAATCAAAACTGCGCAAGGAAATAGGGGCTTGGAGGACTTGTGGAGCATATATATACAAGCCTAGATTGTCCATGAGCTACATCATTAGAGTACAGAGAGAGCAGGATAGCTTTTGAGCTGATTCTTTTTGTATGTTGTTGAGGATTTCCACTTGATTGATAATACAGAGATGGGGTTTTAGGCTGGTGCTTTTCCCGGATAAATTCTTCTGTGTTATGTGTGATTGATTCCTTCTTATCAGTTATATGTGTTCATGCTTGATGTTTCTCATGGTTGATTAGCTTCTGCAAAGTTTATGGTAGATGTAGATCTAGTATTATGCTTTAGTACATTGCATATATCAGTTTGATCTACAGGTGAAATTTCTACATGATATCAGTGAGCTAGCTAATTTGTAGAGAAAATTCTACATGGTATCAGAGCACAGGTGATCAAGGAAGAACAGTATACAAGAAGGAAGAAGTTTGTGGTTTCTAGATATAGATATCGAGTTCTTATCACATTTCAGATTTCATCAATGGCGTTCTATGGTTTGAGGCTTGAGTATGCACTAGATGGCAGCTCAAACTATATAGCCTGGAAGGATTGCATGGAGGTAGTATTAGAGGATAATGGGGTGAAGGACTTCATTGATCAAGAATTCCCCAAGCCCTCAAGATCTAATGCCCAAGAGTTGGTGGAATGGAGGAAGTGTCTGGTTAGAGCTAGGAGAATCATTCTGGAGGGAGTTCGAGATCACGTAGTCTCGAGCCTCCATGGGAAGGAGACTCCATTTTCGATGTGAAAAACATTGCAAGATCCTTATCAAAACAACAGTGTTCAGAGGAAGCTGGCACTGAAGGAAAAACTTCGAAAGATCAAGTGTGAAAAGGGAGACACGATCTCTATGTATCTGACCAAGCTCACCACATGTAGGGATGAGATTGCAAGTGTAGGGGTCATGACAACTGATGATGACATGGTGAGTCTTGCACTCCTCGGACTTCCTAAGAGCTGGCATAGCTACTAGGACTCTGTTAATGGAAGAGAGAAACTGCTAGATTGGGAATGACTATGGTCGGATTTGATGCAGGAGGAGATAAGAAGAAGCACTTGAGATGGTTCTTCATCCATGAACAATGAAGAAAATTGTGCCTTAGTGAGTAAGGCGAAGAAGGGGAAGGAGAAGGTTTCTCTTTCTAAGTCCAGTTCTTCCCATGGTGGGAAGAAGTTTGACAAATCGAAAGTGTGATGCTTTCGTTGTCATGAGGTGGGCCATTTTGTTACAAATTGTCCATAGAGGAAATCCAAGAAGGGATCCGGGGAAGGATCTCAAGGTGAGGCACTTGCTTCACAGTTCGAGTTGGATTTCACACTCTTCACATGCATGGTTTCATCCATGGTGAGAAGTGGTTGGTTTCTTAATAGTGGACCTTCTTTCCACATGACTGGTGACAAGAATTTGTTCAACAATTTGGAGGAGAAAGATCTCAAATACTCATAGCGATGGGTAATGATGAAAAAATTAGTGTCTCAAGTGTAGGCACGGTTATTTTTCAGAGGGATCATGGAGCTCACCTTACCTTAACCAATGTCAAGTATGTACCAGGACTGAAGAGAAACTTGGTGTCGATCGTGATGCTGGAAGACAGAGGCTATGATGTAGTCTTTAGTAAGGGAAAGGTTTTCCTTAGACACATCATCACTAGATAGGTGAAGCAGATTGGTTCACGGGTCAAGAACATGTATGCTCTTAAGGTTCAAGATGCATGCAAAGCCTTGAGCAGCAAGGCAACTAATGGAGACTTGGTGGTTGAGAGGGAGAGTATATTACCTCTCAACATGTAGCTCCAAAAGAAGTCTCAGACGATTTTGGAGGAGCCACGATTGGTGCAGCAGCTTCAAGAGGTTGTGGAGCAGCCACAACAGGGGAAGCTGAGTGGAGATTGAGTAGAGACATCTACTCATGCAGAGACCTCTAGTAGGGGGAAACTTTGATCCAAGTGGGCCGAGGGATCACATGTAGCCATTCCTCCGGGTAGGAGGTGGGGCGATGTAGAGTGATTGTCCCAAGGATGAGGGGCAGGATCCTTTAGGTACCCAACCTCTTGGATGAGACCTTGCTATGGGACCCCCAATGTGGAGTAGCAGGAACTGACCGATTGGGTAGAGATAGATGCGGATGGAGCGACAGAGAGAGCTACAGTGCAGGGAATCCCAGGACAGCGTAGAGCATGCAGGCTGCAACAATGCGAGAGGCACAAGTGTGTTGCACAGTGCAGGGTAGCACAGAGAAGGGTGCAACGGTGCAAGATGCATGGAGATGTTGCAGTAGCGTAGAGGTCAGAGAGGGAGCACTTGTCAGCAGCAGGTAGAGCTTCAGCATTAGAGTATGTTTCTAGCCCAACAGAGAGGTCAGTTGGGAGTTTTTTTGTTCCGAGAGTTGTTGGAGCAACCACACTTGGTAGATGTGTTGCATGCAGAACATTCCAGAGGTATAGGATCGGGTTTGAGAGGAAGCCTTTCTTGTTGAGAGGGAGCATTGAAAATTGGCAACAAGAAATTGCTAAAAATAGAAGTGCTAAAAATAGCAGTTTGGGCATCAGTGCTGGATTGGGCAATAGGGAATGAAAAATGGAAGTGATAAAAATAGAAGTTCTATTTTTAGCAGTTCAATGTGGATTCCTATTTTAGTCAGTCCCTGGACTAGAAATAGGAAGTAAAATTCAAATTTGGTCTTACCAACAGTTTGAATATTAATTAATTAATTTAGTTTGAGTTAATTAGTTAAGGAAAATCAAACTTGAAGTCTTTGTGAGAACATGTAATAATTTCTCCACTGGTTGGGGAATGTGTCCTTGATTTGCTCCACTGATTGAGGAATTAAGGATGAGTTCTATATTGAGAGGAGCACTTGACTTAGTTTAACTTAGTCAAGTCCAGTTAGATTAATTTAACAAGTTGTTAAATTAATGAGATTCAATTTGTTGATGCTTGCATGCATGTGACAACTAGTATTTTCAAATAGCTGAGTATTCACTCATTAATAACTGATGCATGGCAGTGCAGACAGAGACCCAGTTGAGATCAGATGAGGGACAGTGTACTATCAGTTGCTAGGATATTCCTAGTGAATATTCCTTACATGAGGAAGGAATATTATTCCTTCTAGTACTACGTAGTTGGACCTGAGGTGACAGCAGGTATGATTTGGGCCAATTCACACATGTTATGTAATTGGACCCCAATCAAAACTGCGCAAGGAAATAGGGGCTTGGAGGACTTGTGGAGCCTATATATACAGGCCTAGATAGTCCATGAGCTACATCATCAGAGTACAGAGAGAGCAGGATAGCTTTTGAGTTGATTCTTTTTGTATGTTGTTGAGGATTTCCACTTGATTGATAATACAGAGATGGGGTTTTAGGCTGGTGCTTTTCCCGGATAAATTCTTCTGTGTTATGTGTGATTGATTCCTTCTTATCAATTATATGTGTTCATGCTTGATGTTGCTCATGGTTGATTAGCTTCCGCAAAGTTTATGGTAGATGTAGATCTAGTATTATGCTTTAGTACATTGCATATATCAGTTTGATCTACAGGTGAAATTTCTACATGATATCAGTGAGCTAGCTGATTTGTAGAGAAAATTCTACAGATGTTCCTTCATCTTCTCACCTGATGATCATCTTACCTCTTCAACTCCACATGTGTCTTCTAGCATGTCCTCCTTCTCCATCTCCTTCTTCATAATCTTGCAATAGCATGATAGAGTACCTGCATCTACAATCCACTCATGATAATACAACATCAATTCGATAAAGTTGTAGTCTAAGGTGGTGCATATTGATCCACTAATTGAGTTGGAACTGGGTGAAGGCTGGGAAAGAGGTTTAGTAATTGCGGTGAAGCTGGAGCATTGATACTACGTAATTTGTAGTTCATGCTGGACTAAGGAAGAATATTGTATATTTTGGGAGCTCAGTGAGCCAAGCTTAGGGGTTGGGCACTGTTTCAGTCAACTGCATAGTTTTGGGAGGCGAAGCAGATCTAGTGATTGCACAGTTGCACAGCTCAAGAGCTCAAGGGTTGGGACTGAGGTATGAGACTGTGCAATGTGCAATTTAGGCTTGGATGGAGGGCATGATTTCACAATTTTGGAGGCCAAGAGCTAGGCTTAAGAATTGAAATTGCAAAATGTGTAGTACTCGAAGGACAAGAGGCAAGATGATTACACATTTGCGTAATTTAGGAGCTCAATACTAAGGCTTGAGAATAGAGAATGAGTAATGCACAATGCTGGCTTGGCTGGAGAAAAATATTTTTGTAGTTCTAGGAGGCAGAGACTGTGTATTGCACAGTTACAAGAGCCAAGGTCGTTGCTTGAGGGCTGAGACTATGCAATGCGTAGTTCAGGAGCGTTGGATGAGGCTAGGTTGCTGGGAATTTTGAACAGTGACATGACTTAGCTATGATCACACACTTGAAACACTTTGATGACACAAAAACATATATCATATGGAACACGTTAACAACATATTTTCCTCATTGCAACAACTTTGCGATGACTTTATGACAAGTGCAACACTAAAGGTATACTTTGCGACGACCATGACGACACTTATGCGAAAGTGATTAAAACTTTGGGAATGAGATAAATTGATGTTTACATGGTTAGAACAACTCATTCACACAAAGATAACCCCTTGAAACTACCAAAACAAGAATACATACATTGTGTGACAACTAACATGCGAAAATACGACAATTGCTAAAGTGTGAACGACTCTTGCGATATGTGAACGACAGTGAAAGTAACACATGCTAGAGAAAATATAACATGAAAATGACACTAATTAGAGTGAAAGAAAGTGAAAGAAACAACCAAAAACATGAAAACAACACTCGTGAAAACAAAGGTGTGCGGGAGCGATAGTTTGCAAAACTCACTGAAATGGAAGTACAAACGCAGATAGAAGGTGAGAAATAGTCATTGTCAGTGCACATGGATAGTCGACATGGATTGGACATTGCACATAAACATTCTTGATGGAACATGCTATGATTTTCCAAGCTTGCGTAAAAGAATGTGCTCACGCACTTGTTACGGACTGAGCATGTGTGAGCAAGTGACTTCGACACTTCTAATCCAAGAAGTCACTACAGAATGAATGATCACAAGATCCGTAGTAGGCTCCAAAATTTGAGTGTACACAAAAAAATTTAGGGTGTTTGTCGCAACAACAACACTCCCTAACAATAATAATACACCTGGCACAAATCATGGCTTAATTTATAAATAAAACTAGAGTACAAATTTTGTTGTCCAACGAGTGAGATGAATACAAAATAGATAAAAATAAAATAGTATGCTATTGATGGAGGTCTGGTTTAGCCATCATCCAATCAAAAAAATCAAGATTTGGTGCATAACTCTACATTCTGGGCACGATCCTAGAATTCTGGAAAAAAACGCAATTTTTTTACAAAACTGCCTCAAAGAACCCTTTAGATCTCCCAAATGGTGGTGAATTTTATAAAACGGCCACGTTACTCAATTTCCTATATTTGGAACAAAACCTAATTTCCATAATTTTAAGATTTTCTCTCATCTGCATAAAAATCGAAGCAAATTGGCAATTTTAAAACTGGTGCGAATTTGGGGTTGGAGCATTAATTATTCGATAAAAATAAATTTATACGACCTGGGTGCATTCTAACTCATGTGGAAGCATGAAAAAATCATTAAGAACATAAACCAAGTCTCTTTTTCCTCCCGGAAGTGTGTCAATATGTCAAACCCCAAATTGGTGGATGAACTCTTGTAGGTGTAGGAAGATCTCAATGAAATATAAACACGCCTTTGACTGTCAAAGAGGCTCCAAAATAGTCTCTAACATGTGCTCATACTATCATCTAGCATTGGACTTCGTGGAAAGTTCCAATGATAAATTATTCCACACCTACTTTAACTTTAGCGCGGGATCTCTGTACACTGCACGAACTGCATAAGCTTGTATTAGTGACATGTTACATATAAAATTCAAAAAACATAAATGAATGAAGGAATTTGATTAAAAATATACATTGTACCCAATCCTTCTTTGTTGCATCAAAATCATAAGGTAGTGCATGATAAAAGAGTCTGAATTAGTGAAACAAGGGGGTAAAATATAGTATCATGGGGCAAGAAGATGTATTAAATATAACAATTTTGATACATGAAAAACTTCTTCCTTGATTCTTTGGAGACATGGCAGTAAAAAGAGGCTCCAAAAATTCTGAAGTGTGACACATCCAACTTCATCCCCAAGAAAGCCTCATTAGGCGTGATCATGCCAAGAATCTGATGAGGACTCTTGTTCTGCTAATAGATCGTTGTGTTGCATGATTTTTCCCACAAGTGCAGAGGTAGGCTTTGGTCATGCAACATCGCCCATGCTACTCCCACAATGCTACAATTATTCCTCTCAACCACCCCATTCTGCTGTGGGTTGTCGAGTTCTATCAACTATCGCTGAATGCCTTCTTTTGCACAATTTTTTTTAAACTCATTCGACACGTACTCACCTCCATTATCGCTCCTGAGAGCCTTCACCTTATTTCCCATTTCTTTCTCCACCAGTGCCTTGAACTCTAATAAATTGGAGAAAGTCTCATCCTTCTTCCGCATGAAGAAGATCCAACACTTCTACGAGAAGTCATCAATAAAGATGACAAAATATTTGTGCCTGGCAGTGGAGGTTGTTGAGAAAGGTCCACAAACATCAGAGTGGATCCTTTCAAGGACTACATGTGCTCTGTTGTCCCGATCATGGAAAGTGGCTTTTGTGTACTTCCCCAAGGTACACCCTTTGCATGTGTCTTGCTTCTCTAGTTCTCCTTTGGGGAGGCATGTACTAATCTTCAGCATGATCTTCAAAGCGTCATGATGCAAATGGCCAAGTATTCTATGTCAAAGTTCATCGACATCGTGACTCTCCACCTTCTTTTCCTTTGTGCTCAACGTAGCACAATCCTCCACATCTAGCTTGTAGAGGTTCTTCACACAAACATCAATCTTGTTCACATGTCCCATGGCTATGTGTCTCAGGAATGTGTTTCCATTGCTAAATATCACATCATAACCGCGGTCTTCCGAAACTGCAACAAAGGAAAGATCCTTCTTTAGACCCAGAACAAACATCACATCCTTGAGTCTTATAAGGGAGCCCAACTCCCTACGAAAGGTGATTGTAAAAATCCTAATCACACTATGCCTTCCATCATCTCCCATATCAATGTGCACCTGGAGATCCTTCTCCTAAAAATCACTGAAAAAATCTCTATTCCCCATCATATGGAATGAGGCATCGCTATCCAGGTACCACACACTTCCCATCACTATGTTGGCCATGCATGCAATGAGAGTAAAATCAAGCTCGAACTATGAAGCCAAAGCTTCGCCTACTGCTCCGCCTGAGGTGTTATTTCTTGTCTTCTTGTATGGACACTTCATGGCATAGTGCCCAAATTCATGACAATGAAAGAACTTGATTCTGGACAAGTCTTTCTTCTTTCCCCCTTAACTAGCTTTTGCTTTGGATTGGGATTTCTTCCCTTCCCCTTTCTTTGCCTTTCCATCGAAGGCACAATTCTTATCATCCTCTCCCTTAGATGAAGTCTCATCTTTGGTATTCCACCTTATCTCCTCCTATACGAAATCGTACCATAGGCATTCCCAATCTGGTATTTTCTCCTTCCCATTCAAAAAATATTGGTAGCTATGCCAACTCTTGGGAAGGCCTAGAAGGGCTAGGCTTACCAAATAATCCTCTGCTACAATAACACCAACTTGACCAATTTCATCACGAAATTGTGTGAAGCTACTCAGAAATTATGGAATGGCATCATTCTTCTGAATCTTGATATTTTAAAGTTTATCCTTGAGCGCCAGCTTCCTGTGGTCACTACTATTCTAGAACAGATCTATCAATGAATGCCACATTGAGTACATATTCTCTTTCCCATGGAGATTTGAGATAATATGGTCTCGTACTCTCTCCAATATGATTCTCCTTGCCTTAGCTACACACTTCTTCCATTATTCTAGATCCTAAGCATCAGATGCTGATGGTTTCTAGATATCATTATTAATGAATTCTTTCAACCCATTATCTTCTAGCACTACCTCCATGTGGTCCTTCCAAGCAACATAATTCGAGCTTCTCTCAAGGGAATACTCAAGCCTTAGTCCACAAAAATCCATCCTTCTAGCTATGAATAATTGATCTTACAAATCCAATCCTCTTGCAATAACAACTTCAAAATCTATTCTGTACAATGAATGCAACTTTGATACCATGTAGAAATTAATGTGTAGATTCAAAACTTCTCACGAAATTTACTAAATCACAAGACTTGACGCTACTCTACTGATCTGTGAAAGTTGATTCACCATATAGAACACAAATTGTATACATTCAAAAGGAAACATCACACATGAACAAAGATTTATCTAAGGGAAAGGAACTGCTCAAAACCCCATTACTATCTATATTGTGTTAATGAAAGAATAGAGAAGAAACACATATGATTTATCAAGCCTGAGCACACCCTACAAGTGCATATTCTATCCCTCTTCCTGGCTGACTAACTCTGGCCAACAATTTGCCAATTTTAAAGCCCACCGAGCTCTTATTTCCTTGCATTGTTCCTCTAGGAAATTATCCCCTATTATTTATGAATTTCCCACTATTGCATTGCACAATTTCTCTAGGTCCTTCCTCTAACTTCTTGCACCACATGTAAACATGGGAATATGCTACAACTAATAGTACACTGTCTTGGAATCTCCATATCAACTGTGTAACTTGAATTATTTGCATGCATCAATTATTTTTGGTTGATTGATCAGTTAACTGGTTGATCATTGAGTGTGGTTGAAGTTTCACTTCCACAACTTGACCTCCACTAGTTCTTCTAACATTTAGAAATAGTTTAACTGACAATAACTCAAATTAACTAAAATAGATTGCTACAAATCAGAAATCAAACATACTGAAATGAACTCAAGCTTCCCCAACTTGAATTAACTGAGTTAATTGAGTGACAAGTGCCATGTCACCTCAATTGACTACCTCCAAGATTTCTGTTGAAATAGAAATTCGAATTTTCTCTAGTTTGACGAAGGGAAAGTCAAACTAAGATTTTCTCACTGCAATTTTTACAATTTGAAAGATGAGCAGCATGAAGAAGAATTCTAAGATAAACCATGCAAAGGGATATTGACCTTAGAGGGATTAAGTAGCATAATTTGACATCTTGACTAGAAAAAGGCCATCATGATTTGGTATGTTTGACATTGATAATTTTGTTTGAAGACATGACTAAGCTACCTAGAAAAACATATTGCAAAAATATGGGATAGAGAAATAGCAATTGAATATACAATTGTTTGATCTAAATCAATTCAAATAACACATGGTTTGGATGAACAGAATTGGTAATGTCTTAGAGGAATATATGGCAAAAATATGTACACTACAAAGTAAAAAAAGATGTATCTTGTCACAATATAGTTGGTTGGTCATGATGTATTCGATGTTGATCTAGAATAAGTTCATTGTAACCACCCCTCCCATATCCACCCATTTTCATCGTTCTACCACGGTAAACATGAGATGACGAACTACTATAACATTACCCGACATCCTAGGCTCCATTAAGGAAGTGGGGTCGACCAGGGAAGACAAACTGACATCTCATAACATTCTCCAGGGATTACAGGCCACTTAGAGGCTGAATAGCCATACCAGGTGACCAAAACTTAAGTTGGACACCATTTTCTCTAACTTGGTTCCCCAACTGCACCCACAACAAGCCCTCCAGGTGGTTGGAATCCTCCAACCGCATGCACAAGTCTCCATCCATGTAGTTGCAACCCAATTTTCCTAGTTAGGAGCATGCAGTCTCGAGATCGAAGCCTAGATTCCAGGTCAACCTCCAGACCACTGCTCAGAACTTCTTGTAACTTCTCAAAATCAATAATGGCATAAAAAAAATGTTAGACATACAAATTTGAAGGTAGAACTTGACCTAGAATTCCTATAACATAACCAAGTTTTCATCAAACATATTTCAAACAAGTAAGCTATAGGTCATAAATGCATATCTAATCATAAAAGTTTGAAATTCATCTGAGAATCATCAAGAAGGCCTTATTCCCTCTCCACATAGATGAAAAACCACTTATTAGTCCATACATTCATCACCAATCAATAGCTAAACAATTCATGACAAGAGCCATAGAAGATACACATCATATAAAAAGCATATAACCAGAAAACAACCAGCATATAAACCATGGAAACTCAGCTTAATATCATCAACACAATTTCAATAAATATACATGAGTCACAATAGACGAATAGCTTGTATTAACATAGGAAAATACCAATTAAGTAAGGGACTTCCACGTACAACCCGACCATAGATTAGGCAGAACCAAATCTCTCTTTGAGCCAATCACCCCCATGCCATATTCCAAGCCTGGATATGGGATCTCATGGAATATACCAAACAAAAACAAACCGGGGCTTTCAGAGGCCAAACCACCTCAACCCTCAACCCTAGATTCCACCTCATGGTCGGACATCACTAACACCAACCAAATCAGTTTCTACCCAAGTTGTCCAGGGCTCCAAGAACTAGTAACTCAACCCACATCCTTTTAGGGCTATAGATCATTTTCCCAACTTGGTTCCAGAAATAGTAACTCAACCCACCAAGTGCTCCAGAGCGTTTTTCCAACCTAGGCTCTAGGATTAGTAACTCAACATAATTTGTTCCAAGGCTTCTAGATCATTTGTTCCAACCCAAATTCATAAGGAATTATGAGCACCATCTGGAAAACAAATCAAGGAAAAACCCACAACACCATGGATATCCAGGAAATGGAAAGGCTAAGCTAAAAACCACTATCAATATAGGAAATCCTCCATGCTAATGATAGATCACAACTAGATAATCACATGCATATACCATGCATCCATAAATCAACAAGGAAATCACACATGCAACATGTTACCTGCAAATACATCCAGTTGTCATTGATGATCCACTTGTTCCCTTATGTATTCCCACTTTACTTTGTCTTCTTTTTCCAAATCCAATGAAAACTAGAGGGATCCAAGTATGTTCCAAAAATGCTCCAATATTTCTCTAAGTGTGCAAGAGTATGAGAGAGAGAGAGAGAGCATAAGAGACCTCCAAGCTAAAACTGACAAAAGGTTGTGAATTGATCCTCACAATCCTTTTCATCATTCAAGCCTCTATTTTCTTCATTTTCCCTTAATTTTCCTTCAATTTCCCTCTTGCAAATACGTGACCTTTCATCTCCCTTTTCTCTTATTTTCCTTTATTTCATAAATAAAATGCCAATTATTGCCACTTTTCCTTTGCCAATTTACATAGCCATTTATTAATCACCAGTGATCCCCATCACCATGTTTTTTCCCAACATTCATCTTGGAATACATGTTTTTTGACCTTGGTCTTATTTTTATTTATTTGCATAGGAAATCAATGAGGGGTTGTTACATTCACTTTCACAGTTGAAGAAAAGGAGTTACAATTAAACTCTACATTGATTATCTTGACAAGATACTTTTGATAATGAAGATACTTCAAATTATGGTTGATGGTAAGTGATGAATAAGGTCAATGGAAAGAACTCTTTCACAAATATAGATTGAGGAAGAAGTTTGGCTCCATAACGTCCAAGAAGGTCAAAGCTTAGGAATGATATGATGATGCGATAAGAAGGAGCCCTGTAACTACTACTAAATATCTCCACGAAAGAACAAGTAAATGATGAGCGAGACAAAATGAAGCTTATGGTTAAGTCGCCCTAGTTAAAATGGAGCAAGGATCTAATCCTTGTTTGAAAAGGAATGAGGACCTTCCTGATTAAAAGTGAGTGATGTGGGACATTGCATTCTCCATGTGTCATCCACTAGACCATGACTAACAACCGTAAGTCTTAGTGAAGGAATTGGTATGAAGAATGGAGAATTGATAAGCATTTGGGATTGGTACTCCTTAAGGATTTTGAATCCAAGATAACAAGTAGTCTCGTTGACCGAAACTCTTTGGGGATTGGATAGGGTATCCAAGATAAGAGCAGCCGAAGAGGACCAATATTCTTTGAGGATTGGAAATCCAAGATAAGAATAGTCCTAAAAGGACATACCTGGTGAACATCTTGAATGTATATGTGCCTTAAGAGGCTATGGTGGTGTACATATGTATGCCTCCCATCATTGTGCTCTAATCTAGCTAAGAGATAGAGCTAGTTATTCAAGTTGATGCTTGAAAGATGGAATATCAATCTAACTCTTCTTATCAGAATATTTCAATTTGAGAGTATCCTTGTACCTTGTTGTGTAATTATGAATACCTCCCTAGTTAAGAGAGAGTGTTGGAAAATGTAACTACGTTCGGTCTTCATAATTGTCATTGTACCTATATCATTATATAGGTTATGTAAAATGCAAAAAGAATAAAAATATATTTTATTTTCAAGCATGGGTTTCATGATCAAGTCAAATTGTTTTCTAGGTCAAGCATGTTCTTCATGCTTCTAAGGTTTATTGAGTTAAAATAATATTTTTCATGAGTCAAATTATTGTATTAGAGTCAAGTCCCATTTGGAACTTTGAAAGAAACAAGAAAAATCTATATAAATTCTTTGTAGGTTCAAATTACTTATGTAATTTGCTAAAACAAAAGACTTGAATCTAATCTACTCATCAGCGAAAACAATTAATCGATCGAGAAATCACAACAAAAACATGAGACAAGATTCAATCACATATTCTCAGATATTTATCTAAGGGGAAAGCTTGCTTCCCAATATTGCATTAGTCAGGAAATAGAGAAGAAGTACAATGATTGTTCAAGCATGAACAATCTATGCACAAGTGTAATCTGTCTCCCTGCCTCACAAGCTGACTCTGGCCAATACTTAGCCAATTCTACTTCCTTCCAAGCTCCTATTTCCTTGCATTGTTTCCTTAGGAATTAGCCCCCCTATTAATTAGGGAAATCCCCAATTTGAATTGTGCAATCCCCATAGGCCCTTCTCTGACTTCATGCACCACTTGTACAACTCGAAAAATCATACAACTGATAGTACACTGCCCTTGAACTCCAATATCAACTGGGTAGCTCGAATTTCATGCACGCATGAGTTAATTATGGATGATTTATTGGTTAACTGGTTGAACACTAAATTTGCACCCCACTTCTAGACCTCCTACTAGTTGCTCCAACAATTGGAACTAGTTTAATTAACTTTAACTCATTTTAACTGAATTCAATTATTACAACTCAAATTAAACTAAACCTAGGCTCCTAAAATTTAGGAACCACTCTACATGACTCAAGTTAGGCCCTCAACATGAATTAACAGAGCGAACTAAGTGAAATTAACTTAGTTAGCTCATTCTTGTTGTCTTGTGACGTGGAATTACAATTTTATCCTAATTTAATTCAAGGGAAAATTAAATCAAGATTTTCTTGTTGCCATTTTCAACACTACCTCTCAACAAGAAAGGGATTATCTGTTACCCCGATCCTTCCTCTATGGAACTCAAATTTGCATCTTAAAAATTCCTTTGTCAAAATATATGCATCTTGTTCCTCTATAGGAATGTACTCCAACAACAAGATTCTCCTCCGCACACAATCTCGTAGATGGTGATATTGGATGTCGATATGCTTGGAAAAATCATGAAAAAATGGATTCTCATAGAGTTTGATACAAATCTGGTTGTCACAGTTAATCACGGTGGGATCCATCATTTGACCAAATAACCCAATAAGAATCTTCCTCATCTAGATAGCTTCACAAGCTGCTTGACTAATAGCCATGTACTTTGCTTCTGTTGAACTAAGTGCAACTGATCTCTACTTCCTGCTGTATCAAGAAACTATTGTTGACCCAATAATGAAAATGCCTCCTGATGTGATCTTCCTTTCTGATGGACTACCTACCTAATCTGCATCCGTGAAGCCTTGTAGATTCACTCCCTATGTTTGCTTGTACCAACGACGAAACTAAGTGGTGCTTCTGAGGTATCTCAACACATGTTTGGCTACCTTCCAATACAGTTTGGTTGGCTTAACCATTGCTTGACTAAGTTGGTTAACCACATAACACATGTTTGGTCGTGTGTTCACCAAATACATAAGTGAATCAACAAGATTCCTCTAAATAGTAGCCTCCACTACTTCGCCTGAAGTAGCATCTTCATTCCTCCAATTCCCTGCTAGAGGAGTCTCCATGGGTTTGCTACTATCCATGTGGAACTTCTTTAGTATATCGTTGGCATACTTGCCCTGAGATACAAATAGTTCCCCATATTTTTTCTGTACTTCCATACCGAGAAAATAATGCACGAGCCCTAGGTCCTTCATCTCGAATTCTCTTACAAAATTCTTTTTGCAAGACTTGACCAGCTTCTCATCACTGATTAAAATTAAATCATCGACATATAATATTGTAATCAATAATTTACCTTCAACAACAATATGGTAAGGGTTTTCATCTGCTTCACTTTTGGTGAAGCCCAACCCGGTGAGATAATAGTCAATCCTGGTGTACCAGGCACGAGGTGCTTGTTTCAATGCATATAATGCTCACTTGAGTCTACACACATGTGACTCTCTATCGAAGGTCTCAAATCCTTACGACTGATTAATGTACACCTCCTCCTCAATCAATCCATTGAGGAATGTTGTCTTCACATCAATTTGATGTATCTTCCATCCCATTTGTGCTGCAAGAGCTAGAATTGATATGATTGAAGAGTACCTTGCAACTAGAGAAAATGTCTCCTCGTAGTAAATTCCCTCCACCTAAGATAACTCCTTGGCCACAAATCTAGAATTATGTTTCTCGATGCTTTCATCTTCTGCTTGCTTCACCTTGTAGATCCACCTCGAACCTACCATTGACTTGTTCTCTAGTCTTGGGACAACTTCCCAAACACTGTTTCTAACTGTGGAATCATATTACTCTACCATGGCATCAACCTATACTGGATTCTTCACTACTCCCTCGAATGAGGATGGTTTTGTCTCAACTAGCTCACTCATCAAAGACATGTACCAAGTGTACTGATCTAGTGACCTCATTTTCATTCGCTCTAATGTGGGTGCATGTTCTCTCTAGCATCATGTAATAATATTTCATCTTCCCTAGTGTGCTTCCTTCGTCTCTATATGTGTCTGCCTAAGTGGGTGCTTCTAATCACTACCCCTCTGCTTATGGCTACTGCATAACATCTCGAGGTTCTTCCTCTGGAGTCAAAAGCTCCTCATCTGCATGCAATTGAAGATCCTCTCAAGGGAACATCTCATGGCCTTGTCTTCATCGAACTTCACATCTCTACGAACAACTGTCATCCCGTGAGATGGCAGGTACACCCGATAGTTGTGAGGTGTATCAGTGTACCCCACAAGTATGCCCAATTTAGTTGTTGGCTCTAGCTTCTTCCTTGCATCCTTGGAAATATGACAGTAAACAGATGAATCAAAGACCCTAAAGTGTGACACATATGGTTTCTTCCCTGAAAAAGCTTCTTCTGATGTACTCATCCCGAGAATCTAATGAGGACTCTTGTTCTGAACATATACCACTGTGTTGCATGCTTCATCCCACAAGTGCAATGATAGGCCCTGATCATGCAACATCACTTGTGTATCTCCCATAATACTTTTGTTCTTCCTCTCATCCACCCCATTATGTTGTGGGTTATGGGGTGCTATTAACTCCTGTCGAATGCCTTCTGTTTCACAGAAGTTCTTGAACTCATTCAACACATATTCACCATTGTTATCACTCATGACAGGCTTCACTTTCCTGCATTATTTCTCAAAAAGTGCTTTAAACTCATAAAATTTGGAGAATGTCTGGTCTTTCTTTTGCATGAAGAAAATCCAACACTTACATGAGAAATCATCTACAAATATAACATAATACTTGTGCTTGGTCGTGGAGGTTATCGAGAAGGGTCCACACACATCTGAGTGAACTATTTCAAGGACTTATTACACTCTACTATCCTTATCATGAAAGGTGGCTTTGGTGTACTTCCCCAATGTACACCCTTTACATGTATCTCACTGCTCTAGTGCACCCTTGGGAAGTCTTGTAGAAATTTATTGCATGATCTTCAAAGCTCCATGGTGCAAATGGCCAAGTCTCCTATGCCATAATTCACCGATGTCTTGGCTCTTCACCTTCTCTGCCTTCGTGCTTAAGGTAGCACACTCTTCTACATCCAATTGTAGAGGTTCTTCACAAAAACCTCGATCCACTTCACTTTTCATGTGGCGATATGTCTAAGGAAATCCTTTCCTTTGCTAAATATCACATCGTAGCCACGGTCTTCCAACATATTAACTAAAACTAAATTCTTCTTTAGACCAAGAACATACATGACATATTTTAATGTGAGAGGAGAACCAGGTTCCCTCTGAAAAGTATCTATACTGATGTTGGTCACACTATACCTTCCATCATCTCCCACCTCGATGTGAATCTATAGGTCCTTCTCCTCCAAGTCAATGAAAAATTATTTGTTTCCCATCATATGCATTGAGGCTCCACTATCCATATACCACACATTACCCATCATTGATGTCACCATGCATGTAATGAGTGTTAAATCCAACTCGAATTGTGAAGATAGAGCTTCACCTGCCGCTCCTCCTAAGGGTTTCTTGTCGGTATTCTTGTGAGGACAATTCATGGCATAGTGTCCCGTCTCATGACAGTGAAAACATTTAATCTTTGACAAGTCTTTATTCTTGCCTACCTGACCAGAATCTCCTTTGGATTGGGATTTATTCCCTTTCCCTTTCTTTGCCTTTCCATCCAAGGAACATTTCTCCTCATCATCATGCTTGGATGAGGTTCCATCTTTAGTGTTCTGCCTTATCGCGTCTTGCACCAAGTTAGACCACAATTACTCCCAACTTGGTAACTTCTCCCTCCCATTTACTAAATCCTGGTAGTTGTGTCATCTCTTTGGAAGGCCTAGAAGTGCTAAGCTTACCAAATCAATTTCAACAACTGTAATACCAACACTCCCAAGTTCATCCCCACATTGGGAGAACCTTCTCAAATACTGTGGTATTGTGTCGCCCTTCTCCATCTTGATCTTTCGAAGCTTTTCCTTCAGTGCCAGCTTCCCGTGGTCACTTTTGTTCTAAAATAAGTCTATCAAGGCTTGCCACATTTCATATGGGGTATCCTTCCCATGGAGATTCGAGACAATATGATATCAAACTCCTAGTATGATTCTCCTCACGTTTGCCACACATTTCTTCTACCCTGCAAGAGCTTTAGAATTAGTTGTTGGGGGCTTAGGAATATCATTTTCTATGAATTCCTTCAACCCGTTATCTTCCAACACTGCCTCCATCCTGTCCTTCCAAGCAATATAATTCGAGCTACCCTCAAGGGCATAGTTGAGTCTTAATCCATAGAACAAAATCATGTTGACTCTAAAGAATGATATTGGAAATTCAATTCACCTGCAAAGACAAACTCAAATTCTTCTCTTCTTTTGTGATTCATGCTTTGATACCATGTAGAAATTCCTTGTAGATTCAAATTTCTTATGTAATTTTCTAAAACAGAAGACTTGAATCTACTCTGCTCATCAGTGGAAACAATTAATCGATGGAGAAATCACAAAATAAACATGAGACGAGATTCAATCACATATGCTCAGAGGTTTATCTAAGAGGAAATCTTGTTTCTCAAAGCCCCTTCCTATATGTATTTCATTAGTCATAAAATAGAGAAGAAACACAATTCTTGTTCAATCTTGAACAATCTCTGCACAAGTATAATCTATCTCCCTTCCTCACAAGCTTACTCTGGCCAATGCTTAGCCAATTTTGCTACCTTCCAAGCTCTTATTTCCTTGGTAATTATTCCCCTATTGATTAGGGAAATTCCCAATTAGAATTGCGCAATCCCTATAGGCCCTTCTCTGACTGCATGCATCACTTGTACAACTCGGAAAATTAAACAACTGATAGTACACTGCCCTTGAACTCCAATCTCAACTGGGTAACTCAAATTTCATGCATGCATAAGTTAATTATGGATGATTTATCAATTAACTACTTGAACACTAAATTTCCACCCCACTACTAGACCTCCTACTAGTTCCTGCAACAGTTGGAACTAGTTTAACCGAATTTAACTCAATTTAACTGAATTAAATTATTACAACTCAAATTAAACTCAACCTAAGATCCTGACATTTAGGAACCACTCTACATGGCTCAAGTTAGGCCCTCAACTTGAATTAACTTATCCAACTAAGTGAAATTAACTTATTTAAATCATTCTTGTTGTCTTATGATGTCGCATTACAATTTTCTCCTAATTTAATTCAAGACAAAATTAAACCAGGATTTTCTTGTTTCCATTTTCAACAAAATCATTTTATTTGAATAATAAATGTCAATTTTGTCCCCACAAGACCAATTAGGCTCTTCCTAGATAAATAGGCCTTGAAAGGGACCCATTTAACCTCATGGATGTGTATAAATACAATGCAACTCATCCTCATTTGGAGTATCACAAGCAAGTTTGATTTTTGTGCGAAGAAGAGAGAGAAAACTAGTGTAAAAGTCAAAGAGCAGAGAAAATGTCAAAGGAGAGTGAACGAGGATCAAGGGAGACAGAAATCTTCCCTTACCATATTTTCATATTGTATATGTCCTCTCTGTTATTTTCTTTGCAAATATAGACTATCTACAAAGCTTGGTTTCCCATATAGGAAAGATATTTTGGACTCTTAGGGGTGGGGAGGAGGGGGGCTTGGTTTCCCTAGTGGTAAGCCCCCCTACACTCTACAAATTTGTATATTTTGTGATATTTTTGCGATATAGAAGACCAAATTTAGAAAAGAAAAGAAAAAATAACTATAACAACAAATTAACAACATATAGAATGCTCATAAAAGACAAATTTGAGATATTAATAAAAATTGTCAACCAAAGATGATGAAATTTCTCATTTGAGAAATCATAATAAAAATCACAAGTCACAACAAGAAACACTAAAGCAAGAGAAGAAGAAGTTGAAGAAAGAGAAGAAGTCACAACAAGAAACACTAAAGCAAATTATTAACAAGAAATCATTGATTGATAAAGAAACAATTGTTAATCACATTGACATCCAAAAATAAGACACAAGATACAAAGAAGCCTTATCGAAATTCAAATTATAAAAGACATATTATTATTCAACAAGCTAACTAAGGATGAAACCAATATGAGAAACTGAATAAAGATCATAGTATATTTAAGAAAAGTTCAAGTGTGAAATCTTATCATTTCCCAAATCATAAAAGTTATTGGCACATGGGCTCGCAAAAAATTGAACTATAACCCTTCCAAAATTCGACAATTTTGCTCAACTCTTCATAACTCATATCATTTCATATTTTTAACCATGATAGAAACTAAAATAGAAAATCATGTGAAAACATTACAAGCCAAAAAAACAATATGAACCTTTCATAAATATGCTTTGAGGATAAAACATTTGGTGGTGGGGAAACTCTTAATATACTAAGACATATTACAACTAATATTATAATAATCATACAACTAATATTATAATATAGTGATTATTATGTAATAACTAACATTCAATCATGAAACAATTATTATGTAAATATTAATGGGCATAAATGATAAACCATGCCCTTTTTAAAAAACATGACCTATCACCCACTACTTGCATATACACATCTATTACAGTGCATTAATCATTACATGGATATGTATTCTTATAAGAAACTATTATTATTTAATGTGGATAACTGTGTATTAATGATGTTTTCTGGATAACTTCAATTATGCACACAACACACCATTGTGATAATCAATCTTCTTTATTAATATGCTTTTAGGTTAAGATGGGTTCACTACAATGCATGAGTTG
This sequence comes from Pinus tabuliformis, assembly GCA_031772625.1. Lineage (NCBI taxonomy): Eukaryota > Viridiplantae > Streptophyta > Pinopsida > Pinales > Pinaceae > Pinus > Pinus tabuliformis. Next base: position 819,017,391 of record CM062809.1, read on the forward strand.
AATTTGTTAATTAAAATTTGGAAAAGACCTTATAAAAGAAAGGTTAACCTACTTGCCAATAGAATGTCTATACAAATTTTGCATTATCTATAATTAAGGGAATGCTATTTTTTTATCAATTAATAACTAGTAAGTAGGTTTAGAACCATCTTGCCAATGATAATAAGATTATTGTTATATCTATAATCAAGAGAATGACATTTTTCCATCAATTAAATTAATAACTAGTAAATAAGAATGACATTTTTTCATCAATTAAATTAATAACTCATAAATAAGTTTAGAGTAATCTTGCCAATATAATCAAGGGAATGACATTTTTTCATCAATTAAATTAATAATTAGTAAGTAGGTTTAGAGTAATCTTGCCAATGGTGATAGGGTAATTGGTAAGTGTAAAGTTTACCCTTCATCTTCACTTGTTCAAATTCTGTAAGAAATTTTGTGATACCTTATTTCTTTTCCAGAGTAATCAATTTGTGAAAAAAAAATAGAGTCCTCCTAGCGAAGATTTGTTAGTATTCCATGTGAACATCACATTATTCCTCACTATTATTTTATTAAAGTCCGTGTTTTAACTTTTGAGTTTTTTCATGGATTTATCGTTGCATTTTTTTTCCATGGGTTTATCATTGATTTTTTATTTCCCATGATAGTGTGTATATTTGGTCCCCACCACTCTATGGATCTTTCTTAGAATAAAATTTTAATGGTACAATAATGAATGCGGCGTGAACAAATAAAAATGCATTAATGTGTTTTCAATTAGTTGTGTTTTTTCCCATGATTTATAAGGTGAGAGGATAAATGTATGATTATGGTGTTGTTTTGGTCTAATTTGTAATCTAGATAATGTCAAGAGTATGACTAAACTTTTTCATGGCATTAAATGTTTCGACATTCAAAGTGATGCCACCTTCATATATATAATATATGATAATATTTATTTGTTACTATAATCAAGAAAGTCATAATTTAATTAGATTGTTTTTGCTTTGAAAATAATAGAAATTTTAGCAATATTTTGATAAAATCTAATTGGGATTTTTGTAAATTCAAGTTATAGTTGTCAAACTTCAAGATTTTAGGTGTCAGAGAGGTTTTTGATGGTGTTGAATTTATTTCCACCATCAAAAACATGATTCAAATATTGCAATTCCTCCAATGGAAATAAATATAATATGAGTCACAAAAAAAATTACAACTATCACATGAGTAACATTTTAGGATTTTTAAAAGTTTTTATATGAACTTGTGTGTGACATTTTAGGATTTTTAAAGGTTTTTATATGATCATGTGTGTGACATTTTAGGATTTTAAAAGGTTTTTATATGAGCATGTGTGTGAGATAGGGGTGCCCCTATCATTTGGATTATTGGATTATTTAACAAGTAAGGATTTGGAATTTGGGTGTGGTTGTAACATATATATCTTCCTTGTAAATAAGAGGCTAGTGTTTAGTATGAGTTGAGAGTTTGGATTAGAGAAAGGGAAAAATAAGAATGGTGTAGTCTTAATGGAATTAAAGTACTTGAACACATCATTGCAATGTATGAGATATTCATTAATAATTTGGGAACCTTCAATAATAATAACAATGTGCAAGTCAAATTTTGAAGCATCGTATTTTAGTGTGATTCACCGATGTCAATGCATCCACCCAAAAAGGACATGGCATACTATTTTGTGTAACGAGTGTGTATGTTTATAAATGTGTTGCTCCTTAATGGTTGTGCATATAATTATCATAATCATGTTTATGGTTGTGCATATAATTATCATAATCATGTTTATGTTATGTTTATTAAGAAATAATTTTAGGATAAATCTATTTTAACTCTAAATTTATTAAGTGTTGAAATGGATTAAATTTCTAAAAATGTAATTTTTTTTTAAATGCAAAATTTAAAGATATTTTATTTTTGTATGTGTTTGATAAATCTAGAGTTAAAATGAATCTATACTTGTTCTTAATAATATTATGTATATTTATATAAACTTTACATCTATATATAAAAATATTTTTATTTTTAATTTCCTTAAAACATTAATAATACATATAGTCATGTATACATGTTCTTGGTCTTGGCATTTTTCTATGATACACATATATAATTTAATTTTAAATATGATATACACTACATTGATTATATATATAGAAATATATAGATAGATATATAATATAGAAGAAAAATTTATTGTAAATATTAAGTTTTTATATATTTATTAATTATGTGGTTTGAAATGTTATAATTACAAATACCAATTATTATTATTTAAATTTATTTTAATATAATATTTATATTATGATTCTTTTAATAAAATTAAATTTCAAATTGAATTGAATAGATTTTTATTTTTATTTTTATTTTTTTTATTTAAAATTATATTAACAAAATGTCATGTAGTCTTTCTAATTAAAAGTCATAGTCATGTTACTTTGTTATATAAACATTATATAATTTAATAGCATATTATTATTTCATTCTTAAAACTTGTATTTTTTTTTTTAACTGTAACGGGTATGAATTTTATTTATTAGAAAAAGATAGGAGGGGTCTTTGCCGAGGCAGCCCCATTTACAAAGAAAACAGCCAGCATATTCATCTTTTGAGATACAACATTTTCAAGGATTTGGAAGAAGTTATCGTCGTTGATAAGTAGCTGCCCTTTCATGAGTGAACATCCTTTGTTCGCCATCTGGTCTACTTCGCCATTCAAATTTCTAAGAATGTGATAGAACTTATAGGAGGTGAAATCTTGGAGGACTCTTTTCAATCTGCCCAGGATTTTATTGAGACTAGCATTGTTGAAGAGGTCCTCCGTATTTAATTTTTTTATAAGTATCTCTGAATCTCCAAAGACTTGGATGTCTTTGACCCCTTTTCTCTTGCTATTAAACAAGCTTTGGGGAGACCGAAAATCTCTACCTGGTTGTTGGTTTTCTGGCCTAGACCCCAGGAGAAGCAGTCTCTTGAGATCCCATCCTGGGTTGATCTGATTTTTTTCTGAGTCATTCGGAGTTGCATCCTTTTCTTTACTGTTCTTGGAACTGCCTGGAGCTTCAAAGGTGTGCCCTTTGCCATTTCCCTTTTTTTGATGAGCAGTTTTTTGAACTACTGTCCATTGTTCCTCGTTTATTTTGTCTTCTTGCTCCTCTGCCTTTTTCTTGCAGTGCTTTGCAAAATGACTGTGATCGTGGCAATGTCTGCATTTGAAAGGGAGTTGTTCGTAATCCAGTTCCTGGATGTGTGTCTACCCAGCAATAGTGAGCTTGATTGCTTCAGGAAAACCCTCTTCCAGGTCAACTTCTACACAGATTCGGGCACATGAGTACCGATCTTTTCTTGCTGCTTGATCTATGTATTTTCCAAGAGCGTTACCGATGATCTGGAAGGTTTTTTGGTTCTAGCAGTGAAGGGGCAAATGGGGTAGTCGCATCCATACCAGGACAGCGGAGGGGATGTCCTGGGAGGGATCAAAGTCAGGAGACCATTTGTTTAGGTACAGGCCTTGTGGTCCCATGATGTAGGGGCCATTTCTAAAGATGAGGCTTTTGTCATATGGGTTCTCGAAGACGAATACGAAGAATCCTTTGCTCACAAAATAACTCTTGACCCCCTCTTTAATCAAGGGAGACCAGTTTCTTTGAGTCCAGTCTTCTACCGATTTTAGGGATGGCCAGAGACCCGTAAACTGGCCTATTAACCCTCTCTCAACGAGATTCAAAGCAGCTTTGCATGTTTCTTCTTCAGGAAGGGCAACTGTAGGGATCGAGTCTAGTTTTTTGACAAACTTTTGTTGGCTAGCCAATGGAGGGCACTTCGAATTAGCGGCGATCAATGCTTTAAATGCAAAAATCTCCGGAGGCGGGTTGAGTGGAGGGGCAGAGCCCCCGCTGGATTCCATGGGAGAGTCTCTGCTGGTGAAGCTCTACATTCGTGGGGCCGCGCAGGCATGCACCCTGAATCCCAAACTCTCCGCTCTCTCAAGCTGGCAGGTCTTCGTCGCCTGTGAAGTCCTCCGGTGCAGCGTAGAAGGCCGAGGCTGGCCTGCGGCCAGGTCTATGATCGCCCAGAGCAGAGAAAGTTCTTTAAAACTTGTATTATATATATATATATATATATATATATATATATATATATATATATATATATATATATATATATATATATATATATATATATATATATATATATATATATATATAGATATATATATATATATATATATATATATATATATATAATGTAATAATAACTTGTTGTGTCATATCTCCACAATGGGTGTGAAGATGAGGCACCTCACTCATCCTCATGTTGAGGGTCTTTATAAACATAAGGGAGGGCAAGTTGTCTTCCTTCTATTAACCTACATGAAGGCTAAGTTGCCACATGAGTAGATGGGTGTGTGGTAAGTTTGTCTATTTTGCAGAGACATAAAGTTGTTTCATGTAGAGTTTAGGGAGGTACACTCGCTTTGTTTTTCATACAACAAAGGGAGGTGGTTGCTCATTATGGGAGGTCATGGGTAGAGGAATGAAAATAATGTCGATAGGTGGCAAGAAAGAGATCAGTTGGTAAGGAGAAAGTGTCTTTGCATGCTTTTAAGAAACCAACCATGGTGAGAGAAAAACAAAATTAGAGCTCTCGAAAATTAACAAATTTAATCCATGGAACAATTATGGCTAGGGGGTCTACTCCTAATCCTAAGCAAAGATTATTTCAATCTCTTTGCTCCATCTCAGATGTTGTCTCATAGAGCAACCAATGCTTGAAGGTTTAGTTTCTTGGTTTTTCCCCTTTGGAATTATGTTTCAGTCTTGAATTCTCTTATTAATGGTTTTCAGTCATTCTCAGGTTTTATTAGCTTTTGGCTTTTCTTCCTTAATTGGGTTTACTTGTTCCATGGGGTCTTTTTTTGTCCCAGAAATCTCTCCTAGTCTCTCCCGTTATTCTCCCCTCTTGCTCCCTCTATGGTATTTTCCCATGTCTCTCTACTCGACTTTTTAGTCGTCCCTCTCATCCACACATCCTTCTCCTCCCTTGTCACTCCCCCTCCCCCGTGTTGCACTGATTTCATCCCTCTCTTTGTGTTGTGCTTTATGCCCCCCCTCATTCCCTTCTCTTCTCATGTTCCCCATTCCTAGTTGTCCTCCCAAATCACTCTCCCCTTTCTCCCGACCTCGTGTTTTCTCTCCCCTCTACATGGTTAGACGTAGACCATCTAGTCCACTCCATAGAGACAAGAGAGGTTGACCCAGTCCTTCCTCTCCTCTTGACTTAAGTCCTCCCTCCATTCATGGCACTCATGTTTAATCAAATTCCACAACAACGATGGAAAGATACAAGAATATCATCTCTGCAACTATTCAGAGAGCTATCTCTGACATGGAAGAACAAGTCAGATAATCCTAGAGGTTCATTCCTAACATGCACATGGAGCCGGAAACTAGAGACTAGATCCCAAACATGAGGAAATCTACTAAAGCCAAAGCCGCCTCCTACATGCAAACAATTAACTTATGTTGGCACAAAAAAAATCTAATGGTAAAAGTCCTCACAAATAGCGTAAACACCCAGTAAGAAATCCTGATATGCATGACAGAGCTTCTAGAGAAAGTGGACAACATCAACAGAAAGGTCACATTGCTAACTAAGAGTCTAAAAATAATGACCCTTCTTCATCAAAATCTTATAAAGAGCCATAGTTGCTTGGCTCAGAAGACACCCTTGTAGAACGAATATTAATAAGGCAGTGATGTGCAACAACAGTTTAATTTCTAGTATATCTAGTATACCTATGCTTTTCTACGTAGTACTATGTATATTTTTTTGGTTATTAGAATTTCAAATGAAGAACATCATGAAAAATTAGAAAATTTTGTTCTTATGTTATTGTTTAGTAGTGGAAATCAACAATGTATGTTAATGTTTTTGATAGCAATATAAGTATTTTGATCTTACAAAAGAAGTTTATTGCGTAGTGAGGTGCTTTACAATCCAACATTGATGACATCAAAAAATAATAATACTAAAACATAATTACACCAATGTCACTCTAAAATCACGGGGGCTTCACTCAATGAACCCCTGACATATCACGTCTGTTCATGGCATATTAAATAATACCCCTAATTTGACTACATATTGGAAAATACCTCTAAAAATCATATTATTTAACCCCCTGCCAATATGAACACATGTGGTAGGGTATTGCTCCCCTAGTGAAGTCTTGGTGTCTACAGTCTAGTATTAGGTATGTTGTAGTGACACATTAAGGGATGTTGTAGTGAAACATTAGGTCAAATAATAATAATAATAATAAAACACAATGTAAGCTCAATTAGAAAAGTAATAAAAAGTAAAAAGAAATAAAATAAATAATAAAACAAGAAGTCAATTTGTCATATTATAATTTTATTTTTATTAATAAACTTACAAAAACATTAGATCAAAAAATTATAGTAATAAAAATACATAAAAATAAATAAAAACAATTATAAAAATAATAATTCAAATCAATTCAATTTGTTATATTGTAATTTTGAAATAGTTTCTTTAGGAAAAAAATCATAATATGCATATGACATCAACATAAATTCAAATAATGAAGATTCATATCTTTAATCATGATATTTCATAACATCATATTTTATAATAAACTAGTTTTTTAAGCAATGCTATGGATATCACATTAAAAAAATTAAATTTAAAAAATAATAAAATATGTAAAGAAAAAGGCCAAGAGCATATGTATAGAATTATATGTATTTAAGCAATGATAAAATATGTAAAGAAAAATGCCAAGAAAATATGTATAGAACTATATGTATAGAACTATATGTATTTAAGCAATGTTATGGATATCACATTAAAAAAAATTAAATTTAAAAAATGATTAAAAAATGGACAACATCAACAGAACAGTCACATTGTTAACTAAGAGTCTAAAAAATATGAGCCCTTCTTCATCAAAATATTATAAAGAGCCATAGTTGCTTGGCTCAGAGGACACCCTTGTAAAACGAAGATTAATAAGGTAGTAATGTGCAACAACAGTTTAATTTCTAGTATATCTAGTATATCTATGCTGTTCTACATAGTACTATGTATATTTTTTTGGTTAATAGAATTTCAAATTAAGAACATCATGAAAAATTAGAAAATTTTGTGCTTTTGCTATTGTTCAGTAGTGGCAATCAACAATGTATGTTAATGTTTTTGATAGCAATATAAGTATTCTGATCTTACAAAAAAAGTTTATTGCGCAGTGAGGTGCTTTACAATCCAACATTGATGACATCAAAAAATAATAATAACAAACATAATTACACCAAAGTCACTTTAAAATCACGGGGGCTTCACTCAATGAACCCCTAACATATCATGTCTATTCGTGGCATATTAAATAATACCCCTAATTTGACTACATATTGGAAAATACCTCTAAAAGTCATATTATTTAATCCCCCTACCAAAATGAACACATGTGGTAGGGTTTTGCTCCCCCAGTGAAGTCTTGGTGTCTACAATCTAGTATTAGGGATGTTGTAGTGACACATTAAGGGATGTTGTAGTGAACCATTAGGTCAAATAATAATAATAATAAAACACAATGTAAGCTCAATTAGAAAAGTAATAAAAAGTAAAAAGCAATAAAATAAATAATAAAACAATAAGTCAATTTGTCATATTATAAATTTGTTTTTATTAATAAACTTACAAAAACATTAGATCAAAAAATTATAGTAATAAAAATACACAAAAAATTAATAAAAGAAATTATAAAAATAATAATTCAAATCAATCCAGTTTGTTATATTGTAATTTTGAAATAGTTTCTTTAGGAAAAAAATCATAATATGCATATGACATCAACAAAAATTCAAACAATCAAGATTCATATCCTTATTCATGATATTTCATAACATCATATTTTACAATAAACTAGTTTTTTAATCAACGTTATGGATATCACATTAAAAAAAATCAAATTTAAAAAATGATAAAATATTATTGAATTTAGGCTTCTGTGATCCATATCAATTTTGAGAAGAATCTTCGGCGAAAATCACATAGATATAATTTTGTCGACGCATTTCGAACCAACTAGTGTGGTTCATCATCACGACAAGTTGAATGAGCAGATCTTGCTATGCATTATAAATAGATCAGGCAGAATATCCAGGTAACGGCTAGAATCATGACAGCTCAATTTGACCGAGAAACGGCTAGTTAGACCAATTTTTTTTTTTCAAATCAGTTAATTCAGTTATTAATTTTCTTATTAAAATAAACATAAATTGACAATTTTATAAATATATATTAAAATAAGTGAGTTAATATACTATAATCATAAAATAATCGAGTAATTAAAAATAGATAATAGTTAACTATATTTTAAATAAATATAAGTTAATTATATTTTAAATAAAATATTAGTTAAAGGGAGATTTAAATCTTAAAATAAATTAATTATAAATCAACGAGGTTATATAAATATTAGTTAGTTGTATAAGTTAAAAATAGAATATTCTATAAATAGTTAATTCTACTTTACAATATAAGCTAAAAGGACATATAAATAGATAAATAAGTTTCATATTCATAGTAAAAGAGTATCCTGATAAAAATATTATAGAATTACAATATTACTTAATAGTTTCAAAAAATAAATAAATAAAATAAAAATACAATAAATAAATAAATAAAATTTTTAATTTTAATTTAAGAATAAAAGAGCTTAAAATAAATAAATAAATAGATAAAAATATTAATTTTAATTTAAGAATCAAAGAGCTTGAAAATAATAATAATAATAATAATAAATAAATAAAAATTTTAATTTTAATTTAAGAATCAAAGAGCTTGAATATTAAAAAAAAAACTCAAGGGAGAAAACGATTAGGAGGAGAGGGCTGGGACCCAGCAACTACTGATCTTCTAGCCATCCTCTCTATTGAGATTGTTCGGCCTTTTTTCAATCTCAAGGGCTTCCCTAAATTTCCGGTGATGGAATTGCGACACTCTAGTAATCACACTAGCTTCTTCGATGCAGACATGGTGATTGGTTTTCTCCACATGCTTTGCTAAAGCGGAAGACTTGGTTCTCATATGCTTGAGGTCCGCTGCATGCTCACTAATCCTTTGGTTAATGGAGCGACTAGTCTCACCGATATAGGGGGTCCCACATGAACAAGGAATAATATAAACACCTTTCATGTCCTTGGGGTCGATAGGATCCTTCACAAATCTGAGGGACTTACGAATGGTGTTAAGAGGTCTAAAGGTTGCGGGGACATTGTGCTTCTTAAGAATCCTCGCAATCCTATCCGTGGTCCCTTGAACATACGGAAGATGGACCCTAGGAATCCGTTCCTTAGGTTCTCTTCTGGATAACGAATTCTTAGTTTCTTTGAGGAAAGCCTTTTGTCCCAAATGTCTGCTATAACTATTTCCAACAAAGACATTAAGGAGATGGGACTTCTCCTCCTCAAAGCTCCTTTCATCAGAGATCCTCAAGGCACGAGTCGCCAGGGTGTTGCTATAACAGTTTTCACCCTAGAACAATAATTATTTCTAGGAATAGGAGAATAATTAACCATAATAAGAAGCTAACAATGCTTGACTTACATTTGAACAATTACTCTAAATCCAGGAAGAGTCATATAAATGATATTAGTCCTCCCCCTTCCTCTCATATTAATAATAAAGTTATCAATTTATCTGGTTTCTCTTTTTCCCCTCCTGTTTTTAAAGTTTTAAGCAAAGGTCTAAACTTTGCCTTGGCCCCTAAGAAAATCCTTGTGGATGACATTATTTGTGACATAGAATTTGGGATTCGTGGTTTACCGGATAGTATTAAGAACACTATCCGGCAGGATTGTGCTGTCATCCTTAGGAAGGCTAGGCCTCCCAAGAGCAACCTTAGTAGGGATGAATTTGAAGCACTAAAATCCTTAAATCAGAACAAAGACATTGTTGTTCTGAAAGTTGACAAAGGTGGGGCTGTTGTTATTCTTAACAGGGAAGACTACCGCAATAAAATGTTAGATCATCTTCATAACAGTGGAAGTTATAAGAAGCTTCCCAAAAACCTGTTGAAGAAGATCTCCAGGATTGTGGCCCTTGACATTAAATCAAGTAACTCAGTGAGTCCCTTGCACCATAAACTCATTGAGAGCAATCCGATCACCCCTAGAATCTATGATCCCCTCCTCCACATCTTCCTCCTCCTGCTTGACTTTGATCCCCTCGCTGCCGCTACCCGTCTTCGACTGCCGTCTGATCTCTTCCTAGTGAAGAGTTGCCCACATCTCATCCCAAGGTGGGAGAGTCCCTCTGCCTAGTATAGTCTAGACAAACACCTCCCAGTCTTTTGAGACAACATTCAGGGCTATCCTCACCATCAGCTCCTGATCCGGTGTTGTCTCTATAGCAGTCAGCTGATTTCGAATCTCATTCAGTCATCCGAGGAAGGTGTCAATCGGTTCTCCCTTCTTCATCTGATACGACCTCAACTGATTCTCAAGTAGCATTCTTCTCTACACATAAGTATGCTAGTACAACTTCTTGAGAGCCTCCCACATCTCAAATGTCGTTTCCTTCTCGGCTATGTGTGGTACTACATGATCCTTGACCTCGTCAAGGATCATGCTCTTGGCCCTTGCCATTGTCTCCTCATACTTGTCATTATCATTGGGGTCGACTGGGATAGCTATTACCTTCAAGGCGAAGTTCTTGACACGATTCCTGTCAAGTACGGATAAGATTCTGGCCTTACAGACTGCGAAGTTCGATGCTCCGTCTAGTATATCTTGGTCTCTTACTCTTACTCCGTGTAGTGCCATGATGCTCCTCTACTTCCCTCCTGGAAGTTCTCTATTCGACTCCTCAGAGTCTCTACTTCCTGTTTGGAAGTTCTCTACTGGACTCCCTCTAAGTCCTAATTTTCCTCTTGAAAATCCTTCTTCCACTATCGAGATGCCCCCTACTCTGATCGTCTTGTGCAACCGCACCACTGATCCAAGTTCCTCGGCTAGAAACCCTCGGTAGCAACTCCTCTGGCCTTGCTCTATCAGGTACTGTTCTGACTACAGTACCTCACCATCTTCACTCTACAATATTCTCGTAGCCTTCTAAACCCCAACAACCTGAAGGTGAGTGCTCTTCGGCTCTGCGCAATCCCAGCACCAGCAACCCGACCTCCTCAGCCAACCGTGTCAGCCCTCCCAGCTACTGCGTGGCTCTGCATGAGGCTTCTCTTGCCTTCCTTAGCCTCTGCGTTGCCTCTTCCTGGCTCACCCTTGATGACGCAGGCACTGTGTCACCCTTCCTTGTTGCTGCTCTGCTAGAAACAACTTCTGTCACCTTGGGACAGCTGTTTTTTGTTGTTATTGTTCCACTCGGCTGATGTCCTTTAGTCCTGCTGTGATCTGCAACCTCGCTCTGATACCATGTTGATGTTTCTAAGTTTACTTAGTTAGAAACCCTCCATGCACTTTATCTGATTTATTCCTACCTACTTGTTATTTTCCTTAACAAGTTATTTACAATGTAAATACTGAAAATAAACACTAGTGCATGCTCAACATGTTACAGATCAACAACTAAAAGAAATAGAAACAAACACACCATATGACACCATTATTTTTGGACTAATGTCCCCAGAAATACCCAATGTGGGAAAACCGGTGCAACTATCTGAGGGTTTTCTTATTAAGAAATATCAAAGTACAATCTGGGTGCCGAACCTGGCCTACCCAACAGAGAATTTCCTTGCCAGTAATACTTCTCAGTTTTTGACAAACCTACTGGTTGAAACCCTGGATAATCCTTCCGGCAGCTACTCAGCACCAATCTGCCCCAGAAACCCCAGCGTCTGCCCAATCTGGATTGCGTCAGCCTCTCTTAGCCCAACGTTGGCCCTGCATCAGTGCCAGGAGGCCCTGTGTCAGCTCTCTGACCCTCTGTGTCAGCTACGCTGGCCTCTCTGGTGCTCTGCGCAACACTTAGCTGCCTTTGCGTGAGCACTTGCTGCTCCTGCGTCACTTTCTCTTGGCTACTCTGCTGCTCTCTCGACACTATCTCTGCCTCTCTATCTCTCTGTACTCAATGCCCCTCAGCTGCTCTTCGATCACTAATTCTCTCTCTTAGCAAACCCTGCTCTAGAGAATAGAATGACTGATCATCTGGTGTACCCTCCAAGTGATCCTCAAGCCTCCTTTTATACTTTTCCTATTGACATTTCAATGACCGAGATTAAGTCTCTAATCAACGGCTAAGATTAGATCTGGCTTGATCCATGTCTTTTGAACCACTCTAATACAGATTCATATTAATACACATTAATATTTTATTTTCCCTAAGTTTAGACTTAGTGACTCCATTAAAAATATTAATTATTTTAATATCTCGTGATCTATTTAGAATCTGCCCAAACCCTTTTTGGGTATTGGAGATCAAATGTTGACACTTTAATTTTAATTTATAACTAGAGAATCTAAAACACAGTTTGTTAGATCTATGGGCGTTGGTCACAAATCATTGTGTGCCAACCGACTTTTCAATGATAAAGGAGACATTTTTAGAGAGGTTCTCTGCCCCCACCTCTTTTTTCAAGGACGGGGAAATATCATAAGTCGAGACCCAATTGGAGAAATCAATGGTGCCATGTCCACCAGGTGTCTCTGTTGTGTTGAAATAAAATGGTTTGAAAGAAAGATGAAGGTTCTAACTAGGGCATTGTCATAGATGCAAGACAAGTGATTGAAAAAAATTTGGCAATTAAAATTATTTTAGTTTCACTCAAATATGTAAAAATTACTATTTTAATTATTTTAAAGGTATTATGTTTATATTGTAAAAAAGCATTATTATCAAAATAGTATATCTATAATATTTCTATATGTGTTTATGTGCAAAATTGGACTCTCTCTCGGGATTTATATATTGTATGTATCCATTTTTTTAGTTTGTATGAAGATATTTTTAGTTTTTATTATGTTTATGGTCACATGTTCAAATCCAAAGGGGTAGAATATATGCACCTCCATAAATATATGTCAAAACATTGAGAGAAAGGAGGTCCTCTGGCAAATAGATAGGTCCCATAAACCAATTTGATGTCTAATTTTGCTTTTAGATAATTATTAATATTTATTATAAGTATTATTTGTATTTACATTGAAACTCATATACAACGATAATAATATTGTTTATATGACAAGTTTTCATGTGACCATACATTTTTGTTATATATAACAATTAATTATATCACCTGTATTAGTCAATCAGTTGCAGAGATGCATAAATAGCATTTATCACATATGCAAATTTCTCTCATCAACACAAATATGAAAGATTTTTAACAAATAAAAATAAATAAATATACAAATGCTTCTTTAATTCAATTGTTAGGAAAACACCATAACATATGATTAAATTGCATACACTTCAATGCCTTCCTTTTATATTATTTAGAAATAATTTTGTTTGAATCAATGTAAAAAAAATTATGTGTTGTAATTTAAGATTTTTGAATTAAAATAATAAAATAATTTTAAATATAATATAAAATAATTATTATTTTTAATTAAAATTAAATAAAAACTTAAAATAACTTCAAATATAACCCAGAGTAATTATTACTTCTTCTTTTTTTAAATTGATGTAGTGTAATTTTCTTGAATTCTTCTATATAATTACAAATTTCATTTTCATTTTCATTTAAATATACATTTTTCTTTATTAATTCTTAAAAATTAATAATTACTTGTATTCATTTATAATAATAATAATTAAATTTTATTAAAATTTAACCATATTAATGAACGATATGTATCATTTTTTTTTATTTTAAAATTATTTTATTTAAACCAAAAAGTTCAATTTCACAGTTAAATTTTTAAAATATTTGGAATAGAACATTATTTTATATAAGATGCTTATTTATAAATACTTAACATGTGGCACATTTACAAGAAAAAATCATAAGACATAATCTCGAAAGTCTAAAGTATATCAAAATCCAAATGAGAAAGTCAGAAATCTAAAGAGATTGAATACCCACTTATTAAAGAGAACATAAATAAAAGATTAAATTCCATTCATTGAAGAGAACATAATAAAAGATTGAATATCTACTTATTGAAGAGAACATAAATACCCACTCTTATGAATTATGTGGAACGATGAAACAACATTATTACTAATGCTTTAGGACACATACCTATTCTACTCTTTTGGTTTTGAACTTGTAACCTCTTAAAAGAAAACACATATTCTTAATCATTAGGCATACTCAAATTGTATTGACCATTAATATTAAAATGTGTTGACTAAACTCCATCCCTACTATAATCAAAACTTAACCTAACATTTAAAAATAAAATTTATAAATTTATTTTATAAATAAAAATTAATTATAATTTTTAAATTATATTAATAATATAATTATATCTACTATAGTCAAAACTTAACCTAACATCTAAAAATAAAATTTATAAATTTATTTTATAAGTGAAAATTAATTATATGTTTTAAATTATATTAATAATATAATTATATATAATAAAGATATTTAAATAATCATTTTTATTTTTAATAATTTCTTATTCATATTCATGGGTCTATTATTTTTTATTAATAAGTTTTTTTGTTTTTATATTTTTCATTTTTTTTTTCACGTTTTTAATGTTTTCATTGTCGGTCGACATTTGCTCCTAGGCTTTCCCGTCTGTAAATGAATACAGTGCATCTCATAAAACACCACTCCATGAATTTGAGATCGGCTCGACCAGCACGTCGAGGTCGGCTCATTACGCAGACTCATTCCCACAACCCTCGAAAGTTGTGGCCATGGCGGAGAGCCCCTGGATCCGAGGAATCCATTGCCATCGTTGGAGCCACAACACCAGTCGAGTCTACTGATCAGACCCGCCTCTCCTAACCCCACCACTACTCGCTTAATGGCGTCCATGAGCGTCAAGTCCAGAAACTCAGATATGAGATGTCGCCACGCCTTGGAAGTCATGTAGTAAAAATTTCGAGACACGCGGAAGGAATAATATCGTATCCCGAACTTCTATGCTCCTAGTATATCCCACATTGAAACAGTGAACGAATCTATTTGAGTATTTGTGTGCGAACAAAGAAGAAAAATTCTAAATTCCATTGCCAGATCTGTGGCTAAGAGACTGCCAACTGCCTCAAAACTGAGGGATAGATCTACTAGCAGAAATTCTGTCACGTGTCATGAATATAATTTCCAAATCTAATGGTTGAAATGCTGCCACGTGTTGTGAATCTAACGGCCAGAAATGGCTGTTGATATGCCACCAAGTGTCATGAATATAATTACCATTGAGATGCCACCACGTGTTGTCTAATGGTTGAAATGCTTCCACGTGTTGTGAATCTAACGGCTAGAAATGGCTATTGAGATGCCACCACGTGTTGTCTGACGGCCAGAAATGGTTGTTGAGATGCCACCACGTGTTGTAAATCTGACGGCCAGATTTAGCGGCAGAGTCGCTACCACGTGTAAATCTAACAGCCAGATCTGGTGGCTTAGATCCCGCCACATGTCGTAAATCTGAGGGCCAAATCCGGTGGCTTAGAGCTCGCCACGTGTCGTAAGTCTGACGGCCAGATCTGGTGGCTTAGATCCCGCCACATGTCGTATATCTGACGGCCAAATCCGGTGGCTGAATCAACATGCCACCACGTGTTGTCTGACGGCCAGAAATGGCTGTTGAGATGCCACCACGTGTTGTAAATCTGACGGCCAGATCTGGTGGCTTAGATCCGCCACATGTCATAAATCTGAGGGCCAGATCTAGTGGCTTAGAGCTTTCCACGTGTCGTAAATCTGACGGCTAAATCTGGTGGCTTAGATCCCACCACATGTCGTAAATCTTACGGCGAAATCCGGTGGCTTAGATCTAGCCACATGTCATAAATTTGATGGCCAAATCCAGTGACTTAGAGCTTGCCACGTGTCGTAAATTTGACGCCTAGATCTGGTGGCTTAAATCCCGCCACATGTCGTAAATCTGACAGCCAAATCCCGTGGCTTGAGCTCGCCACGTGTCGTAAATCTGACGGCAAAATCGGATGGCATAGGGCTGTCCACGTGTTCTAAATCTGACAGCCAGATCCGGTGGCTTAGATCCCACCATGTGTTGCCAATCTGAGGGCCACATGTCGTAAATCTGACGGCCAAATCCGGTGGCTTAGAGCTCGCCACATGTCTTAAATCTAACGGCAAGATCTGGTGGCTTAGAGCCCACCATGTGTCGCCAATCTGAGGGCCAGATTTGGTGCAGCGACGCTGCCACGTGTCGTTGATAATTTTCTCCACACGTCGTGGATATGACAGACAGATTTAGCAGCGGCGATTCCGCCATGTGTCATGAATCTGACGGCCCAATCTAGCATTTGAGATGCCTCCACGTGTCATGCATATGATGGCCAGATTTGGCGACTGAGACTCTGGCATGTGTCGTGAATATGATGGCTAGATCTAGCGGCCAATATGATGCCATGTGTCACCAATCTGACGGACTGATCTGGCAGCTAAGATGATGCCACGCGTTGCGAATCTAACGGACTGATCTGGCGGCTGAGATGTTGCCACGTGTTGCGAATATGACGGCCAGATCTGTCAGTCAAAGGCTGTCGTGTGTCGTAAATCTGATGAGCAAATCTGGCCACTGAGAGGTTGCCACGTGTTGTAAATTTGACGGTCAGATTTGGTGCCTGAGAGGCCGCCACGTGTCATAAATTCGAGGCCTTGATTTGGTGGCTGAGAGGCTGCCACGTATCACCCATACAAGGGCCAAATCTTGCGGTTGAGAGATTGCCATGTGTCGCCGATCCGAAAACCAGATCTGGCGGCTGAGATGCCACCATGTGTCACCATCAGAGAAACTATCAAAATATAAGTTATCATCGTATCAGCAGATAGGGTATTCTGCGATAAGCGATTGCAGATAAGCTATGACCGTACAACAGAGAAGATATCAGGTATAATTTATCAGAGTATAAGTGCTCTAGTATTAGTAGATAAGCTATCATACGAGAAGCTATTAGTAGAGAACCTATCAGAGTATAAGCTATCAGAGTACAACACATAAGCTATCTGTTATAACCTATAAGAGTATAAGCTCTAAGCATCAGGAGATAAACTATCATCCGATAAGCTATTAGTAGATAACCTATAAGATTATTATCTATCAGCGTACAGTAGATAAGCAATAGTACATAACCCATTAGAGTATATAACCCATCGTGTATCAGCAGATAAGCCATAATGGAGAACCTCTCAGAGTATAAGCTATAAACATATATGCTATCAATGATAAGCTCTCGGAGGAGTAGATAAGCTCTTAGAAAATGACCTATCAGTGGATAAGATATCAAAGAAGCTATCAGCAGATAAGCTTTAGGGTATAAGCTATATGTCGATATATTATCAACAAGGAGCTATCAGTCTATAACCTATCAACAAAGGGACTATCAACGAATGAGATATTGTTAGGATATTCCGACACATAGGATATAGTTAAGTTCAACTTGGTCTAGTATAGAGTTAGGTTAGAGTTAGGTAAAGTGTGTTTCTTTACCGTTGTACATTTTGTAACTTACAATCCGACGGTCACGATATGTAGTGATCCGACGGTTCACTCTCACCTCGGTATTACCGACACTTGATCCGTGGCTTGACACCCGATTGGTCCATGAGTTCTATTTAAAGCGCATGGAGGGTCATTGTTCGGGTAATCCGGGCATGAGAGAAGCTTATGTAAATTTTCATTCTTTGATTAATAAATTGTCTGTACCCACGTTGGGACAGGCCGTGGACTGTTTCCCTCCTTGCACTCTGAGGGTTTTAACCACGTCAAAAATACTGGTGTATTGATTTGAGATCTGGTTGTGAGCGGTGTCCTCTTGGTATTCTTTCTGAGGAACTTACCCTGTAAATTCCTTCATGGTATCGGAGCTATTCGAGGGCCGCGTCCATTGGTGATCCAAATCTGAAGCCGGTAGAACTGCATGCGGCTGTCGTTTCCTAGATCTGCTGTTTCTGACTGCTTTCGGGCCGAGAGGACTGCTCTGTTGCGTTCGGAGCATCTGTTTCAGTGAGGAACCCCCTTCGTTTCACGCGAAAAGGTTTCCGGTAGCCCTAGCTGCGTCATTTTTCAGATCGGGAGGTATACAGTGTTTTTTTTGCAGTTTACTGTCATTTTCTCTCTGCTTATTTCGGTTTCGGTTTATTTAGCCTTTTTTTTCCGGATCTATACCTTTCATTTCTGCGTATGCTCTTTGCCCTGCGACTCTGTGCGATCTGGGCAAATCAGAAACAGAAAGAAAGGATTTTTCTCATGCGTATGCTCTTTTCCCTGCACCTTAGTGTGATCTCGGAAAATCAGAAACATTGAGAAAAATATTTAGTTTTTCGGCTAAAAGCTAACTTTGAGATTTTTTTTTAAAATTTCTAGTTTTTTGGCTAAAGCTAACTTCGAGAATTTCTAGTTTTTTGGCTAAAGCTAACTTCGAGCCGTAAGGTTCGTTTTTCTTTGGATATTCGTGTTGGGTTTTGTGTTTTGTGTTTTGTAGGGGAAAAGAGTCCTCCCAAGGCAAGCACGCAAATCGAGGCCCCCCCCCCCTCTCTCTCTCTCTCTCTCTCTCTCTCTCTCTCTCTCTCAAATATTTTGTATAGATCAATTGGTTCAAAGACCTTTTAAGAGAGTAGAGGTCTTGGGTTCAAGTCTCCATTTTGTGGGGGCGGATTTTTTCATTCCCGCACATTCGCGCACTTTGCCGGCAACGTCAACAATTTTTTTTCAAAAAGCCATAACTTCTTCATCCGGAAGCCTTTTTCAGAGCCGTTTTTTTTAAAACCGCCTATTTTTTTGAGATCTATCCATTGGACCACTTACTTTCAGCATCTTCAGCTTCAGTTGTTTTTTCAAAAATGGAAAGTCCATGCCAAGTCATTCTTGACAGCACTAACTACTTCCAATGGGTAGCCTACATGGGAGATTTACTTAGAAGTAAAGGTCTCTTCAGAATAGCCACAGACCAAGAGAAGAAACCCAAAGATGAAGACAAGGCTGAAAAATGGGAAAATCGACAAGATCAAGCACGTGGTTTGATAGGAATGTCTGTTTCTCCTGATCTTAGATTCCACATTGCAGAAATTGAAACTCCTCATGAAGCATTAGAAAAACTTGCTAAAGTTTTTGGGATTAAAAATGAAATTAGAGCCCATCAACTTGAGAATGAGTTGCTTACTTTGGATCCTAATAATTTTTCTTGCATTGAAGATTTCTTGTCCAAATTCAAAACCCTTAGATATCTCTTGGAAGGTGTTAAAGTTAAGAAAGAAGATGGTAACCTTATTTATTCCATCCTTACTAAGTTGGGACCAGCCTACTCTGTATTTGTTTCCACTTTCCATTCTACCAGGGAAGCTTTCATTTGTCAAGGCAAAGACTACAAGCCCCCTTCCTTTGACTCCTTTTGTGATTCCTTAATAAGAGAACAAGAAAAACTCTTACACCTTGGTCTTCTTAATCTTGGAAACTCTTCCTCGAAAGCGTTAGCCGCCCAGCAGCAACCAAATTCAAAGAATCCTAAGAAGTCTTATCCTCAAAGGAATGGTCCTAAACCAACTCAGCCTCAAGATGAAAGATCATTTCAGCAATATGACAAGACCAATAAAAACAAATGGAAGAAGACTGACAGACATTGTAACTTTTGTAATCGAGATGGCCACTTAGAATCTAAATGCTTTAAGAAGATGGAAGCCTTGGAAGCCGCAATGAAGAAACATAACATCCATCTGGAGCCTACTTCAACTTCAACTTCCGGAACGGCATTTTCTGCATGTCATCGTCAATCATCTCAGTCTGGTTATGCATTAAATGTATCTTCTTCTTCTTCTCATTCTCATGAGTGGCTCATTGATTCTGGAGCCTCTTGTCACATGGCCAAAAACCAAGCCATGTTTTCTTCTTTAAATGATTGTAACACCAAAAATATATATGTTGGTGATGATAGATCTCTTAATGTTGTAGGGACTGGAACTGTTCATCTAGACAATGGTCAGTTCAATGATGTATTATGTGTTCCAAACTTATCCTGCAACCTTCTATCTGTCTATCAGATAACTCATTCAGGTGAAGGTAAAATTGTTGAATTTTCACCTCATGATGTTGTAATCAAGGATCTAAAAGATCCTAAACAGATTCTAGCTACTGGTCTTGCTGATGATTCCAAAAGGTTGTATAAGTTTCACAACTTTGGGTCATCCCATCTTCCCTCAGTATTTGTTGCTCATAATGATGAAGTGAGCAAACTTTGGCATGAGCGGTATGGTCACTTAAACTATCGCTCCCTTCAGCATCTATGTAAAGAAAACATGGTGACAGGTCTTCCTATGGTATCTTGCAAAGATGGTGTTTGTTCCGGATGTGTACTCGGAAAACATCATCGGGACAGTTTTGACAAACGTGCCTCTTGGCACGCCTCAGCCCCTTTACAGCTTGTGCACAGTGATTTATGTGGTCCTCTTCCTGTTGCTTCATTCTCTGGCTGCAAGTACTTCTTAACTTTCATTGATGATTTCTCCAGACGCACTTGGGTATACTTCTTAAAACTCAAGAGCGAAGTATTTACCACCTTTTTGGCCTTCAAAGCATTCGTTGAAAAACAATCTGGACATCAAATTCTTAAGCTAAGAACTGATAATGGTGGAGAATATGTTAAAAATGCATTCATCAACTTTTGCACCGAAAATGGAATTCAAATGCAACATACTGTTCCATACACTCCACAACAAAATGGTGTAGCTGAAAGGAAAAATCGCACCTTAAAGGAAATGGCTAATTGTATGCTGCAATCTAAAGGACTCAGTCTTAGTTTTTGGGCCGAAGCAATTAATTGTGCAAATTATATAATCAATCGCACTCCTACTAAGGTTCTAGAGAATATCACTCCAGAAGAAGCCTGGAGTTCCATTAAACCAGATGTAAGTCACTTTCGTGTGTTTGGAAGTGAAGCATGGGCCCATATTCCAGATGAAAAGCATAAAGCCTTAGAACCTAAGAGTGAGAAATGTACTTTTGTTGGATATTCTGAAGATGTAAAAGGCTATAGACTTATTCCATTTAAGTCCAAAAATGTTATCATTAGAAGAGATGTAAAATTTGATGAAAATAAATCGGCCTGCGAGCCTAGTCCGGCGGATGTGCCACCTCTTCCTATCTCTTCTATCTTTGAAAACATTTCTTCTTCTGATGATGAAAGCGAGGATGATAATCCTTCCCCACCTTCTCAGGATCCTCAACTTCCAAGATGGGTCCGTGCTACTCGGGATGCAGCAGGTGATCTTGCCGGTGATCCTACAGATCAGCGACGTACACGTTCTCAGTTTGAAAGAGCCTCTTCTTTACTGGCTCAAGCTCCAGTAAATCATGATCCTGACACTTTTGCAGAAGCTTCAGGCCATCCACATTGGGAAACAGCTATGAATGAAGAATATCATTCATTGATGACAAATGATACATGGGATCTTGTTCCTCTACCAAAGGGACGCAAACTTGTTAGATGCAAATGGGTTTACAGAACCAAGTATGGACCAGATGGGAAAGTTGATAAACATAAAGCTCGTCTAGTTGCTAAGGGCTTTTCACAGGTTGAAGGCATTGACTACACTGAAACCTTCTCTCCAGTTGCCAAAATGAACTCTATCCGCCTTGTTCTTTCCCTTGCTGCCTCTTTAAAATGGGAAGTCCATCAAATGGATGTTAAATCTGCCTTCTTGCATGGTGACTTGCAGGAAGAAATCTATATGGAACAACCCATTGGCTTCATACAAACAGACTCCAGCCTCGTTTGTCGACTTAAGAAATCCCTTTATGGCCTCAAGCAAGCTCCTCGAGCTTGGTATGCCAAAATGGATAGCTTTCTTTTAGAATCTGGCTTTTCTAGGTGTCATTCTGACAATACTGTCTACACCAAGAAAGTGGGCAACTCTCTCATCATCCTTGTTCTTTATGTTGATGATCTTATTCTTACTGGTAGTGATCCCAACCTTATAAACCATGTGAAGTCCAGCCTTAAAAAGAAATTTGAAATGACAGACTTAGGACACTTACACTATTTTCTCGGTCTTCAAGTCTTGCAATCCCAAGAGGGTATTTTCCTTTCCTAGTCCAAGTATGCTTGTGATATTCTTCGTCATTTTCACATGGAAGACTGTAAGCCAGCCACTTCTCCCTTTCAGTCTGGAGTCAAACTTTCAGTCTCTTGTACTTCTCCTGAAGTTGATGCTACCTTATACCGTCAACTTGTCGGAAAACTCTTGTATTTAACCCATACTCGTCCTGATCTTTCCTTTGTTGTTGGCCTTGTTGCTCGTTTTATGCAAAACCCCCGTGAAAGTCATTGGAAAGCAGCTAAAAGAATACTTCGTTATGTTCGAGGTACAGTACAGTTTGGGATTCATTACAGTGCCAAAGCAGCTCCTCTGTTAGTTGGTTTCACTGATTCTGATTGGGCTGGTGACCTTGATGATCGGAAGTCTACTGCCGGTTATGTCTTCACTCTTGGTTCAGGACCTATTACATGGGCTTGTAAGAAACAGGCTGCCATTTCTCTTTCATCAGCAGAAGCAGAGTATCGTGGTGCCGTGGAAGCTAGTAAGGAAGCCTTGTGGCTTCGTCAGATCCTATCAGAGTTTGGCTTTGAGCAGCAGCATCCAACCACACTTTGGTGTGATAATCAAAGTGCCATTCAGCTATGCAAAGATCCAGTCCAGCATCAGCGCAGCAAACACATTGAACTACACATGCACTTCATCAGAAAGCTCATTCATGACCATGTTCTTGAAGTGCAATATTGTCCAACAGATGATCAGGTTGCAGACATCTTCACAAAGGCTCTCACAGAGGCGAAGTTCACTAAACTTCGATATATGCTTGGAGTTCAGGAAGTTGTCACTAAGGGGGGATAGGCTCTAGTGCCTCCTTCCTTCTCCTATTGTGTCATATTTGTAAATCCTTCAATCCTATCCCAAGTTGTTCTTAAGGGGGGATGTTAGGATATTCCGACACATAGGATATAGTTAAGTTCAACTTGGTCTAGTATAGAGTTAGGTTAGAGTTAGGTAAAGTGTGTTTCTTTACCGTTGTACATTTTGTAACTTACAATCCGACGGTCACGATATGTAGTGATCCGACGGTTCACTCTCACCTCGGTATTACCGACACTTGATCCGTGGCTTGACACCCGATTGGTCCATGAGTTCTATTTAAAGCGCATGGAGGGTCATTGTTCGGGTAATCCGTGCATGAGAGAAGCTTATGTAAATTTTCATTCTTTGATTAATAAATTGTCTGTACCCACGTTGGGACAGGCCGTGGACTGTTTCCCTCCTTGCACTCTGAGGGTTTTAACCACGTCAAAAATACTGGTGTATTGATTTGAGATCTGGTTGTGAGCGGTGTCCTCTTGGTATTCTTTCTGAGGAACTTACCCTGTAAATTCCTTCAGATATCAGGTAATAAGCTCTCAATGAATAAGATATCAGTAGATAACCTATCGGTGTTACACCATTGGAGAGTACTTTGCTGGAAATGACACAGGTTCGATTCCTGAGAAGAATTTCTGGCATTTGTACACTCTGCCAATCCTACGAGGAGCCATCAAATATAAACACCGCTCCTGTCGCCACCATTTCAATGCATTCATCACACAGGGATTGCCAGAACTCAGCAAAATTAGAGAATCACGCTCAATGCATTCATCACAGGGATTGTCGGAACTCAGCAAAATTGGAGGATCAGGGAGCCTGCGGGTCGGCCTGCTCAGAGGATTTAGGACCAACAATTGGGTTGCCATGGCTGCAAGCAGCTCCTGCTCTATTGGAAGGATTAATTTGGAAATAATAAACTGATAGAGGGTGACTTCGAGTTCGTACAGAAGATAATCACAGAGCATGAGCAAAAGATCGCAGAAAGCAAGAGAGGCAATTTTTGAGACACTTGCTCAGGATTTTCGGGACGAAGAGCATAAATGCATCTGCATTCCACTTTGTCCATTGGGTGCAACTGGCGAGGCATTGATTTCATCTGAAATCCAATAAAAACTAAATGTCACCTAAGATTTGAATCTGAAAGGAGACCCTAGAACAATAATTATTTCTAGGAATAGGAGAATAATTAACCATAATAAGAAGTTAACAATGCTTGACTTACATTTGAACAATTACTCTAAATCCAGGAAGAGTCATATAAATGATATTAATCCTCCCCCTTCCTCTCATATTAATAATAAAGTTATCAATTTATCTGGTTTCTCTTTTTCCCCTCCTGTTTTTAAAGTTTTAAGCAAAGGTCTAAACTTTGCCTTGGCCCCTAAGAAAATCCCTGTGGATGACATTATTTGTGACATAGAATTTGGGATTTGTGGTTTACCGGATAGTATTAAGAACACTATTCGGCAAGATTGTGCTGTCATCCTTAGGAAGGCTAGGCCTCCCAAGAGCAACCTTAGCAGGGATGAATTTGAAGCACTAAAATCCTTAAATCAGAACAAAGACATTGTTGTTCTGAAAGCTGACAAAGGTGGGGCTGTTGTTATTCTTAACAGGGAAGACTACCGCAATAAAATGTTAGATCATCTTCATAATAGTGGAAGTTATAAGAAGCTTCCCAAAAACCCGTTGAAGAAGATCTCCAGGATTGTGGCCCTTGCCATTAAATCAAGTAACTCAGTGAGTCCCTTGCACCATAAACTCATTGAGAGCAATCCGATCACCCCTAGAATCTATGGGCTCCCTAAAATTCATAAGGAAGGAGCTCCCCTTAGGCCCATTGTCAACACCATTGGAGGTCTGACCTATCTTCTTGCTAAGTTCCTTGCCTTGAAGCTTAAACCCTTAGTTGGTCGTACAGGGTCCTTCGTTAAAGACTCAGCTTCCTTTATTGAGGAGCTCAAGGACATCAAGCTGGACTCTGGAGACATTCTTGTCAGTTTTGATGTTGTCTCACTCTACACTTGCATCCCTATAAATGAGGCCATGGAAGTGATCAACCGTCTAACTGATCCTGATACTGCTCGGTTAGTTGAGATCTGCCTCACTTCGACCTTTTTCAGTTTTGAAGGAGAGTTCTTTGAGCAAACCTGTGGAGTTGCCATGGGCTCACCCCTATCCCCTGTTGTTGCAAATCTTTTTATGGAGGATTTTGAATCTAAGGCTCTGAACTCAGCCCGTCTCCTACCCAAGCTTTGGAAGAGATATGTGGATGACACTAATGTCATCTGGTCTCACGGCCAAGATGAGTTAGATCTCTTCTTCGATCATCTCAATAATCAATCCTCAGCCATCAAGTTCACTAAGGAACAAGAAGTCGATGGTTGCCTCCCGTTCCTTGATATTCTTATCTCTAAGAATAAGGATGGTTCCCTCTCCCACCGAGTGTTTCGCAAGAAAACTCATATGGAGCAGTATCTTCATGCTAGTTCCCACCATTTCCCTGCCCAGAAGTTGGGGGTTCTCAACACCCTGGCGACTCATGCCTTGAGGATCTCTGATGAAAGGAGCTTCGAGGAGGAGAAGTCCCATCTCCTTAATGTCTTTGTTGAAAACGGTTATAGCAGACATTTGGGACAAAAGGCTTTCCTCAAAGAAACTAAGAATTCGTTATCCAGAAGAGAACCTAAGGAACAGATTCCTGGGGTCCATCTTCCGTATGTTCAAGGGACCACGGATAGGATTGCGAGGATTCTTAAGAAGCACAATGTCCCCGCAACCTTTAGACCTCTTAACACCATTCATAAGTCCCTCAGATCTGTGAAGGATCCTATCGACCCCAAGGACATGAAAGGTGTTTATATTATTCCTTGTTCATGTGGGACCCCCTATATCGGTGAGACTGGTCGCTCCATTAACCAAAGGATTAGTGAGCATGCAGCGGACCTCAAGCATATGAGAACCAAGTCTTCTGCTTTAGCAGAGCATGTGGAGAAAACCAATCACCATGTTTGCATCGAAGAAGCTAGTGTGATTGCTAGAATGTCGCAATTCCATCACCGAAAATTTAGGGAAGCCCTTGAGATTGAAAAAAGGCCGAACAATCTCAATAGAGAGGATGGCTGGAAGATCAGTAGTTGCTGGGTCCCAGCTCTCTCATCCTAATCGTTTTCTCCCTTGAGTTTTTTTTTTATAATATTCAAGCTCTTTTATTATTATTATTATTATTATTATTATTAAAGCTATTTGATTCTTAAATTAAAATTAAAATTTTTATCTATTTATTTATTTTTATTTTTTTAAGCTCTTTGATTCTTAAATTAAAATTAATATTTTTATTTATTTATTTATTTTTAAACTATTAAGTAATATTGTAATTCTCTAATATTTTTATCAGGATACTCTTTGACTATGAATATGAAACTTATTTATTTATTTATATGTCCTTTTAGCTTATATTTTAAAATAGAATTAACTATTTATAGAATATTCTATTTTTAACTTATACAACTAACTAATATTTATATAACCTCGTTGATTTATAATTAATTTATTTTAAGATTTAAATCTCCCTTTAACTAATATTTTATTTAAAATATAATTAACTTATATTTATTAAAATATAGTTAACTATTATCTATTTTTAATTACTCGATTATTTTATGATTATAGTATATTAACTCACTTATTTTAATATATATTTATAAAATTGTCAATTTATGTTTATTTTAATAAGAAAATTAATAACCGAATTAACTGATTTGAATAAAAATAAATAAATAAATAAATAAAAATTTGGTCTAACTAGCCGTTTCCTGGTCAAATTGAGCTGTCATGATTCTAGCCGTTACCTGGATATTCTTCTCGAGCTGTCATGATTCTAGCCGTTACCTGGATATTCTTCCCGATCTATTTATAATGCATAGCAAGATCTGCTCATTCAACTTGTCTTGGCGATGAACCAAATTGGTTGGTTCGAAACGCGTCGACAAAACTATCTCTATGTGATTTTCGCCGAAGATTCTTCTCAAAAATGATAAAATATGTAAAGAAAAAGTAGTTGTCTTTAGTGAGACTTTTTGGAGGCTTTTTTGGTGGGTTTTTCTGGTCAAATTTCTCTAAAATTCGGCAGCAATTTATTGAAATCCCAAGGTTGATAAGTAATTTCTGCACAATCAAAGCGTCCTAGGGTTTTTCATGGTGCTGAATCCAAATATGCAGTTAAAAAACCATTTTAAATCATCCAAATCAAGATTTAACCTCAATTTTTTCCGCCAGATTCCGTCATCGGAATCTCCAAAAAGTCGCACTAAAGACAACTCCAAAGAAAAATGCCAAGAGCATAGGTATAGAATTATATGTATGACCCAACTAGACTTTTGATTGCAAGAGATGTGAAAAATTGAGGTCCAAGGTTTAAATCCCTTGATTTACTGTGGGGCAAGTATGGGTTTACCTAGAGGTTATAATGGCATAATGAGGTTCATCTAGATATTACAGTGATAGTGGTACCACATGTCATGCAAGTACAAGCTTGATCCAATTATAAATTCCTTTAAATACCCAAACAAACAAACAACTATATGTATTATCAAGGGTTTTAATAATATTAAAAATAAAAATAATTTGTATATTTAAAGATATGAGATTGATATATAAGATAAATAGTACTATTAAGAATCATCATAGATTCATTTTAACTTGCAATGTACCAAGTATTCAAGAGGAACCAAATCTCTTTCTTTTTTGTTAGATTGACCCATATATTCAAGAGGAACCAAATCTCTTTCTTTTTTGTTAGATTGACCCATCTATTCAAGAGGAACCAAATCTCTTTCTTTTTTGTTAGATTGACCCATCTGGATTTGAACCTTGAATCTCATGGTTTACATGCCTTTGGTGGACTAGGAACCAATTCTCTTGGATTACAAATCTTTTTTCAAATTTCACTTAAGAAAAAAAGTTTGCATCTTAAGAAATTCAATGGCTCAAAAATGATTAATTATTTTAAATTGTCAATACATAATTTATTAAAAACTAAGAAATAAATATTTAAAATAATATTATTAACCCATTTTTTTCCAAGAAAAAAAATCTCAATTTTATTCAATTTGTAGTAAGAACAAAATGCTAAAAGCATTATGTAAGATAAGCCCTGAAAGTTAGCTAAGATGATCCAATCCTTGTCATTAAAGTACCTTTGTTATTGAGAGGTCATGGGTTCCATTTTCTTGACACAGTGCAAACTTCATGGTTGAGATAATAGAATGTGATCCAAATAAATCTACTAAAAACCTAAAGCACATTAAAAAATTATGAATCCATTCATTATTTACTTAATAAACAATTATAAATAAATAAATATTAACACTAATATTGTTAACATATTTACTAATTTAATTTTTTTACACAATAATACTCTTTTATCTAGTAACTAAACCACATGATTACTTCACTTTTAAGTAGATTTCTCTTCTTATCCATTGACATAGCTTTAGGAAAATTATTTTATAAAAAATTATTAATCCATTTAGTTAGTAAAAATTATAAATAAATAAATATTAACAATAATGCCGTTCACATATTTATTAATTTAATTTTTTTACACAATAATACTCTTTTATCGAGTAACTAAACCACATGATTACTTCACTTTTTAGTAGGCTTCACATAGCTTTAGGAAAATAGCTTTAGGAAAATTATTTTATATAAAGTTGGTGTTGACATTAACTTATTCACTTCCTTTACTTTAAATGTTTATTTTTAATATGTTATTAAGTTTTGTTAAAAAGGTTATGAAAGAATTTAGAGAATTTTAACTCTGTTGCGTTGAATTAAATTTAGATGGGAGTTAATTTTAATTATAAATGGAAAAATAAAATTTTCATTTATTCATATGTAAGATGTGAAGTGTGTTTTTATTAGAATAAAATTTTTATAAAATTTAATTTAATTATTTGTAATTATTAAGTGGACGATAGAGATTTAATTTTTGTGGATGATAGGAATTTAATTTCTACATAATATTTATGGAATATTTCAAGATAAAGTGAACTATTGTAGGGATAATTATGTTAAATGTTATGTCTACCATTGTCATTCAACTCTTATTAGTCTTACCAAGGGAAGATTCTAGCAATCTATTTGCATGTTGACCACTATTACTTTAACATTGACAAATGCAACTTATAATGTTTATTTTTGAAAAATAAATATTATTTTTTTTCAATATTATTGAAAAACCATTTTTCAAACAATTGATTGAACCATATCTTGAAGGGCTTATTGTAACCTTTGTACA
Source organism: Pinus tabuliformis (assembly GCA_031772625.1). Classification (NCBI taxonomy): domain Eukaryota; kingdom Viridiplantae; phylum Streptophyta; class Pinopsida; order Pinales; family Pinaceae; genus Pinus; species Pinus tabuliformis. The sequence continues at coordinate 819,046,739 of CM062809.1, forward strand.
ATATAATATCATGTGTGGATAAGCCTCACATATTTTATGCCATAATTTATGGATATGGTTCAATATTCATGCATACTTTTTAGATATTTGTTTAGTGATTTTTTATGCTTAAGCTTTGTAGCAAAATCATTTAAAAAATAAAAGCCTTGAAAATAACTCATACAACTAAATAACATATTCACCATAAAAAGCCCAAGGGTTAGCTCAATTGGTTGAGTCCCCGTTGTTAAGTACCTTGCCGATTTGGAGGTCATAGGGTCAATTCTCCTCAACACCCTTGGGGTTAGGCTATGCTAGTCTGCTCAACAAGCTTTAAAAGATTCCCTTCTGGGTTGATTTGCCCAACCTTAATTTAAGCAAAAGTAAGCAATGCGCCCTGGCTGAAAAGAAGGCTCATCTTCTTAGAGCAGAGGAGGAATGATGGAGTCAGAAGAGTAAGGAAATTTGGATTAAAGAAGGTGACGGGAATACTAAATCTTTTCATAAATTTTTCTCCTACAAAGAAACAAACAAGCCAAACAAGCCATCTAGGACATTCAAGATGATGAAGGCAACTCTTTTAGCTACTAGAGGGATTTGGAAAAGGTTGTGAGAACATACTCCGTTGGGTTCTTCAAGGATCCAAGAGACTTGTCGATACAAGCCCAACTAAAGGTCATCCAACACTTTCCTCGTCTTTTTTTTAAGGAAGATTCTACTATGATGGGAGACCCTCTCACTTTGGATGAGATAAAAGATGTTCTCAACTCTTTTGCAAAGGAAAAATTCCCTAGTCTAGATGGATGGAGAGTTGAATTTTATCTCATGTTCTTTGACTTTATCGGGCATGATATCTTGCATGTTGTGGAGGAGGCTAGAAAATTTGGGAAGATGTCAGGGGAGATCAACACTACCTTCTTAGCATTGATTCCTAAATGCTCTCAACCTCTTTCCTTTAATGACTATCAATTTCTCTGTGTAGCCTAATTTACAAGGTCATCACCAAATTTTTGGCTAACAGATTGAGAAGTATTATCTCTTCTTCTTTATCTTCAAAATAGTTTATCTTCCTCCACGGTAGATTGATCCATGATGTTGTTGGGGTGGCCAAAGAAGCCCTGCATTCTATCAAGACAAAAAAGGATGTTCTCTTGTTCCTAAGATGGATTTAGTTAAAGCTTATGATCATGTGAACATGAACTTTCTCAGACTCCTACTTCACATTGGTTTAGATTTAAGGTGACAAACTAGATTATGGGATGTATTACTTCTACTAATTTCTCTGTGCTCATTAATGGTCATCCTTCAACATTTTGAGACAAAGTTGTCCCCTATCTCCACTTATCAGTGAGGGCTTAAGCAGGTTAATTCATCGGGCCAAGATAGATAGATGTATCAAAGGAGTCAAAATATATAAATCTATTTATATCACTCACCTACGCTCTGTAGATAATGTGCTTATCTTTGGGGAATGCTCAATGTTTGAGGGGAAATCCTACCGTGGTATATGATGGCAAGTTAATCCAAATCTTCCTTTTTTGAGAACAACTTGTCTCCATAAGCGTATTGAACATCATATTAGTAATTGGTACTATAGGTGGCTCTTGCTTGGCGGGAGGATAATTTAGTTAAGTTGGTTTTGGAAAGCATCCATTTTTATTGGCTCTCTCTATCAAAGATTGCTAAATCTGCCATTAATAAGATAAGGAAATCTATGTTTAAATTACTCTGGTCTGGCAGGAGAAACCATGTTGGATTTGATTTGGTAAAATGGGATTTGCTTTTCCATCTTAAGAGTTGTGGTGGATGGGATTTTAAAAACCTTTCTCGGTTCGGATTAGCTTTGACAACGAAAATTCTGTGGAGAGCCGTTACGGGCCCTGCTCTCTGGAGTAATATCATTTCGGATAAGTATTTTCAAAACCATCCTTTTACGAAGTGGTTGTGCTCGTATTAGCCTTCTAAGTATATTGTTGGTTCGAATATATGTAAGGTTTTGGTAGAAGCCCGCCCTTGGATTTTAAATTAGCTTTCCTCAAAGGTTAGCATCGTCGGGGTTGATCCTTTTATTAGTGGGTCGTCCTTTTATATCTTATCTAATGAGTTAAGTGCACAACTACATGCTCATGGTGTCAACGAGATTTTTCATGCTTATATGCCTTGTTCTCAGGCCTCACTCAATGGTAGGTGGAAGTACTCAACAAATTTGGGATTACAAGGATTACTGGCCTTTTAGTGGGATGCCTATATCACCAAGTTGATGCATAGTGGTCTCACCTTATCGGACAGCGAGGATTAAATTGTGTGGTGCTGGAACTCATCGTCTGGACTTGTCAGTGTTGGACTTGCATATGATGCGATTTTTTCTTCTGCCACTCACTCCAGGGATAAATGGTGGACAAGGAGCCTGTGGGAGTGGCCACTCCTTAAAATCAGGTGACTAATTTGGTTGGCTCTTAAAAACAAAATCTTGGCATGGGATAACCTGCTCCGTGGTGGCTTTCATGGACCCAACATATTTGCACTTTGTTTGAATGGCCCTAAATCGATTGATCATCTCTTTTTTCAATGTAATTTCTCAAAAGCCTTGTGCCACACTGTTTTTTCTGCTCTCAATTTGATGTATGGTGGACCAATTTGTTTTCTTGAATCTTGTATCCATTGGTGGGATCAACCTATCGGGAATTTAAGAGCTCTGCCTATTTTCTTGTCATTGGACATATGGAATGTATGTAACAATAGGATTTTCGAGGGTATTATTGTTAATTATTCTGGTATCCTTCAACAACTTTTAGGCTTTTCTTTGAATATATCAGACCTTTGAAGCCCAAGAAGTCTCGTCACTTTTCTTCTACCCCGATCCCACAATATGAAAATGCTGGCTTTTTTCATGGTGCTCAAAAAGATGGTATTTGTGGAACTGGGGCTCTCTTGCTCCTCTCAAGGAATCACTTGCTGAATATTGGCACTGGTACCAACACGAAAGCATAAATCTGTTGGGCCTTTCTTCATTCAGTTGCTTCCATTAATCTTGCTTCTTTGCAAGTCTATTGCGATTCAAAATGTGTCATTGAATGGTTAAATGGGAGAGATCACTTACAAACCCTCATTCTTCAATCATGGATGGAGAGAATTAAAATCGCAAAATGTGTCATTGAACGGTTAAATGGGAGAAATCACTTACAAACCCTCATTCTTCAATCATGGATGGAGACAATTAATCTAATAAAGGACCATTTCCATATTCTCTTTTTTCAGCGCATCTATAGTGAATGGAATCATCTGACAAACTCTCTATCTAAGAAATCTCTTCATGAGGAGAAGGGCTATATATTTTTTGAAGAGAGATGGGGCATCCAACTTCTAAGTAGCGGGAGACTGCTTATCCCCTCTAGTAATCAACTGCAACAAATTCAATCTCCTTGAGAGGAGTTTGAGTGCACTTTTCACTGTTTTTCTCATTTTGCAGTTTTTTGGTATTATTATGCGATGCCAAATATGTAGTCGGTCATTGGTTTTTGAACCTTTATGTTTTTTTCTTGGTTGGTTATGTTACATGATGATATTTTCAATAGATAATGTACTAAGTTGCTGCCTAGGTTGTTTGTTGATAAATAGTTTCTTGGTCTGTTTCTGTAAATATAGAAGTCTTGGTACTTTTTTGTGACTCCTTGACATACTAGGCTTCTTCACACTAAGAAGTGTTTTCATTAGAAACGGATAGGAATAAGATGTAAATTAATATACTTCTGAGGAATTATTTCTGGCCATTATTTATGTTTCCCTTAACACTTATGTAGGAGTAAAACTATGAAAAGTCCTTTCATCTCTTTTATTACTTCGCCAAAGCAAGGCTATAGAATTTGATTTGCCTATTGAACACTATTAATTTAGCATTGGCGAATATAGATTATAATTTTTCATGCAATTTGAGTTACATGGACACTCTTACTTATTGTTATTTTATGTTGTTTTGTTATATGTTTATTTAAAAGTACATATGTAGCAATTGATTTATCCACTACACACACTCTTATTGTTACTTTATGTTGTTTTGTTATATGTTTATTTAAAAGTATATATGTAGCAATTGATTTATCCTCTACACATCTTTATTATTACTTCGCCAAAACAAGACTATAGAATTGGATTTGCCTATTGCCCTCTATTAATTTAGCATTGGCGAATATAGGTTATAATTTTTCATGCAATTTGAATTACATGGACTAACCTGCCACAACACTCTTACTTATTGTTACTTTATGTTGTTTTGTTATATGTTTATTTAAAAGTACATATGTTTCACTTATATATTAATTTAAAATAAAATTATATATATATATATATATATATATAGGCATGGGGTATGCTCTAAAACTATTTATACTTGGCTAAGGGCTCTTTTTTCTCATATGTAAGGAAACATGTTAATGTCCAAAACCCAAAGGTATCTAGGAAGGGTGAAAATTTGCCACCTTACAAAGTCATTGGAAGTGGTATGATTTTCCTTCAATAATGGTAATGAATCAACTTACACTCTCACACAATGAGAGATAATTATCGTCACTTCTAATTTAACAACTAAATTATAATAAATTTTCCCCCTAATAAATAAATATAATAATATAAAATATGTCAAGTAACTTGTTTTATCGAAATAACTTCAACCCTCCACCACTCCCACAAAATGATAAAATTTAAACCATGACATAGACATATATAGGCCACCATCTTTTTACATCAAACGCACTTCGTCTAACGAGGCAAGTCAATTTCGAGCTTCCTTGACCACTCATCAGAATCACATAATCTGTAACATGTGATTTGGCAGTGACCTATAATTTTGGGCTGAGAACAGGCACCTGATTCAGCGCGTGGAAGTTCTTCCCCACGACCCGTAACTCTTCGAAGTCAGTGTTGCATGCAGAAGGTTATTTAAATGGAACCAAGGTCCTTAGCTTTTCCTAAAATAACATAACCCAGACAATTCCTTACACCCATTTCATTTCATCACAGTCATATCTGTCTTGCCAGAAGAAACAATGGATGTGAGCCTAGAATATGCCGCAGCATCAATAGCGCTGGCTTTGTTGGTGATACTTTATTTCAAAGTGAAATGGAGTGGTGAATTGTGCCCCCCTGTGGCTGCAACCATGGTTGCTCACATCATCAATTTCAAACGCGTACATGACTTTCTCTGTGATCATCACATGCGCTACAAAACTTACAGGATAGCTTATCCCACCCGCAGCTATGTTTTTACCACTGATCCTGCAAATGTGGAGCACATCCTTAGATTTAATTTTGCAAACTACGTCAAGGTCAGCTTCTGTTACATGAAGAAATTGGTTATGTTATATCGAGTCATATTTTTATGTATACTGTTCTGATTTATGTAGTTTTGAAAAAATTATAGGGAAAGTTCAACCATGATATTATAGAAGACCTTCTTGGGGATGGCATTTTCAATGTTGATGGCGAGCAGTGGCGACAACAGCGAAAATTAGCTAGTTTTGAGTTCTCCACTAAAGTGTTGAAGGACTTCAGCAGTGTTGTTTTCCGAGAGAATGCAGTGAAACTTTCCAGAATTCTTTTGGAAGCTTGTGGAACAAAGCAAACAGTAGAGATGCAGGCATGATAAATTCTTAACCTATTATCTGTTTGAAATATTATAATTAGAATTGCATTTGTTTGTACGGAGTGAGTTAATAAGTAAACCAACTTAATTTTATTTGTTAATAAATAGGCAAACTCAAATTTTTTCAAGTGGTTTCATCTTTATTCTATATCATATTATCTTATCATGTATCTCGATGGTATCTTGATTTTGTTAATATTTGTCGATATTTTCTCATTTTTTCGAGACTCTTACCGATTTTATCCGATGCCGATATTTGCAACATAATTTCAAAATGAGAAGCTAATACCTTATCCGTACCCTATGGTTTTATCCGTACTCTATGGTTTTATGGAGGGATAGTTGTATTCACTGCAAGTCATTTTTTTTTTGTGGTTTCATTTTGTTTTATATCAAATTCTCATGTATAAAGTAGAAGATTCAAAGTGAGGAAGCTAGTACCTTCTTTCCTTTTTCAAAAGAAAAAAACATGTTTTTGTTTAAAAATAGAAATAAAAAAGTGCAATCTTTTTTCTTGAAACTCACTTGATTTCTTATTTCAAAAGAAAAAAACATGCTGAAATAAAAAATTTCAATCTCTTTTGGAATTGATTAGTAGTGGTCTCACCCGTATAGAAACTCATTTGATTTCTTAAACTCACTCGATGTTTTAAGAAACAGTTTATTTTAACATCCAAAATATACTTCAGTAATACATTGAAAAACATTGTAAATTCTCGTCCATAGTACTAAATTCTTCCAACTAGTTCAAGCCTGTAAGGGCCTAATACACAGGCCAAAGTACTTTAACTCATATATATATATATATATATATATAACACCACAACAACAACTTCTGCTAGCTTCTTTTTACCTTAAGCCTCGAGGAATTATTTTCTTTTATAACTCTCTGTGACCTCGGTCACAAACTCTGTATACAACTAGTTAGAGCTAGTCAAATTTGAGGACTCCAAAGTCAAATATGGCAGAGATAAAGTGGTTATAGGACCTTTGGCGCATGAGTAATTTTGGCGAGTTAGCCAAAAAATGTGGAATAAGTTGGCAGAGCGGCTAAAGGAGGATCGGACTTCAGTCAAACAAAACAGTCATACAATTGAGTTACTTTCCATTTACATTTTCAGAAACGATCCCTGAGGCCTTCTTGAAATATATAGAGAGAAATTGCAGTTTGAAGACTTACTAACAAGTCACCAATGACTTTTGTGTTAATGGTTGCTTCTTGAAATTCCAATGAAGAAGGCCAAGTGCCCTGTGAGAAAACGATTACTGACATCATCCCCTAAGGCCTTCTTGGGATTGCAGTTGCTATCCATACAAGTTATTGCTAGAGGGCATATCCCTAGGATGCGATTTCTTTCCACAATCACTTTTCTCTGTATTTCTCTATATATCCTTGTGTGAATATCTATGACAAAAGAGTATGGTGCAGAATCATAATTGGACAGGGATAAATGTCAATAGGGTCTTTTACTGAAATCAACAATGGATGCAATCTGCAAACTGGGATTTGGAGTGGAGATCAACAGCTTATCAAGTGCCAACTCTGGAGCAGAGGCATCTTTTGCAGAGGCTTTTGATACTGCAAATGCTATGCTTTTGTGGCGTTATGTTGATCTTTCGTGGAAATTAAAAAGATACTTCAATATTGGGTCAGAAGTCGCCGTGAAGGAAAGCATCAAAACAGTGGATGATTTTGTCTACAAGGTTATTCAGAAGAGAAGACAGGAGATTTCTGTCCAAAATAACGATGTAAGGGAATGCTCACACCAGTCTTAGTCTTGATTTGGAACTTATGTCACAAGCAGACTATCTAATTGTTCTTTTCACATTTTCTCTGACAAGTTTATTGCTGGTACTCATGACCTTCTTTCTCTGCCACTGGCTTCAAATATTTTTACAGGTAAAACCAGATATATTGTCTCGCTTTATTGCATTGAGTGAGAAACACCCAGAGAGTTACTCGGACAAGTATCTCCGAGATATTATTCTGAATTTCATGATAGCTGGCAGGGACACAACTGCAGTTACCCTATGTTGGTTTTTTCACTTGCTTTGCAAAAATCCAGATGTTGAAGGAAAGATTCTTCATGAAATTCTTGACCTGGTCAAGGAGAATGAATGTATGTCAATTGAAGAATCTATAAGTATGTTTTCTCAAAGTCTGACGCACACAGTATTGGATAACATGCACTATCTTCAAGCAGCTTTATCAGAAGCCTTGCGCTTACACCCAGCTGTTCCTGCGGTAAGACTCATATATTTCTTCAGTGATTTAGGTATCCTCAAAATTCTTTTGACTGATCATTGTCCATCAATAATTGTGCTTTGTTAGTCTCGTTTCTCCTCTTGTTAGAATGCACTGGAATTCTGTCAGTTAGGATAGAGGATATATGACACACTATTATATCCATATTTTCATTGCATTTGTGGGTTTGCCCAAAACCATTGCAAAAATATGGATAAGGTCATTTGAATTTTGGATTCCAGAAGTGCAGAAATCATTGTACCTTTTGAATAAAATGCCTCCTATATTGATCATCCTCTCCATTTAGTATTGATTTTGAAGTGTATGGCTCATCACAAATTGACAAAACAACATTTGCAGGATGCAAAGTATGTAGTTTCTGATGACATCCTTCCTGATGGATTCAAAATCAAGAAAGGTGATCTCATCAGCTATGTCCCTTACTCAATGGGAAGAATGACATACATCTGGGGCAGTGATGCAGAGGAGTTTAGGCCTGAGAGATGGCTTGAGAATGGAGTTTTTAAGTCCCAGTCACCATTCAAATTCACTGCATTTCAGGTAAGTGCCCTAACCCTGATACTTAATCTTTTGAAAAAGTACCTATGATAATGTCTTCAAATCGATAAGGTGTCGTGCTTGACTTACAGGCTGGGCCTCGCATTTGTCTTGGGAAGGACTTTGCATACATGCAAATGAAGATTTTTGCTGCTGTGCTTGTACGTTTCTTCAAATTTGAAGCTGTTGAAGGTAAGGAAGTGAAATATCGTCCCTCACTGACACTCCATATGACTGAAGATGGATTAAATCTTCGTGTCAAGCCTAGATTAGATTGCTGAGAACAGTTTTACTTCACAATAAGGTACAGCTTACACACAAAGCTTTTATATGTTGTACACAAGTGTTTTAAGGTATTCTCATTTTGTCTAGTTGAAGGCATCTGTTATGCTCAGTCATAACACAATTTCAAAACCCCCTGGGTGATGAAAACATTGTTTGAATAGAACATGTTGAATGAGCCAGACAAGTAGAACACACACTAGGCACAGAACAGTGCTTTACAAATATAAACTATATAATCATCTCATGTAATCTCAGGTGCTGATCTGTGGCACCAAATTTCTTGTTGGTCTAATAAGAACTTTATATTATTCTTTTGAAGAAATGTTCAATAAAATAATAAGAATTACAGGAAACCCTGATTTATGGATCTTGATGTTTGTGACTCTAGCTGTGTGCGCTGAAAGGCTGGATTTATGATTTTTTGATGCCAGATGATCATATTGTATGCCCAAATGGCAATTTTGTTGGAAGTGCATTATTAAATAATAAGAATTACAGAAACCTTCATTTATGGATCTTGATGTTTGTGACTCTAGCTGTGTGCGCTGAAAGGCTGGATTTATGATTTTTTTTAACCTGTTTTGCACTGCCTAGTAACAGTTGCCAAATGGGTTTTTTTTTTTAATATAAAATGCCCATAATGTGTTGTTTATATAGACAGTCAAAGGAAACATTAACAAGTGGGAGTGACTTTTGTCTATCAGACTATACTAATTACTATGTGTATTATATATAACATTTGTAAGTCATTCTTTCAAAAATTTGAACTAGTTAACATAAACTCGATGGCTTTGGGCATCAAGGTTAGAATCCTATACCACATAGGCCATAGGCTTACAAGTTGTATTTACTGAGATTTTTTGGAAGTGTTTTTAGTAGGTTTTTCTCTTCTTTAAAATCAGCCGGAATTTATTGAAATCACAAGTTTGTATACAAGTTGTTTTTAGTGAGATTTTTTGGAAGTTTTTCCCATGGTTTTTCTGGTCTAATTTCTTTAAAATCTGACAGGAATTTATTGAAATCGCAAGTTTGACGGGTAACCCTGCGCAATCGAAGTGCCCTAGGGGTTTTTCAGGGGCTGAATCCAGATATACTGTCAAAAATCCAGTTTAAATAACACAAATCAAGATTTCACCTCAAATTTTTCCGCCGATTCCAGCGCCGAAAAGTCCAAAAATGCGCACTAAAAACAACTCCCCTTGTATATATAAACCACTTAGAGAAGGGAACTACATGATAAAACAAGAGCAATATATGCAATGCAGCATAGTCTTTGCCTCTACAATTAATTTATTAAGCTTTCCACGTAGTGTAAGTTCTCCGCACAATCATTTGTTCTCAGCATAACACATGCTTCCTCCACACTCAATAATGCCTTTTGGAGTCGTCTAGGGAGGCGGAGGAATTGCCTGGACGGTTAATAGTGGTCAAAATTTGGGAAAAAAATTTCAAAAAATCTTGTAGATACAGTGTTTGAATCATGTTTTTGATAGTGGAAATGGTTTCAGCACTATCAAAAACGTCTAGAACACCTAAAATTATGAATTTTGACAGCTTTTACTTGGATTTACAAAAATCCATGCCGGATTTTTTCAAAATATAACCTAAATTTCCATAACTTTTAGAGCAAAAAACATAATTTTTAGACGAAGGCATGCCTTTTATTCAATCATTGAACTTCAAAATTGTTATTAATTAATTAGGTCCGAACCAAAAACTCTACGGTGTTTTGTTTTTATTTTTAATGACTTTACTAACTTATTTTCACTTTTACTTGTTATTCATCTGCATTTTCAGCCTTCATCACTACCTCAGAACCCTCAGTGGGTATGGCTCAGTATCCACCACAGGTTAAGAAATATTTCGTCCGCAGTTTTCTTGATGATTTGGATTAATAAACAGTCTTTTAACAATGGGATTAGTACCCGTGTAAATTCCATTTAGTTTATTGAATACAATAGATAACCAGTGCTTATAAGCTACATGATTACAATAGTTATTTTGTTGTTTTAATGCGAGATGTTTGACATTGAATTGCCTCTGCGTACCACCATTAATGAATTAAAAAACCAGCAAAAGGTGGGGTGGGTTAATTCAATTTACCTTAGAGCATTTAAAACTGGGCATTTAATTTTATGTGCATGTGTTAAAATCTCCTCGATGCAATGTTCTTCACTGGATTGGATGGCCACAAATCGGATGGTTGGAGATGAACCATGGTTTATTCAGAATTTATGGAGGGAGTGTCAAGAAATCGTGTGTTGTGGGCTACCGCTCCAACACAAGTCTACCAATAATTTAACAACTAGCAACAATGAATTACCAGGTAAAATGTGGAGGCCAGCATGGCAGCGTCACAGGCATAATGCGGGAACCCAGTACGGGAAATCTGCTTCCTAATGCATCCCCTTATCATGTTTCAGTTCAATCCGATGCTCTATATAAACCTTTGCCAATCTGCTTCCTAATGCATCCCTTATCATGTTTCAGTTCAATCTGATGCTCTATATAGACCTTTGTGTGGGGCAATGTGTCAGAGGGTAGAGGTGGCTTTGAACTCTACACAACAAATTTCCGGCAATGTGTGAAGGTGATTTTGAACTCCGCACAACAAATTTCCACACTGTAGAGCAATGTCCGAGGTAGCTTTGAACTCTTTTTAAAAGGGGGTGGCTAGTCAGAGGGTGGCTAGTCCCCTCAAGCATCAATATATTAGGCCAATATATATATATATACCGTTGAACCATGTACTAGCGTGCAGCTTTGAACTCTACACAACAAACTTCTACACAATTTGTGATAGTTATCCGCATTGTCATTTATGTGTGTTGGTAATTGACAATTAATTAATGTAAATTTTGGTAAATTGTATTAGTTATTGATAAGTTAGTTTCATATCGAATCAGTGGTTATTTAACTCAGGAGGCTCATATATAAAATTGATGAATGCCCGAACTATTGTAAGGAGAATCATTTATTGATTGAATAGAGATTCCAATCCCTTACCCCGTGGATGTTTCCTTGACACCTTATCAAGGTTTTTACCACGTAAATTTTGAGTTTTACTTGTATAGTTATGTTCATTAACATTCTCTTTCTTGATCAATTTAACCTTCTTTCTTGATTATTTTATAACTACAGTGCGGAAATTCATTATACAAAGAACCTCGGCACAATAAACATAATCTCGTACTTGTGGCAGTGCTACAAAGCTTTTAGTATTTGAATAATACTAAATTGAAGTTTGATATCCAAACAATATTCAATGATGTCAAGTTTGTGAACGTTGGGATTTTGGAGGTATTTTAAAGAAACGTAGGTATTTGTTTATGTTGAACATAATGTGCGGCATTCTCAAAAAATATCTAAAGAAATTTTATGCTTTAGTATTAATGAAAGCATTTAAATAAATGTATTTCAATTATATGCTTATTGGATTTTGGATTGACGCTGAATGGGTGCACTATTAAAGCACTCTTTGAGATAAGTCACTGGTTTAAATCTCTGTGGGTGTTTACCTATAAAAAAAAGAATGTATCTCAATTATAGTTATCAAATTTGAATTTAGATTAAAATTTTAATTTGATTCAATACTATAAAAATTCAAATGAATAATTTTTAATCCAAAAAAAAATTGACAATATACTCTGTAACAATAATATTTATTTCTCATTTTCTTTTCAATTTATTTTAAATTTTAAATAACTTCCAATAAACTAAATAACATAACAATCTTAAAAATTTAATTAAAAAAAACCACACTCACCACTCATAATCCACCTGTATTCTTCAAAACTATTATTCTTTTCTAAACTTAAATCTAAAATATCTTTCTACCCTAAAAAAAAAATAAACTTAAATCTAAAATATCTTTCTACCCTACAAAAAAATAAAAATAAAATTGAAAAATTATTTAACTTTATGATTTTCCATTTTATCTAAAATACTTTTCTACCCTTAAAAAAATTTATTTAACTTTCTGATTCCACTCTAATTTTCCATTTTTTCCCTCCTTGAGTATATGCTATCCCACCACTATCTGTACTGCCATTTACAGTCACATGCTTAATGTTGGTTGGCTTCCAATGCGATGACATTTGTAAGGGTGAGGTCACGAATTAAAGATGACCATCGAATTAGCCTGCGGCTGTCAAATTGTCCTGGCTGGAAGCAACGTACTCTCAGCTTCTCTCTCAAATGCTGGCATATGCTTTTCACTGCTTAAAGTGAAAGGCTCTCACAAGTATGCTTACAGTGAAAAGCTCTCCAAATTTTGAATAGTTAGACATTCTCCATAGTACTAGTTACTTGGTTTCGTTCTTCGATTTGATCACTCTGCTCGACATTATGTATAACAACCCTAGAATTTGAAGTGGAATGGCACTTACAACTTGCGTTGTGCGAGAGTTGGAGTTCGCCTAATGAATTTAGCTCATTGTGCAGAAATCCACACTCCCCTTAAACAGGGAGTTAGCTCATTGTGCAGAAATCCACACTCCCCTTAAACAGGGAGTTTGCTCATTGTGCAGCTTAAACAGGGAGGGAGTTGGAGGTTCATACAATGAGCTAACGGATGTCCGCACTCCCGCACTATTTTAAAGCTTAAGCAGGGAGTAGAGGGGTGAAAGGGCTAAAACTTCCGAATATTCGTGTTCGTGATAGCAATGGCGATCGCACCCTGTGCTTCCCCTGCAACAACAAAGATGTACTCTATATCTATTCAAATAACTTCTCGGCCCCAGACTCTCCACAATATTGGACTTAACAAAGGGTCGGGCTCAGGCCAATGGACCTTGATTCTGCATCTCACAACGTCCGCTAACAAGGTACCTCCTTCATTTCCTAAGCATTTCATGAACTGGGATCACCAGATTTTGACTAGAAAATATTATGCAAGCTTGAAAATACAGTTTGAATCTTGTTTATAGCTTAGGTTTGGATGACAGTCCGAAGAGCCATGAATAAAGACTTGGAGAACCCATGCCTTTCTAGCTCGGAGCAGGGCTTTCAGACTATCCAACCAATATTGCAATGGAGTATTATAAAGACATGCATTATTCTCGACTTCTTTGGTGATTTCAGCTTTGCTGTTTTGTAGCAGTGTGTTTGCGAATCAAGAGTCCATCAAGGCCTTACAGATTGGCTTGAAGATTGCAAGTTTTATGAGGAGAACTAAGTGGCCTGACAAGCTCATCGTCCATCTGTTGGCCGCGCTTCCTATTCTAGAGCTCAGAGGGGCAATTCCTGTAGATTATCGGATGCACTTAGAACCCATGAAGGTCACATGAAAATAACATCAGACACAGAAACAACAAATGGTTACAAATGCTACTCCAAAGCTGAGTTGCAGTAATCTACATAAAATACAGTAACTGTGTGCGCATAGTCGCATAGGAGAAGCCAACCAGTCACAAATATTGTGTCAAGAACAGAGCATTCCCTTTAAAGTCCAATCATGATGCCATAATGCCGAGAGAAAGTGTGTGCACTGCGAACTAGGTCAATCAAGCTTGTCGGGTCTAGATATATACTTTGATGTTGCTTTCTCTACTTATTGTAGGTTGTGTCTTGGTGAATTATCAATTACCACAGACATTTTTAGCACTATTCAACATATGTTGTTGTTGTCCTGCAATTTCTGAGTTTGACTACAAACAAAGGATTTGTTTATGTGTGGATAGGATGCTGATAATTTTTCTAAATCCATTTGACATGTGTTTTAGCATAATAAGAAGACACAAAACACCATCAAATGTGGATATGTGAGCTATGAGTCAAGGAAGTTGAAGGTTCATCAGCAGAATCACCCAACCCGTGACCTAGAACTCTTGGCGATAGTGGACATACTGAAGGCATGGCCCTTTCACTACTCCAAGATTGTGTAGCGTGTCAACAACACCGAGCAGCCACCTAATGCGCCCATTGTAACTATGGATCATTCACCGGAATGTCCAGAAAATTGTGTTGTTATTCCATGGATTATGGTTTTGGTTGCAATAACGATTTGTAAAGGTCAGAGATTGATATTGATGGTTGATTGTCGAACCTCAAATCCAGTTGACCCGCTATGCGCTAACTCCCCAAACAATGTATGCTATATAAACAATCAATATAACATTGACACAAATAAGATGAAGGATAAGCTCTACTAACAGGTGATCATCCTAAATCGTTGTTGTTCATATTTGGATTGGCAAGCATTATAATGATGGCCCGGTTCATATATACAATTCCATTATGTCGGTTGGCGTGTTCTGCATTTTGGATAAACTTTCTTGAAATAACACATGGCTCAACTAAAACAGACAAAATCATAAACGTGCTTAGCTTCCCATTTCATCCAGTGAAATTTAGTACAATTGAAATAATAGTTCTAAAAGAATTATGGGACGAGATAGCCTTTCACTCTTGCGGATATGCAAAGTCTTATTTTGTTTAGCGCGCTCGAGCATCTCAGTTCTACGAAGTGTAATAATCAGTACCATAGGGTCGAACCAGAGCTTTCCGAGATAATGTAATAAGAAATAGGTATTTCTAGGCAGAGTGTGGAGGTTTAGTATTGCGATTTCACTACCTTCGAAATGAATGAGCAAATCTTTGCAGAAGGAAGCTCTGGTTCACCCCTGTAAAGGGCCAATTTCTTCTGCACAGTGAAAGCTCTACGGAGAGAAGCTCTGTTTTAGCTCTCCCCTTACTTACTCAGAGAAGCTATGCTTTAGCTCTCCCCTTACTTGGAGTAGAGTTTCCAGAAAATTAGTAAATTATTTTTTAATTTATGGAAAATAGAAATATGCAGCGATTTCATGAAACTTTCGTTAAAATAGCAAAAACATAACAAAAATGCAAAGTCAATGCACTTTGAGAATGCTATAAAAAGATACATGTGTTGTATGCAGACTTGTTCCAAATCTCCAAATAATTTCCATAAATATTATTTTAGGCCTTTTTTAGGTGTTGTTTAATTAATAGATTATTTTGGAGATTTTGGTTAGGATTTCATAAATTTTCTTTATGAAATATTGATATTTAAATTGGGTTTTTGACTAGATATATGAATTCAACATCCTAAAAAACTTCTGGAACACTCTGCATTGTATAGAGTCCACTACTCAAACTTGTAATTCAAGTAAATCTCTACTAAATATTGAGAAATTTTAACTAAAAATGATACCAAAAAATTTCCAAAAAAATCTCACAAATAACATACCTTTTTTTCATCGTTGAATAAGTTTTTATTCTCAAATAATCATTTAAATTTAGTTTCCTTTAGTATTGTTGTTGGCCCTTTTGAGTAGTTGACTTAATAAAGTGCCCAATCCTTATCATCAAGAATGGGACACCACTATTATCTCTGAACAGAGTTGTATTCTGAGTTGTGTTTTTCTTATTTAGATGAAGATTAATCGTTACCAGAATAATATTTTCTTACAACAAATATACTCGATGAAAACATTAAAATACAAATATACTCAATGAAAACCTTAAAATACAATAGCAGAGATAGAAATATATAACTATAAATTGGTAAGAATGTTTGCATATAATCCTTAATTTCAAATTTCAATGTTGTCATTTCTTGTTATAAATCACAAATACAAATCTTTCAGCAGAGAAAGAAAAGTACTTTTCTTCATAGAAGGGACCAGTTGCAGACGGACATGGAAATGCAGCCAAACCATTGTTGTTGATATTTATAGCTCGAGCAGTAACTTTTTCACAGGTTTTGTGTCAAATGTGTGGAAAGTCATTTGAATCATTTTTATTTTGTAATTAATTTTATTAAAGTGAAGAGCTTTTTGGTTTTAAGTTATAAAGTATAATAAAGTGTAATTAAATTATATTAGTGATTTAGATAAATCTCTACCATTCATCTCTAGTGAGATTATGATTTAATCTTAATTGTTGATCTGAATGAAAGATTAGGGTTGTGGATACCTAGTCATCAACTATAAAGGTAGTGCAAAATAGAAGGAAAAGTGACAAAAGTAATTCAATTGCACATAGAAACAAAACAATTTACTCAGTGTGCAAACCAAGAAGAAAAGGGAAACAAAGAAACAAAGGGAAGCAAGCTTCAGCTAGATTTGTGAAGGTTGTACAATTTCAAGGAAGAAGGAGGCCATATGATTTAGGCATAGGAGGAGAAGTTTGACTTAGCAGAGGGTTGTATGGTCTCAATCAATTTTCAGTGTATGTTGAGTTTTTCTCAGTGCTTTACAAAGCCATATGGCTACTAGGAATTTGTGGTAGATTTTTTTTTTTTTTTTTTTTTTTTTATCATCTGGTGGGAAGAGTTTCTTCAGTTGATAAGCGCTTGTGAGCTTTGAGAAAATGAAAAATTGAGTTGAAGGACAATAAAAAATTGTTTGTGTATTTTTGTTTTCACTAATTTATTTTCTATCCATTTTGTTATGATCTGAAAATCACCCTTGAGTGATCTCAGTTAAATAATTTATGAATGAAGGTATTACAAACTCATGTGCTGGTGTGTGTCTATGTTATTTTAGGGCAACAAATCAATCAGATTGCAAAATACACAAACACTGGGAATATGGAAAACAACAAGAGAAACACAGTAAGCAAATACAAGAACACAAAAAATTAATAAGGAATTCACCCTATCCTCCAGGACTACGTCTCCGGTCCAGCGTTCAATGGTGGCCTTCTTTTATTGTGTCTTTAAAGCAGAGATTTACAATGAGGAGCTCGATCTGAGTCTCCTAAAACGTGATTTCTTGGCACGGTGGTCCTTGGATTCCCCAAGCCACTAGAGCGCACAGAGTCTTTTCCTTACTAGCTCTTGATCTCTCTGGTCTTCAATGGGAGGAGCCCAATGTGGTGCTCAATTCCCGACAGATCCTCTCAGGGATTGCTCGATGCTGTCTTGTGCTGCAGGTCAGCTCATCTCTCTGTCTTTCTGCTTCTTGCTTCACTGTCTTTTCTTTGCTCTCGCTTTCTTTCTGTCTTCGTTCTCCTCTCTTGCCTTGTTCTCTGTGTGTTCATGGCTTAAAGCCACTCTGTCTCACGATTGCTCGCTTCCTCTTTTGCCCTTGTCGGATCGCCTACTGCTGCTCGCTTGGAGTTCCCTGTCTCTGTGTCTTCATCAACGGCTCACAGGGAGTGGCCACTTGTCCTCTCACGAACTGCGCCAGCTCTTCCTCAACGGTGCGGTTCTTTGGTTACGTCGGAAAATGACTCGTCCACCACCTCAGTGGTTAAATCGGACCTCAAATCCTTATAGATCGCGGCTCAATCCCCCGTCAAATCCGGTTTCCCCATCGGGCGTGTTCTCAGCCGTTAGATCTGGAGCCCCCAAATCTGACGTTATTTGCTCATTTCGCGCAGTTGACTTGCTTGATCGTTAGCGCGCAATGAGCGACGGTTTTCTCTCTCCTTCGCCTGCCACGCGTCGAGCACTGAATGGAATCGCTCGTTTTTCTCCAAATCCGCTTACCGCCCAAGGGTGCTCCCGATAAATACCGCCGGTTTTGGAGCGCGGGTCTCGCCTTTAGCCTTTAGTGCTTTTCCCCACAGTTTTCCCAGCTTTCGTGTGATCGAGTGCTCGGGGCCTCTCCTTCTTGAGGGGTTTTGCAGCGCTAATCGCGCATCAGAAACTGCCTCCTTTTCCTGATCTGGGCTGCCTCGGTGCTAGTTTCGCCTCCTACGTGGTCTCCATGGGCCTCGGTCAGCACGCTTTGACCGAGGTCCTCGTCGTTCCTCGCTGGCTGCCAACTGCCACTGTCTAGAGGTCTTCCTGATCGCTCTGTGCTCATAAATTTTTGAAGTTTGTCCTATTTTGAAACAGTCATGGTGCTTTGATTATTCTTCATGGATTCAATTCGGATCACGACCTTCCCACTGAAAAGCTTTTGGACCACCAAAAGTTGGTTTTCAAGCATCGACTAAGTGAGGGTACAACTATCTCACTTGTCCAATCTCTATTCACTTTGCACTGCTCGGCTTTGAACCTTTGAGCCCAATTCTGAGGTACTCAACATCTCCTCTACGCATCGTCCTCACCTTCCTGTCCAAAACTATGTCTTCCTGCAATTCATTAAGATATTCAGGTAGCAGGTCATCAATAGAAGGCAATTGACTCTGCTCTTCGGGATCCTCAATTAGAGAAGGTTCAAACAATCTCAAGCAATTTGCATTTACGACTGAGTAGATGTGCATGTAAGCTGGTAGATGAAGGCGAAAAACATTTTCACTAATCTTCTCGAGTATTTTGAAAGGTCCATACCTGATAGGCTTTAGCTTTTTACCTTCACCTTGCATCCTGTCCTTGCTGATATACAGCCAGACTTGGTCACCAACTTGGAAACTATGCTCCATCCAATGCTTGTCATGCCTTGCCTTGTATTTGGCTTGGCTCTTTTCCAGCTGTTCTTGTACTGCCTGGTGGATCTCTTGGATCTGTTCAATGAACCTAGTTGCCCTGTCCACATCACTGTGTCCCTCAACTGTGGTATCTTTACCAAAGACAAAATCCAAAGGAGACCTTGGTGTGAAACCAAAACAGGTCTCAAAAGGAGATCTCTGTGTAGAAGAATGTTTTGCTCTGTTGTAAGCATGTTGCACATAACACAAGTGTTCATCCCAAAGCTTAGGATGTTTGCTGCAATACCCTCTGAGTAACTGGATCATTGTCCTGTTAACTACTTCTGTCTGGCCATCAGTTTGTGGATGAAAATTTGTGCTTTTCTTCAGTTTGGTGTCCATCAGTTCCCACAGACTTAACCAAAACTTCCCCACAAATCGGGTGTCTCGATCAGATACAATGGAAGTGGGTAATCCAAAATGAATCCATACATGTTCAAAGAACAATTTTGTAGTTTGTTCAGTTGTAATTAGTTTATTACAGGGTATCAAAATACACATTTTGTTGAACCTATCCACAACAGCATACAGATAATCATGACCTTTCCTAGATTTAGGTAGTCCTCCAACAAAATCCATGGAAACACTTTCCCAAGGGTGAGAAGGAATTGGTAGTGGAGTGTACAAACCTAGTTTTCTATTGCTAGGCTTGCTTTTAGCATACATAGTACACCCTCTTACATATCTAGAAACTGTCTCATACATTTTTTGCCAATAACAAAATCTTTGCAGCTGTGCAACTGTTTTACTTGCCCCAAAGTGACCTGATATTAGAGAAGTGTGTGCTTCTCGAATTATCTTTACTCTTTCAATTTGTGGAATGCATAACTTCCCACAATATATAAGAGTCGGTCCCTTACATGATAATCCAATTCTTCTACTCTTCTGCCTTGACTTAAAGTTTCATATACATCTTTAAAGTCTATATCTTGAGCATATTGTTCAATGTAACTCTCATGTAACACAGAATTATGCTTAAGTATAGTAGATGCATTTATAATGGGTCTAGATAACATGTCTTCAACTTTATTATGTATGCCCTTTTTATATCTGATGACTAAATGAAACTGTTGTAGAAAACCCATCCATCTGTAGTGTCTTGATCGCTGCAACTTAGTTTGGGAGTGTAGATATTGAAGTGGTTGATGATCAGTATGTATTGTTGTCTCTTTGCCCATTAAGTAATGTTTCCACTTTTTCACACTCTGAACTAATGCATACAATTTTTTATCATATGTAGGATAGTTAACTACTACAGGATTAAAAGTCTCAGAATGATAACATATGGGTTTACCGTGTTGTGTCAACACTGCTCCCATGGCATAGTCACTGGCATCTGTTTGGATCTCAAATGGTCTTTGAAGATTAGGTAGTGCTAATACAGGTGTTGTACTAATCTTTTCTTTCAAGGTGTCGAAGGCTTTCTGATGTTTGCCTCCCCACTAAAACACCTTGTTCGATCCTGTTAAAGCATGTAAGGGCACTGCAATTGAGGAAAAGTTAGAAATGAACTTCCTCCAATACTGTGCTTCCCCTAATAAGCTTCTCACTTCTGTAGCAGACTTGGGTTTAGGTCAGTTTATAATTACTGCCACTTTAGAGGGATTTATTTTCAATTCACCACCCCCCTACTATATGACCCAAATAATTTAGAGGTGTTTTGCCAAATTCACATTTTGGGAGTTTAACATGAAGTTTTTCTCTTTTCAAAACATCTAATGTCTACTTAACATGCTTTAAGTGTTTTTCCTATGTTTTGCTAAAAATCAAAACGTCATCCAGATACACAATAACAAAATCATCAAGAAAAGGTCTGAGTACATCATTCATTAATCTAATGAAAGTAGCGGGAGCATTAGTTAAGCCAAAAGGCATAACCAGCCACTAATACAATCTCTGCTTTGTCTTGAAAGCAGTCTTCCATGCATCTTGTTCTGCAACTCTGACCTGATGGTATCCACTATGCAAGTCTAACTTGGAAAAATAAACAACTTCCTTCAGTTGATCTAAAAGATCATATGTACGAGGAAGGGGATAACGATTTTTGATTGTTATCTTATTCAGTGCTTGGTAGTCAATGCACATTCTCCACGAGCCATCTTTCTTTCTCACCAAAACGATTGGTGACCCACATGGTGATGTGTTAGGCCCGATGAATCCTTTCTCGAGCAACTCCTGCACCTGCTTCTTGATTTTAGCATTTTCTAAAGCAGTCAACTTGTACATTCCAATGTTAGGCAATGGAGCATCTTGCTGCAAAATAATATCATGTACTATTTGCTTTTTGGGTGGCAGACCTTTAGGTTCTTAAAACAAGATATCATGCTTTGAAACAACCTTTTCTAAATCAGCTTGCTGTTTAGCATTATAGCCTTCAAATACATTGGTTTTATCAGGTTTTTTTTCCTTTACAACCATTAGTAAGAATTGTTTGCATGAATTTATCATTCTTTTCATCTGCCCTGAGTTTATGAGAGTATAATTATTCTTGAGCTTATGAGCTCTTACAAAGTATTCGATTCCATCTTTAACAAGTAGATGCTTGTTCTCAGCTCTATAGAAAATAGCCTTTCTATCATACAAGTAAAGACTTCCTAAAACAATTCCACATATATCCAAAGGAATTATGTCTAACTCAACTTCATCTACAAACGCTGACCGAAAAGAAAACTTGAGTTTGCACTGTCTAGTCACTTGTAGTTGTGCTTTATCATTCAACCATCCTAATGGGTATGGTTTCTTGTGAGGTGTAGTTGCTAATCCCAATTTCTTTACAATTGCTTCAGAAATTAAATTTACTTGTGAGCCACTATCAAACAAAGTATCAATCTTTTGATGTTTGGAGATAACTCGAATATGGAAAAGCTCATGTCTTTTTCTCTCATTTTCTTCACCAATAACAGATTGTGCAGAATTACTAGTAGATGCTTCAGAATTCTTACCTTTTATACCTGTGGCTGCAATAGTTGTTTCATCTCCTGAGTCTGACCCCAAATCTTTCTGAATAGCTGCAGCAGTCTTCTTCTTCTTGCCCTCGAACTTCTTAGGTCTCAGCTCTGGATGCAGAATCCAACAATGCTCATCATCATGCCCATCCTTTTTACAATGAGTGCATGAAGCTTTGCTCTTCTATGCAGTGTTAGCCTTCCCTGCTTTCCACTTCTACTTTATTTTTTCCTCATTCTTGCTTGTAGTGGGTTGGGATGGTCCCCCAACTTTTGGATTTCCATTTTTTCCTCTAGCTTCTAGATGAGTAGCTTGTACAGATACCTCATCTATACTATTGGGATTAAACATGAGGATGGTATGCCTCATGTAGCTGTGTAGACCACCAATGTACTTCAACAGAGTCTCTGGTGAGTCTAATGAGATTCTAAGAATCAATGCTCTCTTTCTAAATTCTTGAGTGTAACCTTGTACACTTTGCCCTTTCAACTGTCGATGAGTTTGCCAACTCATCATGGCTTGTTGCATGTAGGCCAATGGATAGAAGTGCTTTTTGATTGTAGAAACAAATTCACTCCAGACAGAGATAGTCTTACCATGTCTTTTCATGTCAGCTTGGGTTCTGCCTTCCCACCAAACCAAGGCAGTGCCTCCTAGGCGTAGGCTTGCCAGTTGAATCTTGCTCTTGTCTGAATCGATGTTCTGTATTCAGCAATAAACATCAATTTGTCTAATCCAATCGTCTAAATTTTCTGCATTCAACTCTCCATCATAGATAGGTAAATCAAATTTAACATCTAGTTTGATCAAAGATGCTTTCTTTTTATGTTCAAGGCTATTAGGAGGGGTGAGAAAGATTTCCTCTTTCCCTTTTCCTTTTGAGTGGTCATGGAAGTGAGACTCATCTTATATTTTGTCTTGCTTGAAGCCTGATGAATCTTCCTCCTTATGTTTTCTAAAGTCCCTATACATTTCTTCTACCATGGACTTTATGGCTAGGAAACTTTCTATGAATTGAGGTTCTGGCCCCATAGAATCTTCCTCTGACATTGTCTTCCGAGGATAAACTCTCCCAATTTCAGGATTAGTTTCGACCAATTCTCTTTCTCCTAATTTGATCTTTGATCTAGTTAGCATTCAACAACTAAACCAACACAAGCTTGTCTAACCTTAACAGCCTAGAGCTCTGATACCACTTGATCTGAAAATCACCCTTGAGTGATCTTAGTTAAATAATTTATGAATGAAGGTATTACAAACTCATGTGCTAGTGTGTGTCTATGTTATTTTAGGCAACGGATCGATCAGATTACAAAATACACAGACACTGGGAATATGGAAAACAGCAAGAGAAATACAGTAAGAAAATACAAGAGCACAACAAATTAATAAGGAGTTCACCCTATCCTCCAGGGCTACGTCTCTAGTCCAGCTTTCAGTGGTGGCCTTCTTTTATTGTGTCTTTAAAGCAGAGATTTACAATGAGGAGCTTGATCTGAGTCTCCTGAAACATAATTGCTTGGCAGGGTGGTCCTTGGATTCCCTAAGCCACTAGAGCGCACAGACTCTTTTCCTTACCAGCTCTTGACCTCTCTGGTCTTCAATGGGAGGAGCCTAATGTGGTGCTAAATTCCCAACAGATCCTCTCAGGGATTGCTCGATGCTACCTTGTGCTGCAGGTCAGCTCGGCTCTCTATCTTTCTGCTTCTTGCTTCACTGTCTTTTCTTTGCTCTTGCTTTCTTTCTGTCTTCATTCTCCTATCCTACCCTGTTCTCTATGTGTTCATGGATTAAAGCCACTCTGTCTCACGACTGCTCGCTTCCTCTTCCGTCCCCGTCGGATCGCCTGCTGCTGCTCGCTTGGAGTTCCCTATTTGTACGTCTTCATCAACGACTCACAAGGAGTGGCCACTTGTCCTATCACAAACTGTGCTAGCTCTTCCTCAATGGTTCGGTTCTTTGGTTACGTCGGGAAATGACTCGTCCGCCACCTCAGCGGTCAAATCGGACCTCAAATCCTTATACATCGCAGCTCAATCCCCTGTCAAATCCGGTTTCCCCATCGGGCGTGTTCTCAGCCGTTAGATCTGGAGCCCCCAAATCCGACATTATTCGCTCATTTCACGCGGTTGATTTGCTTGACCGTTAGCATGCGATGAGCGGCAATTTTCTCTCTCCTCTGCTTGCCATGTGTCGAGCGCTGAATGGAATCGCTCGTTTTTCTCCAAATCCGCTTACTGCCAAAGGGTGCCCCCGATAAATACCACCGATTTTGGAGCGCGGTTCCTGCCTTTAGCCTTTAGCGCTTTTCCCCACGGTTTTCCCGGCTTTCATGTTACCGAGCGCTCAAGGCCTCTCCTTCTTGAGGGGTTTTGCAGCGTTAATTGCGCATCAGAAACTGCCTCCTTTTCCCGATCCGGGCTTCCCAGGTGCTAGTTTCGCCTCTTGCGCGGTCTCCATGGACCTCGGTCAGTGTGCTTTGACCGAGGTCCTCGTCATTCCTCGCTCGCTGCCAACTGCCACTGTCCAGAGGTCTTCCTGATCGCTCTGTGCTCACAAATTTTTGAAGTCTATCTTGTTTTGATACAGTCATGGTGCTTTCGTTATTCTTCATGGATCCAATTCGGATCATGTGATTAATTCTATGGTCTAATTTTTTTTGTTTGAATTAAAAGTTCAACAAGTTTTACTTCCTTAGGTCATAAAGAAGTTATTCACTCAGGGTCTGGATAGATATTTTAAACATGGTATCAAAGTTTGGTCTTGTTAGCACAGATTTCTACACTGCTTACAAATAAGAAGATCTTTAAAAATTAGTATTGGAAATCAATGTAACATAAAGGAAAATCTTCCCTAAGTGTCACTAGAAAATCTCCCTCTCTATTTGGGTTGGCATGTGCCAACCTTAGGGGGGTGTACCTAGTCTTAGAACTTGATGTTTTCATCTATAAATATACAACATAACATGAAAAGAACAACAAACTAATAGTTGTTTGACCAGCGAGTTAGTGGCCCAACAAGTTTGTAAATTTTTTAGAGTTTAACATGTGGAATAATCTCTAACATATCATTTTTTTGTATGGAAAGCAAAATAGATAGAAAGCATATTTAAATGGCAGATTTTACCATAGAAAGTAGCTTAATTTTTTTTATATCAAATTGCATAAGATAGCATTAAGACATTTGATTCGGATTGGATCACTATATTGCTTAGCATCCATCTTCATGCTTTCAGAGTGAAAAAAGTGGAGGACTTAACTCATGAGACTGTTTTTACTGTTGGGACCCAATTTGGTAAAACAAGGTCTAAAGCCTTCTGAGAGCATTTTGAGGCATCAAACGATGCTTTTTGGGGATTAAAGTTTTCCTATTTAGCATAGAACATTTTCAAGTTGTTCTACACAGATATTTTTCAAATGGCACAAGAATCACATCAGTAAGAGTCTGTATGTGTTAAACACACATGGAAAACATAGAATAGGAAAGATAGATCATTCAATACTTTTTCTATTAACATCAGATATACATTTATAATACAATGTTGTGACTCTTGGGTTTCAGATCCCAAGGTCTCTTGGACTGCTTTTGTCCATTCGACTTCCACACTAACCCACTTAGGATTAGGTGTCCAACATTCCCCCCCTTAATCCGAAGGGTTATGTATGAGTCCAAGAAGAGAACTGTAATACAAAATGTGCAAAAAATGCATGGCAGCACTAGGCTGATTGTGCTCTCTGAAATGTTGGTATAAAGGGCAGTGGTTTAAGGATGACCACCAACACTGGAACGCTTAGTGCAGTTCCCGGAACTCTTCCAAAACTGGCAAGGAACTGAAGTTTTCTGCTAGAGGAAGTGATCCTATTGTTTAAAGAGGGAAACCTTCAACCATAAAAGGGAGGTCTCACCCCGCATAAAGGGTAAAAATTCAACCTGAAAAGGGAAGTCTCAACCTGTGATGGTTTAAGGATAACCAACAACTCTGGAATGCTTAATGCAATTCCTTGAACTCTTCCAAAACTGGCAAGAAGCTGGAGTCTTCTGCTAAAGGAAGTGTTCTCAATCTGTGATGGTTTAAGGATGACCAACAACTCTGGAATGCTTAATGCAATTCTTGGAACTCTTCCGAAACTGGCAAGAAGCTGAAGTCTTCTGCTAGAGGAAGTGTTCTCAATCTGTGTTCACGGGTATCTTTGTCTCTGGCTACAACTCTGAAACTGGTGTGGCAGGTTGTGGCTCAGGCTCGCTTGATGTGACTTTGAAGCTTGTAGATGACCATCATTTCCCCCCCTGTCAGATGCAAGGTGAGAAGATGGAGAAAACTCAACTGCAAGACTGTTCAATGCTCTGGAACAAGTTCTGACATGTGTTTGGAATATCTTCTTGGCTGTTGATGCCCATTGCCAAGAAGCGATCCATCCAAGATGAATCTTTGTTCTTGTAGGACGTTTGTTTCTGAAGCATCTGTTTGAAGAATGAGTGGTTTTATGACAGTGCTTACATGGATGAAGATCAAAACAGTGATCTTTCAAATGGCCAACTCGGTCACAGTGTTGGCATTTCACGATCTGTTGTTGTTGCTGTGGAAGAGGGGCAGAATCTGGAACAAATGGAGGTGAATTGTCATGAATAAATCCAGCACTCTGAAACTGAATGGGCTTGGAGTAGTCTGGAATATGAAAGGACAAGTCCTTGTCATATCCAAGACCAGTTCTGTGCTTGTTGTGGACAAGCTGTTCCCAAGGTCTGATGATGGGCTTGGGAAGTGCAGACTCAACTTCTGCATCTACATGTAACTTTGCTGCTTTATCTGAATGAACTGTAACATTATTGACTCGCTGTTTATGGGACTCTGTTTCAATCTTCTGAATAGAAACAGGTTCAGAATGATGACTCCACTGCTGTAATTCTTCCTGCTGTAGCTTTGTTTCCAGCTGCAAAAACTCAATATTTTCTTGTACATTTTTTAAACAGATTTGAATGTTTGCGACAATGGCTTTATCAATCATAATTGTATTGTCCATGGTAGATTGTATTAGAGTATTCAGTAATTCTAATACAACACCCATTCTATCCATTTTGACAATAATATCACTACAAAAAATTGATTGGTGTACCACTTTGTCTTCAAAAAAATCTTCAAGTATGTAGCTTTTCAATATACTTCCATATACCATGCAATTTCATACCATATGACATATTTTTTCCATGAACATATTGTGCGAAAAATTACACAGAAAAAAACATCTTAGCCAATAGACTGTAATGAAGAAGTAGCTGGGAAGCAGAGAACTTGGTTACACGATGAGATGGATACAACATATCTCTTCAGAAATCCAAATAAGTATATGACAACCCAACCATTAGCAGAGGTCTATGCAGCTAGACTTGAATTTCAAACCCCTTCAAATAGTGTACAGGGATGGAATTGGCAGCCAAATGCTTCAAGAAAGATGGTCTACTAATAATTATCACCAAAAAGTACTTTCTGTCACTAACCCTTCACAGTACGCATGCAACAATATATGGGCAGACCCTTTTACAATACTGCTGGATATTCCAATGATTTAACTCCATTGTTCTCTGCTCATCACTCCAATACATGGATAGTTATTAACATTGCACAACTGGTAAACTTCAATTCAGGAACAGGGATCCGCTTCAACATCCCTCATTGCATCTACTTGTCAAGGCTAGATGACCCAAACTGGGCTCCAACAACACACTCAGTAAGAATTAAGGATGCTTATACCCCAGTCCACTTACCAACGATACAACTTCAGCAAAGCATCATTCTATATAAGAAAAATCATGTGCACAGTGTCAAATTCGCTCTGATCCCTTTATTCTTCAATGATTACAATGCAGAACCTGAAACTTGCTCCAGCTGACACGAAAGCAATTAATTTCCTTAATCCAGTGCTAGTACGATGCCTGGAGATCACGCTTCAGCGATACTGGGTTAATTCAGCCTCCTGGACAATATAATTCAGCCACCAATAAAGTCTGCTTCAGCACTTGAGATTGACTGATATACCAATTGGAATGATAACAACTTTCAACCTGCTGCAAATAAGGAATCAGACCTCTGGAAAGATGAATTCGTCCTTGGCAGAGATAAGGTCTGCACATAAAATAAACTCAGCCTCTGATAATAAGAATTCGTCCTCTTTAAAACTGATTTAGAATTCCTGAAAGATACCAAAGATAATTTTGTTCTCCACCCAGAATAACAAGCTTCTGATTTGGATCCTTTTGCTGGAAAATTTGTATTTCTTCTTGAGGAGAAATCGACCATCCAAGCAAAATGAATTTGGCCCTCTTTATTCAGCCTTCAGGTAGCCACATAAAATCATGAAATCAACCTCTCCTTCCAATCTTCAATGGACTGAGATAACTCTTCCAAGTTGAGCAAATAGCAGGGGAAATGCCCAACTCGGCCTGCAAAATCTACACAATTTCCTGGTGCAAATCGAGCCCTGGATGATTAATGACACTCAACCTTGATAATTGTGAAATCAAACTCCAAAATTCGGCCCTCTTCAAGTAATCGACATCTGCTTCATATCTAAAAGGATCTGGGATTTCTCGACTATATGCTGGGCGGATGGCACAATAGAAAACCCACTCGGCCTTTGCAACAAAAGACAAATTTGACCCTCTACAGTTCTGCCTCCCACACTTGCTAATTCAATCTGAAGATGGATAAATTCATCGCCTTTTTGTTCTGCTTCAGAATTGAAGGGATACTCAGCCCTCTTGAGAATAATAAGAATCCCGTACTCCCTTCTTCGATTTGCCTAAGCTTCACGATCGGCTGGATTCGGTTGGTGATTTGGACAACAAGTTGAATTCTTCACAGTCAAACCTTTGCTTTGAAGAAATATAAGCCCGTGACTCGGTTACAATGCCCGATTCTTAACGTCTGCTTTAAAGAACCGAACTAATTTAACTTTCTGGTGAGAAATTATCAGAAAGGACCAGCCAAAAGTCATTGAACGTCAATAATTTTGATTGGAACAAGCGCAGAGCAGGAAAGAAGTTAGCGCAACGACAACTGCAAGAAGAAAGAAGCCGCTGGTAACTAGATCTCGCCACCGGGAACTCAAAATTTGGATCGATTGTCCAATGCTAACATTAAAGACCCTAAATTAGCAAGTTTAGGGCCATCTTAAGTCCACATCCCTTCCATTTGCAAAACGTAACGGGAAAAGATTTTAAAAATTCGAGATGGGAAATCATCTATTTCGAAAGCATGGCTCTCAATGACTGTGATGCATTCGCACTGTTGAGCTTCTCTAGACCCTTGTAAGTATATCGTCTGAAGCTCTCCAAATCCCCTGACCCTGAACTTCAGGCAAAAGCAGCGCCTTATTCAATTTCTCTTAATAAATTGGACTTTGAGCAAAGCAAATTTCAACGGCGCCTAGGCTAGTCTCACGGGACTCCTCGTGCGTTGGGACTCCTTTTGCGACTGTCTGTATCTTCAAATTCAAACTCGAACGGCCATCATCCATGGCTGGCTGTCCATTGTAAGTAACCAGCGATATTCACTGAGCATAATGGTTGGAGGGCGGCCTATTCAGAGAGTAAAACGTATACTGACACCATCTGCATGGAGCAGGCTTCAGGCAACAGCAGCGTATTATATGTCAGAGCAGAGCAGAGGAGCAGCGCTCAGGCCAGTGGAAGCGTCAGGGCAGGAGAATAATGATGCGTTGCGGTTTGGAGCATATGACCAGCGTGGAGAGAGCAGCGCTGTTGTGCTTTGGATTGATAGCCTATGGCTTGAGTGGTGTATGTAACGTATTCAGAATTGGAGGTTACATTCAATTATTCTGTCAAGAACAATAAAATGGCTGCAATTCGTACTACAGAACTGGGCAAAAAAGACAGCTAAAATATAGCCGACAAGATTCGCTCTAAGGTAAATGTAACACCCAGGCTGGGGAGAAGGCAGATTGGTCAAAGAAAAGGGCACAGAAAATTATTATGGCAGAGAGCCCAAAGCGCAGAAAGGAAAGTTATGGACAGAGAGCGCAGGTAAAAATATGGCAGACAGACTTGTCAGAAGAACCGCTTGGACAGTGCTGGACAGCGCCAGGAGCAGCTAACATTTAGCTGAAGAATTGATGGCAGAAATGACTGCACAGAAAGGCCATAAGACAAATGGCTCACATTAATTATGCAGGGCAGGAATATGCCTGCTCTGATACCATGTTAAACACACATGGAAAACATAGAATAGGAAAGATAGATCATTCAGTACTTTTTTTATTAACATCAGATATACATTTATAATACAATGTTGTGACTCTTGGGTTTCAGATCCCAAGGTCTCTTGGACTGCTTTTGTCCATTCGACTTCCACACTAACCCACTTAGGATTAGGTGTCCAACATTTGAAAGTTATGCAACTCAGAAGTTGACCTTCCTGTTTTCACCACCATAATTCGAGTGGATGCCACATCAACCCCTAATATTCATGGAAAAGGGGATAACCACATGATTATGATGTAGAAGACTTTAAAATAGTGTATATTGTAACTTTGGTTAAGAGTTGAGGTAGTCAAAACTAACCACTAGTAGGCTATCAGGCTATGTTATAATTGGGCCACTAGGAGGAAAAGGGATTCCATTCTTTTGAGTGCATTTGTTCCATAGCTGAGCAAAAAGAGATTCCATTATTTTGAGTGCATTTGTTCCATAGCTGAGCAAAAAGAGTTGATAAGGATAGGATATAGATAACATAGAGAGGATTTTTACACTATAGCAGACCACAGGCCATACTTCTTTGTACTTGTAACCATATTTCCATTCAGATAAAGAGAGCGAAGCGACCTCACCTTCTAGTTGGGTTTTTTCTCCTGAAAGGGTTTCCCAGAGCATATCTTGTGTCAAATGTATGTGTGAGATTTTATTTTGTCATTCTTATCTACTGCATAATTTTCATTCGCATGCATGCACTATTAACATTAAATCTATAGATCCATAAATCTAATAAAACTATAATAATGTAGAATTTTCAGATTTTAAATATAATATTATCATATTTGTTGTGACAAACTCATAGTTTACGGATCATATTGGTATCATAGTAGATTTATTTGGGTGTATTATGGATATTTGCAAGGGATCTAGATTGGTTGGGCCAAAAGTTGTAAAACCCCAATCATGGCCAATGAATATGTGAATAACCCTCGCGATCCGGCAGAGGAAAGGTTTTTTTGGGTGGAACAACAAGTCCCTGATATAAATCGTAATGTATATATCCTAATGGCGATCTTGAGCAATAAGATTGGGATATTTATAGAAGATGGGGGCTCAAATGCAAAGGACAAATCAGAAGGTGGATTAAGAGATAGGGAAGAAATGAAGAATCAACAGAAGAAAGAACCCGAAAAAGATCAACCTAGTTTGAGTGTCGTGAATCAATCACAACCCCTATTTAAAATGGAAGCAAAGGTTGATATCAAGCTATACCATGACAAGATCGACACTCAGAAGTTGAATCATTGGTTGCAACAACTAGAAGTTTATTTAAGCTTCCATCAAATTAAGGAAGAATAGAATATTTCATTTGTGTGGATGAAATTATAGGGCCACACCCTAACTTGGTGGGAGATCCACACGGAGACCTTGAGGTTGGAGGGAGAGCCTCCAGTAACTAAGTGAGAGGATTTCAAAACCTTCATTAAGTCACATTTTTACCCTATTGGGTATGTAGAGGATAGTGGATCTAGTGGTAGTACTTCAGGAAAAAGTTAGGGCAAAGTATGCAGGAGTACACCATAAAGTTTAGAAAGATGGCCATAATGCTAGGTATCTCCCCAAAGAACCCAAATGTACTTCTCAAGTATTTGGGGGGTCTACATCGCCGTTTGTGGGAGCAAGTGATGTTATTCAAGCCCAAATCATTGGACGAGGCTTGTGTACAGACACGATACCTAGAGAACATAGGCTTGGAGAGAGCTCAATCAAGTGGATCGAAGTAGAAGGGGCAAGAAGACACTTCTAAGGAGGGGAAGAAGAAGCAAAAAGAGGGGAAATATAAAAATTTAGCAGCCACAACACACTAGTGCAAAGATCCCAGTAACTACTGCAACCATTACAACATTGACGACCATATAGAGGAGAAGTTTTGGAAATTGCATCTAGAACTAAACCTGGAGAACAAAAATAAAGACAATGAGAAGAAGAATCACAACCAAGTTGAAAGCAACTCAGACGTGGATGAGAAGATCGTCTCTACATTAGTGTAGAAGGAGGTGAACCTGAGTAGCCTTCAACAATAGGAAGAGAAATAAATGACCAAACTCTTCCATATAAAGATACAGGTTAAGAAGACAAAGATTAATGCTCTGTTTGACAAGGGATCTTAGGCAAATCTCATTGCAGTAGAGTTGGTCAAGGAGTTTGGGTTGGAAGTTTATGATTATCCAAACCGATATCCACTGGGATGGGTAAATAAAGATGTAGAGTTGAAAGTAACAAAACAATGCGAAAATATATTTGCCATCAATGTTGTTTTTATAATTGATGAAGTAGAAATAGATGTTGCTCCCCTTGATGTATGTGGAGTTGTGTTTGGGAGTCCCTACATGTACATGCGAGATGCAATATTCATGTGAAGAGCCAACCAGTACCATCTCATCAAGGATGTAAAATCGTTCATCATCAATGCACACAAAGGAAAGTCGAAAATTTCTCTAGTAAGTGCCAACCAAGTCAAGAAAATTTATTAGTTCCAGCAAGAAGTATGTTTTATTGGTTTTAAGAGAAAATCAGTCTGTAGAAGAGTCAGTAAGAGGCAAGGCATCACCAGAGGGGTGTACAAAGAAACAAAAAAAACAATTGGAAGAGTTTCCACAGGCATACATGGATGTGTTAAGAGAACCTAAATGGTTACATCTAAGAGGGAAGTGGAGCACAAGATCCAACTATTGCTAGACTCCCCATTGCCAAACATTGGGATGTATAGGAAGTCTGTTATAGAAGCAAGTGAGGTGAAGAAAAAGTTGTAGTAGCTACTGGAATAGGGTTTCATTTGACCGAGTACATCACCATCTGGATCACCCATCATCATTGTGTCGAAGAAGGATGGGAATTTGCGAATGTGTATAGATTACAGGGTGTTGAACAAAATCATGCTCAAGAACAGATACCCCTTACCCAAGTTAGATGATTTACTAAATCAGTTGCAACAAGAAAAATACTTTACCAAGTTTGACTTAGAGTTTGGATATCATAGGTTTGAGTCAAAGAAGAAGATACCTAGAAGATCACCTTCAAAACTAGGAAAGGTTTGTATGAGTGGTTAATCATGTCATTTGGCCTATGTAATGCACAAACTACGTTTATGATATTAACGAATGATGTATTGCACCCTTTTATAGATTCATTTGTTGTTGTATATTTGGATGAGATACTAATATACAATGCTACCTGGTAATAACACATCTCACATTTGACACAGGTGCTAGAGACATCAAAGAAGCATCAGCTGCTAGCAAATCTCAAGAAGTGTGAGCTTGCACAACAATCTTTGGTGTATTTAGGGTATGTGATAGGTGGAGGAGAGCAGAAGATAGATCTTGCTAAGATGGAGGCCACCCTAAAATGGTTGGATCCTACTAATGTTTCTGAGGTCAGGAGTTTCATTGGAGCAACACATTACTTGAGGAAATTCATAGCCTCATTTTCAGCAGTAGCAATACTACTACATGCCATAATAGTAGATGGCAATATTTTCCAGTGGGGAAAGGGTCAGCAGAGGACTTTCCGGGGAGCTAAAGAAGAAAACTAGTCAAGCACCAGTTATGGCATTACCAAACTTGCAACATCCCTTTGAAGTGGAAACAAATGC
Source organism: Pinus tabuliformis (assembly GCA_031772625.1). Taxonomy (NCBI): domain Eukaryota; kingdom Viridiplantae; phylum Streptophyta; class Pinopsida; order Pinales; family Pinaceae; genus Pinus; species Pinus tabuliformis. The sequence continues at coordinate 819,080,633 of CM062809.1, forward strand.
AAGTTGTTATGTTATGGGAGTGGTCTTGATGCAAGGAGGAATTCTTGTATGCTACCATTCTAAAGTATTTCACAGGGAAATTCTTAACTATCCAACCTACGATAAGGATTTATATGCCCTAGTGAAAGTTGTGAATAAGTGGAAGCACTATCTGATGGGAAAGGAGACAGTAATGCACAAAAAATCACCATCCACTACAGTACTTGCTAGTCGAAATAATGCTACAACAAACCAGGAATTACAAGTGGATGGGGCTTTTACAGCAGTTTCATTTGGTGATCAAATACAAGAAGGGCAACACAAACAAGTTGGTTGGCATGCTTTCAAGGCCACCCACACCAAATATCACAACTTTGGGGACTCTTATACACATGGAGCCATTCACCCATGATGCATACAGAGAGGCATATTTAGAGGATGAGGACTTCGATGAGGTGTTTTAGTAGTTGTAGAGTCAGAGTCATGTGCATGATGGTGACAACATCATTTACTACCATATCCACTATGGGTTACTCTACAGGATGAAAAAGTTGTGTTCCTAAAAGTGAGAGATTGCAGCTGATTAGAGAGCCTCACACCTCCAAGGTTGCAGGGAACTTTGGTGTAGGGAATATTGTGGCCAACTTGAAAAGGTGTGTATTTTCCCAAGATACAAGACTAGGTAGCTAGGTTCATAAGGGGATGCATGATTTGTTGTACCAAAAAACCTAGCAACAGTAAATAGAGTCTATATCATCCCTTACCTGTACCCACTCGTCCTTGGGAGGCTTACCAACAACTAAGAGGGGACATGACTACCTATTCATGATAGTTGACAAGTTCAGAAAGATATGTGTTCTGATGCCCTGTAAAAATACCAGCAATGTTTCAGATAGGTACACGTGATTTCCCAATGCATTATAGACTATATTATGGGAGAATATGGACACGAAGTTGAAGATATCTATAACATTCCATCCACAGACAGAAGTAGTCAACATGAATTTGGTGCAACTTCTGAGGGGATACAACTAGAAGCATCCAAAGACATGGGATGAAAATCTGGTGTATATACAACATTCTTACAATAGAGCAATCCACACTTCTACAGTAAAGTCCCCATTTGAGCCCTGTTTTCGATATTCGCTGCCTTCACCTTTGAAAATTGTATATGGGCAACAAAGAGGATCAGGGGAAGATCTTATAGGTTATGCCTTGAGGGCTGAAAATTTTGTAGAAAAGATCAGGAAGATCCATCTATAGGTACAAGAGACACTGCAGAAGTCGCATGATAAATATAAGGTAAAACATGATCAACATAGACTAGAGAAATCATTCAATGTGGGAGACAAAGTATGGCTATAGTTGAACAAGGAGAGACTACAAGGGCTTTGTCAGAAATCAAGGCTCTGAGGTATGGTCCCTTTGAGATAATAGAAAAGGTTGGTGATAATTCCTATTGACTCAAGTTACCACCATATATGTGCATATACTTAGTTGTGAATGTAGAGAATTTGAAACTCTATGAGCCTTCCATGTTAGATTAGGAAAAGGAACAAGTTCTACCTTATGTGCAAGATTTAGCACCAGATGCTCAGGAAGAGTTGAATGAAGATACAATTTTGCAGAAGAGGTCCAAAACTACAAGACAGGGGCAACAAGACCTTTGGCAAATTGGGATGAAAGGACAACTTCCAGGTAAAGCTAAATGGTAAATCAGAGAGAAGGCAGAGGAAAATTTTCCTCACCTCATTCACTAGAATATTTTGGGGACCAAAAGACCCCCAAAATGGGGAGGTGTGAACCTGATTGGATCATTATATTTTCTTTCATCCATCTCGATGCTTTCAAAGTGGAAAAAGTGGAGGAATCAGCTCACGAGACCGTTTTCACTAGTGGGGCCCAGTTTGGAAAAATAATGTCTGAAGCATTCTAGGAGCATTTTAAGGCATCAAACAATGTTTTTTTAGGGTAAAACTTGTTGCTTTAGTGTAAATCATTCTCATGTTATTCTACACACTAAGACCTTTCCAACAACACAAGAATCATGTGAATCAGAGTTTGTATGCAAATGTAATGCCACTCCAAAGTTGACCTTCCTTTTTTCACCACCATAATTTGAGAGGATGCCCTGTCAGACCCTAATATTCATGTAAAATGGGATAGCTGATGTAAAATAATTTAGAATAGTATATATTGTAACTTTGGTTAAGAGTTGAGATTGTCAAACCTAACCACTAGTATGTTATCGCATTGTGTTATAACTGGGTCACTAGGAGGAAAATGGATTCCATTATTTCGAGTGCACTTGTTTGTTATATGGAATTTATACCTACGGATAAGTACATCTTCCTTAAGTGGGTAGTTATACTTAGAACAACAGAAGGAAAGTGGTTTAACCTTTTCCTACAATAGATAGATGAGATGAAGGAACCTACTTGTGATCTTTCGCTTCCTTTGATCTCCTTTGAATTTCTCCCGTCTCTCCCTCTCGAACTGAATTCGCTTAATTGTTACCTGCCAACATAAACAGAAAACGACAAAGATCAAAGCATATGATCTATCTACTATAAACAAATGGAATATACAACTTTTGAACATATATTCATCATAGATATAAACAAGAATATGGGAAAAGGAACAAACAATTTTATTGATTGATAGAAGGAGGAGTTACACCCAATGTGGTTTGATCCCGTGTCACTCATCCAGCTTAGTCCAAACCCTCATCACATCAATAACACATCAATCCAACAACATAACATTACTTGACAATGATTTCAAGTCTCAAACCAACAATATTTCAGTACAATATCCAAATTCCAGCCCCCTGATCACTATGATAAGTTGTCAATTTATAGGGAAATGCAAGTGGTTTTGTCATAAATTGAGCATTGAATGGTTTTCCATAATTGGAATTAGTTTCCATGGAGAAAGGGATGAGAGGATAGAGGGTTAATTGATCCATAACCTATCCAAAGTCGAGCTCATAGGATGAGATAAGAGTTGGGCATCCTTCTAGAATGCTCTAGAATCAAGAAATATTCCCAGAATCCTATGTCAATTTCGCTCATTCTCGCCCAACGCAGGTCAAAGTGGGCCTAAGTGCACCACAATGTAGGTCTGAATGGGCCTATCTGCTCTACAACGCAGTGTTGAAAATAGCAACAGGAAATGCTAAAAATAGAAATGCTATAAATAGCATTGCTATAGATAGAATTTCAGGTACCAGTATGGAAATAGCAACAAGGAATGATAAAATAGAAATTCTAAAAATAGCATTGCTATAAATAGAATTTTAGGATATATTCCAATTTTAATTAGTCCCTAAATTAAAATTGAGAATTAAAATTCGAATTTAGTCTCACCAACTGTTTGAAAAATAATTAATTAATTCATCTTGAGTTAATTAGTTGGAGAAAATCAAACATGAAGTCTATGTGAAGACATGCAACAATTATCCCTTTGATTGAGGAAGTTATCCCTTAATTAAGGAGATTAGGATGAGTTGTACTTTGAGTTGTAATTAGTCAGCTTAGTTAACTAAGTTAAGTCCAGTTAGATTAGTTCCAACAGTTTGTGGCACTGATTGTGAGTTCAGTTAGTCAATGCATGCATGCATGCAACTAGTGTACTTCGAATAACTGAATATTCTCTCATAAATAACTCATGCATGTCAATTCAGACAGAGACCAGTTGAGATCAAGGGATGGGACAGTGTACTATCAGTGGCAGGAATATTCCCATAAGGATATCTCTTGCATGCAGAATGAATTCTTTCCTTGAGGATTGTGTAGTTATTTCAGAGGTCAGAGTAGTGTGTGAGGGATTATTACACACAGGTGGCAGCTTGAGGACCCAGGAGAAACTGTGCAAAGAAATAGGAGGCTTGGAGGACTGAAAGAAGGCATATGTGTTGTCTATTCTGTCTATGAGCAGCATTGAGGGATTGTACTGAGAGCTTGATAGCTTGTGAGCTAAAGCTTTATGTAATCCTGAGATATTTCGACTTGTATGATAATACAGATATTGGGGTTTTTAGGTAAGGCTTTCCCCAGAGTATTCTTCTGTGTTCATGTGTGATTGATTTCTCATTCTCTGTTATATGTGTTCTATTTGATCTTGCTCAAAATAAATTAAGATTCCGCAAGTTTGTTTGTAAAAGTAGTTCAAGTATTTTGCTTTAGTATATTGCATTATTTGGTGATATATAGTGGGAAATTCTACATGGTATCAGAGCAAAGGTGATCAAAGCGAAGAACAGTATACAAACAAGGGAGAAGTTCGAAGATTGAAGTCCTTGATTATAGAATTCGAATTCTTATCACATCTCAAATTTCACCAATGGCGTTCAACGGTTTGAGACTCGAGTATGCCCTGGATGGCAGCTCGAATTATATAGCCTGGAAGGAACGCATGGAATAGGTATTAGAGGGAAACAGTTTGAAGGACTTCATTGATCAAGAAGTCCCCAAGCCAGCAGCTGCTAGTGCCCAAGAATTGGCGGAATGGAAGAAATGTGTGGCTAGAGCGAGGAGGATTCTTCTGGAGGGAGTTCGAGACCACATAGTCTCAAGTCTCCATGGGAAGGATACACCGTTTTCAATGTGGAAAAAATTGAAGGATCTATATCAAAACAATAGCGATCAGAGGAAGCTGGTGCTGAAAGACAAGCTTCGGAAAATCAAGTGTGAAAAGGGTGACACGATCTCTACATATCTGAACAAGCTCACCACCTACAGAGATGAGCTTGGAAGTGTAGGAATCACGACAGAAGATGATGAAATGGTGAGTCTTGCTCTCCTCGATCTTCATAAGAGTTGGCATAGCTACTAAGACTCAGTGAATGGAAGAGAGAAATTGCCAAATTGGGAACAACTTTGGTTGGATCTGATGCAGGAGGAGATCAGGAGGAGCACCAGAGATGGTTCTTCATCCAAGGATGATGAAGAAAATCTACCCTTAGCCAGTAAGGCAAGGAAAGGGAAGGAGAAGGATTCTCATCCCAAATCGAGTTCTTCTCATGGTGGGAATAAGATTGACAAATCTAAAGTGCGATGCTTTAATTTTCATGAGGTGGGCCATTATGCAACTAATTGTCCATTGAAGAAATCCAAGAAGGGATCCTCGGAAGGATTTGAAAGTGAGGCATTGGCCTCTCAGTTCAAATTGGATTTTACCCTCATCGCATGCATGGTTTCATTGATGATGGGTTGTGGTTGGTTTCTTGACAATGGAGCCTCATTCCACATGACCGGCGATAAGAGTTTGTTCAGTACCTTGGAGGAGAAAGACCTCCAGATGCACATAGAGATGGGTAATGATGAAAAGTATAGTGTTTTAGGAGTGGGCACGATTACTTTTCAGAGGGAGCATGGAGCTTGCATCACCTTGACAGATGTGAAGTATGTGCCAGGACTGAAGAAGAACTTGGTATCGATCGCGATGTTGGAGGACAAAGGATATGATGTAGTCTTCAGTAAGGGAAAGGTTTTCCTTAGACACATCACCACGAGACAAGTGAAGTAGATCGGTTCACGAGGCAAGAACCTGTATGATCTTGAGCTTCAAGATGCATGTAAAGCCTTGAGGAGCAAGGAAACTGTTGGAGACTTCGTGGTTGAGAGGGAGAGTACATTACCTCTCAACATGTAGCGCAAAAAGAAGTCTCATACAATTGTGGAGGAGCCACAATTGGTGAAGC